>LR738714.1:197325187-197370933 GCA_902687465.1 Secale cereale
TCGCTCAGACGTCCGACTGAGGCATGCTTTATTATCCTTTCGAGGCGTCGCTTCAGACACCCGATCGGGCATTTTATTTTCACTCTCTGATTGCTTATTCATGTTTTTAAAGAATAACCTGCTTGTGTGCGTCATGAATTTTATTTCATAACTGACGTAGTGATCGTGGAATGTTTCAGAGCATGATTATCATTGGTTTTATTGTACCTATGTTCATAATGTTTGCGAGTACATTCAAAGTACTCACTGGCTTGTCCCTGGCTATTGTCTTGGCCAGATTTCTTGCTTGGAGAGGAGCGCTGCGATGACGGCCCCGGAACCTAGGCAATGGAGATAGCAGACACGCGAAGATAGGAATTATCCAGGTCAGCTGTTCCTGTGGGAAATGGAGTCCCATAGACGCTGATGTATCGCAACCCGCTTCCGCCATCAACCACTAGAAACCGTATGTTGTACTCATTGACCAGAATGGTCTTGTACTACATATTTGGTATTTTGCTTGGAATTTCTGTATCAAGTTTGTGTCTCATCAGCTAACAGTAATCCTGGGGCTGGTGAGCACAAGGACCATTGACTGGGAAATTTATATCCTGGAAAACCGGTCCTGACAGGTAGGTTCCTCCGCGCACAGGTTTTCCATACAAAGTGTGGTTGTTCAAGGAAGACAACTAAAATTTAAAAATTTGAACTGCTCAAATTCTGGTGACTTAGCTTTCATAGATTGCTTGTCCTCCGACAAGGCTTTTCTTTCTTGAACAGCACTTGGTTCATCCTCCACCTCCTTCCCCCCCGGCAAACTTGTGCGCGAGGAATGTTCCTTCTACTTAAGGGGGAAAGAAAAAGAGGAGGGAAAACAAGTATATAGCCTCACGGCTTGCTAGTGCTTAACGGGGATGTGCGTTGCACAGAGTGCCAAGCAATGTATGCAAATAACAAAGAAATGCATGGAAATGGCAAATAGTGTGAAACACAAAAGCTTTACTGATGCACGGGTTCTGCGCCCGGCTTTGTACAGAGGTTTACATGCAACAACGGCAAGACTTGTACAAAAGGTGGTTGCCGGAGCGGATCACGGCAACCGCGCCTTATGGGTGAAACTTTTGAAGATGCTCTATGTTCCAGGAATTGCTCACCGGTAAGCCTTCTTCGGTCTCAAGGCGGACAGCGCCGGGCCTTGTGACTTGTTTCACCCGATAAGGGCCTTCCCACTTCGGCGTCAACTTGTTGGAATTCTTGGCGGACTGAACACGCCGAAGAACAAGGTCGCCTTCCTCGAGACTCCTGGCCTTAACCTTGCGGCTATGATAGCGGCGCAAGGCTTGCTGGTATCGAGCAGCTCGTACAGCAGCCTGGAGACGTTCCTCCTCAAGGAGCAATGCATCATCTTGTCGCAGTTGCTCTTGCTCGAGCTCATCATAAGCGAGCACTCGAGGAGATCCGTATACGAGTTCCGTGGGGAGAACTGCCTCTGCTCCATAGACAAGAGCAAAGGGTGTCTGCCCGGTGGCTCGACTTGGTGTCGTTCTGATTGACCAAAGAGCCGCTGGTAACTCCTCTATCCAGTTTCTTCCGCACTTGCGCAGCCTGTCGAAGGTTCTTGTCTTGAGTCCGCGCAGCACTTCAGCATTGGCCCTCTCCGCTTGACCATTGCTCCTCGGGTGAGCAACAGAAGCGAAATAGACCCTGGCGCCAAGGTCTTGGACGTACTGCATGAAGGTGCGACTTGTGAACTGTGTACCGTTGTCGGTGATGATCCTGTTAGGGACCCCGAAACGGCAAACAATCTCTCTAAAGAACCTGACTGCTGACTGTGCTGTCACCTTTCTCACTGGTTCCACTTCTGGCCACTTTGTAAACTTGTCGATTGCTACGTACAAGTATTCAAAGCCCCCGACAGCACGGGGAAAGGGGCCGAGGATATCGAGCCCCTAGACCGAGAAGGGCCAGGATAAAGGAATCGTCTGGAGAGCTTGAGCTGGCTGGTGAATTTGCTTGGCATGGAACTGGCACGCTTCACACTTGGTTACTTGTGCAGTTGCATCTTGGAGGGCTTCTTGCCAAAAGAACCCTTGCCGGAACGCCTTCCCGGCAAGTGCCCTTGCGCCAATGTGGTGGCCGCATATGCCTCCGTGTATTTCTGCCAACAGCTTCTGTCCATCTTCTCTGGAAATGCACTTCAACCTGACACCATTGAGTCTTCTTCTGTACAGTTCATTGTCAACGAACTGGTACATACTTGACTGCCTGGTTATCTTCTCTATTTCTTCTGGCTCGTCGGGAAGTTCCCGAGTTTGCAGAAAACGGACGATTTGCTGTGCCCATGCCGGAGCTCGAGGCTCAACGGCAAGGACTAAAGGCATGAGGGCCGCTACGGGAACCCCAGCTTCTACGGCAAGAACCTCAGGTTCTGCTAGAACTGATGGTCCCCCGGCAAGCCTGCCGGGGCAAGGCTTGTCGGGAACGCTTGCTTCAACTGTACAGACCCTTGGATCTACAGGAGCAAACTGTTCCTCAGCGTTCTTACTGCTGATCTTGGGGACCTTGGCGGCGGCCTCGGGGAGATCTGCCGGCAAGTAGTCGCCGGAGACCAACTTTCTCTTCTTGTTCTGCCCAATAGATGGTGTAACGGATGGCTGAGTCAGCTTGAGCAGGAAGGTCCCTGGTTCCACAGGTAACTTCATTGCAGCACACTTTGAGAGGCCATCTGCGATATCATTCCGAGCTCTTGGGACGTGCTCCATTTGCAGACCTTCAAAGTGCTCTTCAAGTTTCCTCACTTCATCTACATAGGCTTCCATCAAAGGGCTCTGGTAACTCTTGTTCACTTGTCGGACCACCAACTGAGAATCTCCCCGCACAATCAACTTCTTGATCCCAAGCTCGGCCGCAATCCTGAGGCCGCCAATCAAGCCTTCATACTCAGCAGTATTGTTTGTTGCTTGTTCCTTGGGAAAGTGCATCTGGATAACATACTTGAGGTGCTCTCCGGTGGGCGCTATGAGTACCACGCCGGCACCGGCGCCTTGCAGCGAGAAAGCACCATCAAAGTACATTACCCATTCGCTGGTCGCTTCTTGTACGGGGGCGCTTGTCTCTTGGACTTCTTCACCTGGTGTTGGGGTCCATTCAGCTATGAATTCTGCCAAAGCTCTGCTCTGTATAGTTGAAGTACTTTCAAACTTGAGACCAAAGCTTGACTGTTCTAGTGCCCACTCGACGATCCTGCCTGTTGCTTCGGGATTTTGCAATATCCTTTTCAACGGAAAGCGAGTGACCACTGTTATCTCATGTGCTTGGAAGTAATGGCGCAGCTTTCTCGAGGCCATGAGGAGGCCGAAAAGCAACTTCTGCACTCCAGAGTATCTTGATCTAGCTCCCTGTAAGAGGGAACTTACAAAATACACCGGGCGCTGCACCATCTTCCATCGCACTTCTCCTTGCTCCTGCGCAGAGTTGTCCTTGTAGGGGCCAGATCTTGCTTGTGGAGCCCCCTGCTTGTCACTGGATTCGCTTGCCGGAGGTGTGGGCTCATCCTCTGCCTCCCTTTCCGCTACCAACGCAGCACTAACCACTTGATTGGTTGCCGCTATGTACAGCAGCAACTTCTCTTGTGGTTTAGGTGCAACAAGTATCGGGGTGGAGGACAGGTATCCTTTCAAATCCTGCAGTGCTGCCTCCGCTTCCGGAGTCCATTTCATAGGACCTGCCTTCTTTAAAATTTTAAAGAAAGGCAAGGCGCGTTCTGCGGATTTTGAAAAGAACCTGCTGAGGGCAGCCACACAACCAGCAAGTCTCCTTACGTCCTTGACGCGCTTCGGGGCTTCGATCTGCTCGATGGCTTTTATCTTGTCGGGATTGGCTTCAATCCCCCTCTGAGACACAAAGAACCCGAGAAGCTTGCCGGAGGGGACTCCGAAGACGCAATTCTCGGGGTTCAACTTGAGCTGGATCTTGCGCAGATTTGCAAATGTTTCTTCCAAGTCTTGGATCAGGGTATCTTTGCTCTTGCTCTTGACCACTATGTCATCCATGTATGCTTCCACATTTCTGTGGATCTGTGGCTCAAAAGTAGTGTGCACCGCCCTTGCAAACGTTGATCCTGCATTCTTCAGTCCAAAGGGCATGCGTATGAAGCAGTATGTGCCGCATGGAGTAATGAATGCAGTCTTCTCTTCATCTTCCTTGGCCATGAATATCTGGTGGTAGCCTGAGTATGCATCAAGGAAGGAAAGCAGCTCACATCCAGCGGTGGAGTCAACAATCTGGTCAATGCGCGGCAAGGGAAATGGATCCTTGGGACATGCTTTATTCACATCAGTGAAGTCTATACACAGTCTCCACTTCCCGTTGGCCTTACGCACGACAACTGGATTGGCCAACCACGTGGGATGGATCACGCCTCTAACCAGGCCTGCTGCTTCTAGCTTCTTTATCTCTTCGGCGATGAATTCTTGGCGCTCCACGGCTTGCTTTCTGACCTTCTGCTTGACGGGCCACGCATGAGGACAAACAGCAAGCTTGTGCTCAATTACTTTCCTGGGAACGCCGGGGATGTCAGATGGTTTCCATGCAAACACATCGACATTCGCCCGCAGGAAGGCAACGAGCGCGCTTTCCTATTTGTTGTCAAGTGTAGCACTGATGGTGAAGGTACCACCAGTGCCGTCCTCCTTGGCGGACACCTTCTTGGTTGCCGGTGGAGCGGCCATCCCCTTCTTGCACTTGCCGGTGGAGCTCGATGGAACGTCCTCGACGGCAGCGCAGCACTCCGAAGAGGTGCGTTTGCCGGAGTGGGCCCCAGAGCTCTTGCCGGACTTGGTCTTGGTCTTCCCCCCGGGAGCTTCAGTGGCAAGTGTGTTGCTTTCTGCTGCAGCTGCTGCATCCCGGTAGATCTTGTCGGCGCAGATAAGCGCGTCCTTCTTGTCGCCAGGGACAGAGATGACGCTTATTGGCCCCGGCATCTTGAGTACGTTGTAGGCATAATGGGAAACTGCCATGAACTTGGCAAGGGCAGGACGTCCAAGTATCCCATTGTATGGCAATGGGATATCGGCCACGTCGAAGGTTATCCTCTCCGTCCTGAAGTTGAGCTCCCCGCCAAAGGTCACTGGCAGAGTAATCTTCCCCTTCGGCTTGCTCCTCCCCTGGTTTATTCCTTGGAACGAACCGGTTTCTTCGAGCTCGCCGTCTGGGATCTAGAGTTTCTTGATCACAGCCGAGGAGATCAAGTTCAGGCCGGCCCCGCCGTCAACCAACATTTTGGTGACCTTGAGGTTGCGGATGGTTGGTGAGACCAACATCGGCAAGCACCCGACCGCCGTTGTGCGGTCAGGGTGATCCTCAAGATCAAAAATGATGGGCGTGCTGGACCACTTCAGCAGCCTGCGTGACTCGATGGGTGGCTCAGCTGCGTTTACTTCCCGCACCCACTGCCTGAGTTGGCGGTGGGAAGCATGCAGAGAGGCGCCTCCGTCGACACACAGAACTTCTGTGGCCTTCTGGAACTCCTGCTCGCTGTTATCTCCTTCCTCCATGTCGTCGTCGTCGTCTTCTTCCTCATCCTTGTCGCGGCCCCGGGGAGGTCAATCACCTTGCCGCTGCTTGGCCTTGCCGCGACATCCTCCCCGGCCATTGAATGGCCGCTTCTTGCTTGGCTCTCCTCCGCCACCTTGGGCCTTCTCCTTGTCGCAACGCTCGTACTCAGCCTTATGCTGTTCTACGAGGTACTCGACTCGTTTGCAGTTCGAAAGGTCGTGGCCTTTGGTGCGGTGGATCTTGCAGTATTGCTTGTCGGAGCCGTCCTGCTTGTCGGCTGCCGCTACAGGGGCAGGTTCCTTGCCGGAACCGCCAGCCTGTGCTGTCTTGGCGGGAGCCTCCTTGCCGGACTGCTCGACGACCAGCACTTCCTTGCTCTTCTTTCTTCGGTTGTTCCGCCGCCGGCTCTTCTTTGCCGGGGCGGCATCCTTGCTGTCGCTTCCTCCTGCGCCGTTATCCTCTCCGGGGAGTCTCCTCCCCTCTTCAGCGCGCGCGCACTTGTCAGCCAGAGCGTAGAGCTCGCTGACATCCCGAATCTTGGTCATGGCCATCTCTTCCCGCATGCGGCAGTTACGCACGTTCTGGTGGAACGCGCTAATAACCGCGGCGGGGTGGACGTCGGGAATATTGTGCTGCACGCGGCTGAATCGTTGAATGTACTTGCGCAGGGGTTCTCCTTCCTTCTGGGCCAAGATGTGGAGATCACTCTCCTGGCCGTGGGGTTTGTGGCCGCCCGTGAAGGCGCCAACAAACTGGTGGCACAAATCTGCCCATGAAGAAATAGAGCCTTCCGGCAAGTGCATAAGCCAAGAACGGACGTTTGGCTTAAGCACCAGTGGGAAGTAGTTAGCCAGTATCTTCTCGTCGCGTCCCCCGGCAGCCTGCACCGCGATGGTGTAGATGCTGAGGAACTCCGAGGGGTGCGTCTTGCCGTCGTATTTCTCAGGTACGTCGGGCTTGAAGTTTTTCATGCTGGGCCACTGGACGCGCCGCAGCTCACGGGTGAACGCAGGGCAACCTGCCGCGTACGGCAAGTCGCCTGGTTCACCGGGCACGTACGTGTCGACAGCGGTCCCAGCGCGGTGATCCGATTGTCGCCGGGCTTCTCGTCGGCGCTCGATGCGCGTCCGATCGTCTTCTTGCCCTACCTGGCGCGCCAAAGATTTCGGGGGAAACTGTCCTCCCACGAGCACCTATGGGACCGGAGCCCCTTCTATGTTGCGGTAAAGGAGCGGAGGGAGCACGAAGAGCAGATCGAGGAGCACACGCGGGCAGTTTACCCAGGTTCGGGCCGCTCGGACGCGTAAAACCCTACTCCTGCTTAGATTGTATTGAGTTCTTGGGCTCGGGAGCTTGAAGAGCTAGCTACACCGGGCAAAAGAGCTATCTAGGTTCCGAACCCTTTCTACGTTGTGCATGGGCCTCCTTTTATAGCTCAAAGGGGTCACCGACAGGTGTCAACGTAGAGGAGGGTAAAAATGTAACTTTGGTGTTAGTTGTAATAGTGCGGGAACAGTGCATGAACAGTGGTCTTCACCTAACCTTGACAGTGGGGGACAAGGGCATTAAATGCCCGTCGCCGTCGACCCCAAAAGCGCTCGTCCATGCGTCTCCGTTCGCCACGGCGGTAGCCTCGTCACCGTGGCTCGCCACCGTGTCCCCCAGGCTGCACAGCCATCCGCCACGCGTCCCTGGAAGGGCCCCAGGGTGACGCGTCGGCCGATGAGCTGGAGCGCGGGCACACAGCATAGTTCTCCCCGACATGCACCTTGCCGGGGCCATGATCTTGCTGGGCCCGGAAGCTTGTCGCTCCCCGGGTCCCGCCGGGGCGCAGGGTGTGCCGAGGCATGTCTTCTGAGATGCTGTCTTCTGGTCTTCCTGGCAAGCTCCTCTTGCCAGGGTCTTGTTTTAATGTGATAATCTTGAGCCTGGGACGGCCTTCCCAGCAAGCTCCACTTGCCGGGGGCTTGATCTTCGGTCTTGTATACTTTGTTTTTGAATGGCTTCATAGGGACCAGAAAGGTTTCCGGCGAGCACGTGGTGAGCCCTGCCGTGGGGAGCTGCTACTGCCAGTGCACAAGTTGGGGTACTAAGGTACCCCTATCTTAGTACACCGACACCTAACCGTAAGGAAGTTGTACTCCTACGAGGCACGTGAAAAACTGCTCGATCTCCTCCTGACTTAGAGTGAAGCACGCGGGAGGGTAGTCATTTCCGGTCTTCTTGGCCTTTTTTCCTTTGCGACGACTTTCCGTGTCCTGCTTCGCCTCATCATCATCATCATCATCATCATCATCATCATCATCATCATCATCATCATATATAGCGTGAAGCTCCTGCCTGATGCCCATTGATTTCAAGTCTGCCCTTGCTTTTGGCCCATCTTTGGTCCTCTCTGGCATGTTGAGCAGTGTACCAAGCAGACTCTCGCACACGTTCTTCGTGATATGCATTACATCAAGGCTGTGAGGCACACGGTGGATCTTCCAGTACGGCAAGTCCCAGAAAACAGACCTCGTTTTCCATACCTTCAGCAGCAGCTCTGGCGCCTTTCGCTTCTTTCCCGGCTCTGGCGCCTTTTGCTTCTTTCCCGACAGTGAGCAATCTTTCCAATTTTTCAACAGCTCGTCTATTTCCTCGCCGCTCCTCGTACGCGGGCGTCCTCGGGGTTCGGTTTCACCATCGAACAGATCCTTGCGTTTTCTCCACAGGTCATCGTCGCGAAGCCACCTTCGATGTCCCATGAACACGGTTTTCGAAGATCCGGGATCTCAATCTAGCTGGCGATACGTTGTGTCATCCATGCACCTGACGCATCCAGAAAATCCGTGGACCACCTGCCCCGCGACATATCCGTAACCGAGATAGTCGTGCACCGTCGTGAGCAGCGCGGCTCTCATAGGGAAATATTCTTTCTTTGTGGCGTCCCACGTATTGGCTGGCGTTTTCCACAGCGTGTCTAGCTCCTCTTTCAGCAGCCCCAGATACAGATTGATGTTGTTCCCTGGTTGTTACGGTCCTTCAATTAGCATACTCATGTGAATGTACTTCCTCTTCATGCACAACCTGGGGGGAAGGTTGTACATCCACACAAACACAGGCCAGGTGCTATGTGTGCTTCTCTGACTGCCAAACGGATTGACTCCATCGGTGCTCGCGCCCAGCACGATGTTCCTTGAATCGTTCCCAAATTCTAGGTCTTCGAAGTTCAACGCTTGCCACTGGCTCGCATCCTTAGGGTGACTCAGCATCTTGTCTTTTTTATCTATCTCCGGATCATTTGTGTCATCTTCTCGTTTCTTCTCCTCCCTATCTGCGTGCCAACGCAGGAGCTTTGCTACCTTAGGGTCCGTGAAATACCGCTGCAGACGAGGAGTGATCGGAAAGTACCACACCACTTTTCGAGGAGCTTTCTTCCTCTTCTTGTATCGAGTGACGCCGCACACCGGACATATGGTAGACTCTGCGTGCTCGTCCCGATAAATGATGCAATTGTTCATGCACACATGGTATTTCATGTGCGGTAAATCCAGAGGACACACGATTTTCTTCGCCTCCTCCAAACTGGTGGGGCACTTGTTCCCCTTGGGAAGACGTTCGTGCCAGAATGACATGTTCTCGTCGAAGCATGTGTCGGTCATTTTGTGTTTTACCTTCATCTCCAGAGCCATGAGCGTTACTTTCAGGCGGGTATCCTCGGGCCTGCATCCTTCATACAATGGAGTAACCGCGTCTAACTCAAGTTGATCCATCTTTGCTTTCTCTCGGGCGGCAGCTTTTGCGTTATCGGTCTACTTGAGAAGCAGCTCTTGAATATGAGGGTCCTGCACCCAGCCCATCGATGGTTCAGCGTCGTCTGCTCCGCCGGCATCATCATCTTCATGATCATGCCCGTCGTCTGCTCCGACATCTTCCTCATCATCATGTCCTGCATCTTCTACATGATGACTGTGTACAGCATCACCGTCGTGATCATCTCCTGGGGATTCTTCGTCTTCTCACCCGCCCGAGCTGCGGTGGTTGTCTTGCTGCCCTTCCTCATTTCTTGCCCGGCCCCCATGGACGACTTCGTAGTCATCTTCATCACCTTGCCACCGATAGCCATCCATGAAACCACGCAATAGCAGGTGGTCCCGCACCTACCCGGAATCCGGGTCCGCAATAAGGCTCTTCAGCTTGCATCTTCGACACGGACATCTTATCTCCGTCTCGTTCTTTTGAAGCATCTCGGCCTTCGCGGACCTCAAAAACCTATTCACGATGCCTTCGGTCATCGTGCGCACCATGGTCGTCTGCGGGGTAGAGCAAAACGATATTTTAGAACCAAGAAAAAATTTGCCATGACTTTCCCTAAAAATAGGACAAAAATGAATGCTTAATGCCAAAATTCTCACCGAAACGGAAATGAATCAACATTCCGGGAAAATATTGGCAACTATCGCATTTCAAATACCGGTACACCTCCAAACACAAACACATATGCAACACAACAAACATATGCAACACCACAAACATACATAGATCTAGCTAGGCCATAAAAAGTGCATGTGCACATTGTTGTATGGAGAACAACATAAATATAGCTTCCCCCCTTACTTACCTATCAAAACGAGGTAATTTAACCACTTAATTTGAATGAATATATGGTGGAAATGAGGTGAAAAAGAGGAGGGACCCGAGAGGAGAGGAGGTGGAGAGAATGAAGAAGTGGGGGGGGGGAGTGAGTGTGGTAGGAGAGTCTATCCAAAATATCTTGTTGCTGCCCGCTTACTAATGGCGCACCAACTATAAATGTGCCATTAGTAATCAAGGTTACTAATGGCGCATTTATAGCAGGTGCGCCATTACTAGTTTTGCAAAAAAAAATAACATACTAATGGCGCACGGTCGCACAGTGCGCCATTACTAGTTTAAACTAGTAATGGCGCACTCTGGGACAGTGCGCCATTAGTAGTTTTGTAAAAAAAAGAATAAAAAATATCATAAAAAAAGAGCATTAATGGCGCACTTTACTGCCGGTGCGCCATTACTAGTTACAACTAGTAATGGCGCACTTTGTCTGGATGCGCCATTAGTATGTTTGGACAGGCGCGCTAGTTCAAAAAAAACTTCTTGATACTAATGGCGCACTCTGGGCAAGGTGCGCCGTTAGTAGTTCGAACTCTAATGGCGTATCTGTTGCTGGTGCGCCATTACTATATACTAATGGCGCACTGCTTGTGTGGTGCGTCATTAGTATCAATTCCATCTATAGCCCTCTTCCTAGTAGTGGTCCATCTAATATGGGAAAGTTACTATAGTGAAGGTAAACTACCAGGCCACAGCATGGTAGGTTCTTTTTGGTGGAAATCAAATCTAGCTCTCATTGATCAATACAAAGCTATTGCTAGATGCAATGTGGGAGATGGGGTCAGTGTATTTTTTTGGGATGATCTATGGCATCAAGAGGTCCTCAAACACAAGTTCCACCACTGATACTCTTTTGTGAAAAATCCATAGTTAAACATACAACAAGTGATGCAGACATAATACCTTCAAGATCTTTTCTATCTTCCACTAACAACAGAGGCATATGAGGAATTTTTACAAGTGGAAAACATTTGCATCTCTATGAGACAATCTGAATTCCTGGACTCTTTGGACACATGGAGTTACATTTGGGGAAATGGAATTTATTTATCAATAAAAGCATATAAAGTTTTAATTGGGCACAAACAAACTCCTCCTCACTTCATCTGGATTTGGCAGAGTTCATGTCAGCCAAAACACAAAGTATTCTTCTGGCAACTGCTTCATGACAGAGTTAACACAAGGAATCTTCTTGGAAGAAAAAATGTTGTTTTAGAAGCATACAACTGTGTAGTTAGTGGATGTCAACATGAAGAAACTCTACATCATTTATTCTGGGGATGTCCCTTTGTGCAACAATGCTGGGACTTTATTTGCCCAACAAGAACACCAAACCTGTGAGTGTTGGAAGCATTTCAAGACCTCAAGGACAAAATAAACTACCCCTTTTACATGGAGATCATCATTCTTGGAGCATGGGCCATCTGGATAACTAGAAACAATAGAGTTTTGAACACATTACACCATCACTCCAAGGATGGAAATTCATCTTCCTGGAGGAACTAAAGCTTCTAAGGTTCAGAATGAAGAAAAAGCATGAGAGACTGTGATGGCCTGGCTTATTAGGGATGATAGACTACTCATATCAATAAGGAATTCCTTCTTTTCCGGGTGCCCATTCGGATAGAACTCGAAAGTTAAGCGTGCTCAGCTTGGAGTAGTTTCAGGATGGGTGACCGACCGGGAAGTTGCTCCCGGATGCGCACGAGTGAGGACAAAGTGCGCAGAAAAGACTAGTATTGATATGTGAGGCCAGTCTAGATCCCGCCAGGAGTAACGACTACCGGCGGGTGTGTCCTGGGCATTACAAGTTGGTATCAGAGCCGACCCTCGCGGTTACACGGATGTTTGCGGACAGTTTGCAGTCATGTTGTGCATGACGTTTGTGACCCGTCGTGGCACACGGCATGACACATGTGCTGTCCTGGAAGCACAGACGGTTGTGCCAAGAGGGAACATTCCTGTGGCCCGACGAGGACGTCGGTTCCTCTGAGTGAGGGTGTATGTGATGGCCTGGCTTATTAGGGATGATAGACTACTCATATCAATAAGGAATTCCTTCTTTTCCGGGAGCCCATTCGGATAGAACTCCAAAGTTAAGCGTGCTCAGCTTGGAGTAGTTTCAGGATGGGTGACCGACCGGGAAGTTGCTCCCGGATGCGCACGAGTGAGGACAAAGTGCGCAGAAAAGACTAGTATTGATATGTGAGGCCAGTCTAGATCCCGCCAGGAGTAACGACTATCGGCGGGTGTCTCCGGGGCGTTACAAAGACAATTTTCTGTTTGGCTTGAGGCCCTGTTGTAATTTTTTTCTCATTATGGTAGCTTAGTTCTTTCTTTAAAACTCATCTTTCTGTAGGCTTACCTCAAGCCTCTTTGAATATTTGTCCTTTGTTCTTTATCTATAAAAATTGCAGTGGGGTTTTACCCTACTGTTTATATTCAAAAAAAAGTGCATCGGGTCCAATGAAAATCTTTTGTGACAACACTGGAGCAATGGACTTGGCGAAGGAATCCAGGTTTCACAAGAGAACTAGGCACATCAAGAGATGCTTCAATTCCATCCGCGATCAAGTCAAGGAGGGAGACATAGAAATTTGCAAGATATATACGGATCTGAATGTCGCCGACCCGTTGACTAAGCCTCCTCCACGAGCAAAACATGATCAGCACCAAGACTCCATGGGTGTTAGAATCATTACTATGTAATCTGGATTATTGACTCTAGTTCAAGTGGAAGACTGAAGGAAATATGCCCTAGAGGCAATAATAAAATTGTTATTTGTATTTCCTTATATCATGATAAATGTTTATTATTCATGCTAGAATTGTATTAACCGGAAACTTAGTACATGTGTGAATACATAGACAAAACAGAGTGTCGCTAGTATGCCTCTACTAGACTAGCTCATTGATCGAAGATATGGTTATGTTTCCTAACCATAGACATGAGTTTTCATTTGATCAACGGGGTCACATCATTAGGAGAATGATGTTATGGACAAGACCCATCCGTTAGCTTAGCAACTTGATCGTTTAGTTTTACTGCTATTGCTTTCTTC
Organism: Secale cereale; assembly: GCA_902687465.1. NCBI lineage: Eukaryota > Viridiplantae > Streptophyta > Magnoliopsida > Poales > Poaceae > Secale > Secale cereale. The sequence goes on from LR738714.1 coordinate 197,338,414, forward strand.
ATGACTTATACATGTTCCTGTGACTATGAGATTATGCAACTCCCGAATACCAAAGGAACACCTTGTGTGCTATCAAACGTCACAACGTAACTGGGTGATTATAAAGATGCTCTACAGGTGTCTCTGAAGGTGTTTGTGGTGTTGGCATAGATCGAGAATAGGATTTGTCACTCCGAGTGTCGGAGAGGTATCTGTGGGCTCTCTCGGTAATACACATCATAATAAGCCTTGCAAGCAGACGACTAAAGAGTTAGTCACGAGGTGATGTATTACGGAACTAGTAAAGAGACTTGTCGGTAACGAGATTGAACTAGGTATAATGATACCGATGATCGAATCTCGGACAAGTAACATATCGATGACAAAGGGAACAACATATGTTGTTATGCAGTTTGACAGATAAAGATCTTCGTAGAATATGTAGGAACCAATATGAGCATCCAGGTTCCACTATTGGTTATTGACCGGAGATGAGCCTCGGTCATTTCTACATAGTTCACGAACTCGTAGGGTCCGCACGCTTAACGTTCGATGACGATCGGTATTATGAGTTTATGTGCTTTGATGTACCGCAGGTAGTTCGGAGTCCCAGATGTGATCACAGACATGACGAGGAGTCTCTTAATGTCCGAGACATAAAGATTGACATATTGGACCCCCATATTCGGACACCGGAAGTGTTCCGGGTGGTTTCGGAGAAAACCGGAGTACCGTAGGGTTATCGGAACCCCCCGGGAGAGATAATGGGCCTAGTGGGCCTTAGTGGAGAGAGAGAGGGCCGGCCAGGGTAGGCCACGCGCCCCTCCCCCTCTGGTCCGAATTGGACTAGGGAAGGGGGCGGAGGCCCCCTTTCCTTCTCCCTCTCCTCCTTCCTTTCCCCCTCCTAGTAGGAGTAGGAAAGGGGAGTCCTACTCCTACTAGGAGGAGGACTCCTCCTCTCTCTCCCGCGCGCACCCTAGGGCCAGCCGGCCTCCCCCTTGCTCCTTTATATACGGGGGTAGGGGCACCCTAGAACACACAACTGAACATCAGTTTTAGCCGTGCGCGGTGCCCCCCTCCACATATACAGACCTCGTTCATATCGTTGCAACGCTTAGGCAAAGCCCTGCGTCGGTAGCTTCATCATCACCGTCACCACGCCATCGTGCTGACGAAACTCTCCCATGACGCTCAACTGGATCAAGAGCTTGTGGGACGTCATCGAGATGAACATGTGCTGAACACGGAGGTCCCGTACGTTCGGTGCTTGGATCGGTTGGATCGCGAAGACGTATATATAATTTTTGATTGTTCCATGCTATTATTTATCATGTTTTGGATGTTTAATGGCCTTTGTTATACACTTCTATATTATTTTTGGGACTAACCTATTAACCCAAAGGCCCAGTCCAAATTGCTGTTTTTTGCCTATTTCAAGTATTTACAGAAAAGGAATATCAGACGGAGTCCAAATGGAATGAAACCTTCTGGAGAGATATTATTGCAGCGATATCTTCACGGGAGACTTAAGAACCATGGAATAGGGCACACGTGGCGTCCAAGATGGTGGGGGGCGCCCCCCCCCCCTACAGGGAGCGCCCCCCTGCCTCGTGGGCCCCACGTTTGTCGCCCGCTGCCCTCCTTCCTCCTATATATACCTAGGTACCCCGAAAACATCAGACACGGAGAGAAAACCCTAATTCCACCGCCGCAACCTTCTGTTCTCGTGAGATCCCATATTGGGTCCTATTCCGGAGCTCCGCCGGAGGGGGGATCTATCACGGAGTGCTTCTACGTCAACACCATCGCCTCACCATGAGTTGTGAGTAGTTTACCACAGACCTTTGGGGTCCATAGTTAGTACCTAGATTGCTTCTTCTCTCTCTTTGGATCTCAATACCAAGTTCTCCTTGGTCTTCGAGGAGATCTATTCGATGTAATCTCTTTTTGCGGTGTGTTTGTCGAGATCTGATGAATTGTGGGTTTATGATCAAGATTATCTATGAGAAATATTTGGTTCTTTTATGAATTCTTTCATGTATGATTATAATATCCTTGCAAGTCTCTTCGAATTATTAGTCTGGTTTGGCCTACTAGATCTATAGTTCTTCCAATGGGAGATGTGCTTGGCTTTGGGTTCAATCTTGTGGTGTCCTTTCCCAGTGATAGTAGGGGCAGCAAGGCACGTATTGTATTGTTGCCATCGAGGATAAAAAGATGGGGTTTATATCATATTGCTTCAGTTTATTCCTCTACATCATGTCATCTTGCTTAAGGCGTTACTCTGTTCTTATGAACTTAATACTCTAGATGCATGCTGGATAGTGGTCGGTGTGTGGAGTAATAGTAGTAGATGCAGAATCGTTTCGGTCTACTTCTTACGGATGTGATTCATATATATAATGATCATGCCTAGATATTCTCATAATTATTCTCTTTTCTATCAATTGCTCGATAGTAGTTCGTTCACCCATCGTAGAATTCTGCTATCATGAGAGAAGCCACTAGTGAAACCTATGACCCCCGGGTCTATTCTCAACATATCAATCTACAATCTACTTTACTTTTTCCGCTTTTACTTTCTGTTTTACAAACAAAAATACCAAAAATATAAACTATCATCTCTATCAAATCTCACTTTCGTAAGTGACCGTAAACGGATTAACAACCCCTTATCGCATTGGCTGCAAAGTTCTTATTTGTTTGTGCAGGTGCGAGGGACTCGCGCGTGGTCTCCTACTGGATTGATACCTTAGTTCTCAAAAAATGAGGGAAATACTTACGCGACTGTGCTGCATCACCCTTTCCTCTTCGAGGGAATACAACGCAAGCTCGAGAAGTAGCAAGAAGAACTTCTGGCGCCGTTGCCGGGGAGGCTTACGCAAAAGTCATATACCAAGTACCTATCACAAACCCTTATCCTTCGCATTACATTTATTTGCCTCTCGTTTTCCTCTCCCCCAATTCACCCTTGCGGTTTTATTTGCCCCTCTTTTTGTTGTGTGTTTATCGTTCGCTTCCTTCTTGTTTGCTTGTGTGTTGGATTGCTTTCTTGTCACTATGGCTCAGAACAATACCAAATTGTGTGACTTTTCCAATACCAACAATAATGATTTTATTAGCACTCCGATTGTTCTTATTACTGGTGCTGAATCTTGTGAGATCAATGTTGCTCTGTTGAATCTTGTTAAGAAAGATCAATTTTCCGGCCTTCCTAGTGAAGATGCCGCTACCCATGCAAACAACTTTGTTGATTTGTGTGATATACAAAAGAAGAGGGATACGGATAATGATATTGTTAAATTGAAGTTATTTCCATTTTCACTTAGAGATCGTGCTAAAACTTGGTTTTCCTCTTCGCCTAGAAATAGTATTGATTCGTGGAATAAGTGCAAAGATGCTTTTATCTCTAATTATTTCCCTCGTGCTAAGATAATCTCTCTTAGAAACGATATTATGAATTTTAAGCAACTAGATCATGAGCATGTTGCACAAGTTTGGGAGAGAATGAAATTAATGATACGTAATTGCCCTACACATGGTTTGAACTTATGGATGATTATTCAAAACTTTTATGCTGGCTTGAATTTTGCTTCTAGAAATATTTTAGATTCGGCCGGAGGCGGCACTTTCATGGAAACTACCTTAGGAGAAGCTACCAAACTCCTAGATAATATTATGGTTAATTATTCTCAATGGCACACCGAAAGATCTACTAGTAAAAAAAGTGCATGCTATTGAAGAGATTAGTGTTTTGAGTGGAAAGATGGATGAACTTATGAAATTATTTGCTGCTAAGAGTGCTTCTTATGATCCTAATAATATGCCTTTATCCAAGTTGATTGAAAATAATAATGAATCTTTGGATGTGAATTTTGTTGGTAGGAATAATTTTGGTAACAATGCTTATAGAAGAAACTTTAATCCTAGGCCTTTTCCTAGTAATTCCTCTAATAATTATGGTAATTCCTACAATAACTCTTGTGGAAAGATGCCTTCTGAATTTGAAACTAGTGTTAAAGAATTTATGTATTCGCAAAAGAATTTCAATGCTTTGCTTGAAGGAAAATTGCTTAAGATTGATGAATTCGCTAGAAGTGTGGATAGAATTACTCTTGATGTTGATTCTTTGAAACTTAGATCGATTCCACCTAAGCATGTTATCAATGAGTCTCTAAAAGCCATGAGAATTTCCATTGATGAATGCAAAGAAAGAACCGCTAGGATGCGTGCTAAAAAGAGAGTTATATAAAAGCGTGTTCTTCTAGTTATCATGAAAATAAAGATGAAGATCTGAAAGTTATTGATGTGTCTCCTATTAGATCCTTGTTTTCTTGTATAAATCTTGATAAAGATGGGATTGGAGATGAGCCTACTTTAATTAAAAGGTGACCCAATGATTCGGAGTTTTTAAATCTTGATGCTAAAATTGTTTAAAGTGGGATTGAAGAGGTTAAAACTTTGCATAGTGATGAACCCACTACTTTGGATTTCAAGGGATTCAATTATGATAATTGCTCTTTGATTGATTGTATTTCCTTGTTGCAATCCGTAATAAACTCTCTGCATGCTTATAGTCAAAATAAAGCTTTTACCAAACACATAGTTGATGCTTTGATGCAATCTTATGAAGAAAAACTTGAATTAGAAGTTTCTATCCCTAGAAAGCTTTATGATGAGTAGGAACCTACTATTAAAATTAAAATTAAAGATCATGAATGCTTTGCTTTGTATGATTTGGGTGCAAGTGTTTCCACTATCCCAAAAACTTTGTGTGATTTGTTAGGCTTCCATGAGCTTGATAATTGTTCTTTAAATTTGCATCTTGCGGATTCTACTATTAAGAAACTAATGGGAAGGATTAATGATGTTCTTATTGTTGCCAATAGGAATTATGTGCCCGTAGATTTCATTGTTCTTGATATAGATTGCAATCCTTCATGTCCTATTATTCTTGGTAGACCTTTCCTTATAACGATTGGTGCAATGATTGATATGAAGGAAGGAAATATTAGATTCCAATTTCTATTAAGGAAAGGCATGGAACACTTTCCTAGAAAGAAAATTAAATTACCATATGAATCTATTATGAGAGCCACTTATGGATTGCCTTCCAAAGATGGCAATACCTAGATCTATCCTTGTATCGTGCCTAGCTAGGGGCATTAAATGATAGCGCTTGTTGGGAGGCAACCCAATTTTATATTTTTGTTTTTGCTTCTGTTTAGGAATAAATATTGCATCTAGCTTCTGTTTATATGTGGTTTTGTGTTTTAGTAAGTGTTTTTGCCAAGTAGAACCTTTGGGAAGACTTGTGTGAAGTTTATATGATCTTGCTGTGAAAAACAGAATCATTAGCGCTTGCTAGAATAGTCATCAAATTTTACTGGAGTGTGCTATTTAGTTGATTCTTTTTTATGATGGTTAATAGACAAATTCATCACGTTTACCAATTTATTTCAATTTTTTTGGAGTTACAGAGTATGAGAAAGTTACAAATTACTATAGACTGTTCTGTTTTTGACAGATTCCGTATTTCGTGTGTTGTTTGCTTATTTTGATGAATCTATGAGTAGTATTGGGGAGTATTAATCATAGAGAAGTTGGAATACAGTAGGTTTAACACCAATATAAACAAAGAATCGGTTCATTACAGTACCTTTGAGTGGTGGTTTGTTTTCTTATACTAACGGAGCTCACGAGATTTTTGTCCAAGTTTTGTGTTGTGAAGTTTTCAAGTTTTGAGTATTGCTCTGATGGACTATGGAAGAAAGAGTGGAAAGATCCTAAGCTTGGGAATGCCCAAGGCACCCCAAGGTAAAATTCAAGGACAACCAAAAGCCTAAGATTGGGGATGCCCCGGGAAGGCATCCCCTCTTTCGTCTTCATCTATCGGTAACTATACTCGGGACTATATTCTTATTTACCACATGATATGTGTTTTACTTGGAGCTTCATGTATAATTTGAGTCTTTGCTTGTTAGCTTGCCACAATTATCCTTGCTGGACACACCTTTTTGAGAGAGATAAATATGGCCTAGGAATTTTTAGAACACTCTATGTGCTTCACTTATATCTTTTGAGTTAAATAGTTTGCTCTAGTGCTTCACATATATCTTTTAGAGCACGGTGGTAATTTTATTTTGAAGAAATTGTTGATCTATCATGCTTCACTTATATCCTTTTGATAGTCTATTAGAACAGCATGATAATGTGCTTTGGCTATAAAACTAGCCTTAACATGATAGGCATCCAAGATGAATGTAGTAAAAACTTTCATACAAAGTGCATTGAATATGATGAGAAGTTGGATGCTTGATAATTGTTTTGAGATATGAGGATAGTGATATTAGAGTCATGCTAGTGGAGTTATTATGAAATTGAGAAATACTTGTGTTAAAGTTTGTGATTCCTGTAGCATGCATGTATGGTGAACCGCTATGTGATGAAGTTATAGCATGAGGTATTTGTAGAGTGCCATCCTTTGTGTGGAGGTCGAGGGCGCGCGATGGTTAACTCCTACCAACCTCCCCCCTAGGAGCATGTGTTGATTGCTTTGTTTTGATGACTCGTAATTTTTTGCAATAAGTATATGAGTTCTTTATGACTAATATTGAGTCCATGGATTATACGCACTCTCACCCTTCCACCATTGCTAGCCTCTCTTGTACCGCGCAACTTTCACCGGTACCATACACCCACTATATACCTTCCTCAAAACACCCACCATATACCTTCCTCAAAACAGCCACCTTATCTACCTATCATGGCATTTCCATAGCCATTCCGAGATATATTGCCATGCAACTTTCCACCATTCTGTTCATATGACATGCTTCATATTGTCATATTGCCATGCATGATCATGTAGTTGACACCGTATTTGTGGCAAAGCCACCATGCATAATTTTTCATACATGTCACTCTTGATTCATTGCACATCCTGGTACACCGCCGGAGGCATTCATATAGAGTCATACTTTGTTCTAGTATTGAGTTGTAATATCGAGTTGTAAATCAATAAAAGTGTGATGATCATCATTATAGAGCATTGTCCCATGTGAGGAAAGTCCAAATAAAAAAAGGCCCCTCCAAAAAAAGGGGGACAATGCTACTATCTCTTTTCCACACTTGTGCTTCAAAAGTAGCAGCATGTTCTTCATGATAGAGAGTCTCATGTTTAGTCACTTTCATATACTAGTGGGAATTTTCATTATAGAACTTGGCTTGTATATTCCAACGATGGGCTTCCTCAAATGTCCTAGGTCTTCGTGAGCAAGCAAGTTGGATGCACACCCACTTAGTTTCTTTTGTTGAGCTTTCATACATATTTAGCTCTAGTGCATCCGTTGCATGGCAATCCCTACTCACTCACATTGATATCTATTGATGGGCATGTCCATATCCCATTGATACGCCTAGTCAATGTGAGACTATCTCCCTCCTTTTTGTCTTCTCCACAACCACCACTCTATTCCACCCATACTGCTATATCCATGGCTCACGCTCATGTATTGCATGAAAGTTGAAAGGTTTGAAAGAATAGAGTATGAAAACAAGTGCTTGGCTGAAACTGGGGTTGTGCATGATATGAATATTTTGTGTGATGAAGAGGGAGCATAGCCAGACTATATGATTTTGTAGGGTTAACTTTCTTTAGCCATAGTATTTTGAGAAGAGATGATTTCTTTGTTAGTATGCTTGAAGTATTATTATTTCTTATGTCAATATAGACTTTTGTCCTGAATCTTTCATATATGAACATTCATGCCACAATAAAGAGAACTACATTGAAAATTATGTTGGTTAGCATTCCACATCAAAAATTCTGTTTTTATCATTTACCTACTCGAGGACGAGCTGGAATTAAGCTTGGGGTGCTTGATACGTCTCCAACGTATCTATAATTTTTTATTGTTCCATGCTATTATTTATGATGTTTTGGATGTTTAATGGGCTTTGTTATACACTTTTATATTATTTTTGGGACCAACCTATTAACCCAAAGGTCCAGTCCAGATTGCTTTTTTTGCCTATTTCAGGGTTTTACAGAAAAGGAATATCAAACGGAGTCCAAACGGAATGAAACCTTCGGGAGAGATATTTTTGGAGCGATATCTTCACGGGAGACTTGAGAACCACGGTATAGGGAACACGTGGCATCCACAAGGGTGGGGGCGCCCCCCCCCTACAGGGCGCCCGCCCCTGCCTCGTGGGCCCCATGTTTGTCCCTCGGTGCCCTCCTTCCTCCTATATATACCTATGTACCCCGAAAACATCATACATGGAGAGAAAACCCTAATTCCACCGCTGCAACCTTCTGTTCCCGTGAGATGCCATCTTGGGGCTTGTTCCGGAGCTCCGCTAGAGGGGGGATCTATCATGGAGTGCTTCTACATCAACACCATAGCCTCACCATGAGTTGTGAGTAGTTTACCATAGACCTTCGGGTCCATAGTTAGTACCTAGATGGCTTCTTCTCTCTCTTTGGATCTCAATACCAAGTTCTCCTCGGTCTTCGAGGAGATCTATTCGATGTAATCTCTTTTTGCGATGTGTTTGTCGAGATCCGATGAATTGTGGGTTTATGATCAAGATTATCTATGAAAAATATTTGGTTCTTTTCTGAATTCTTTTATGTATGATTATAATATCCTTGCAAGTCTCTTCGAATTATTGGTTTGGTTTGGCCTACTAGATCTATAGTTCTTGCAATGGGAGAAGTGCTTGGCTTTGAGTTCAATCTTGCGGTGTACTTTCCCAGTGATAGTAGGGGCAACAAGGCACGTATTGTATTGTTACCATCGAGGATACAAAGATGGGGTTTATATCATATTGCTTGAGTTTATCCCTCTACATCATGTCATCTTGCTTAAGGCATTACTCTGTTCTTATGAACTTAATACTCTAGATGCATGCTGGATAGCGGTCGATATGTGGAGTAATAGTAGTAGATGTAGAATCATTTCAGTCTACTTGTTACGGACATGATGCCTATATACAATGAACATGCCTAGATATTCTCATAATTATTCACTTTTCTATCAATTGCTCGATAGTAATTCGTTCACCCACCGTTGAATTCTGCTATCATGAGAGAAGCCACTAGTGAAACCTATGGCCCCCGGGTCTATTCTCAACATATCAATCTACAATCTACTTTACTTTACCGTTTTTACTTTCTATTCTTATATCCAAAAATACCAAAAATATCAAACTACCATATCTATCAGATCTAACTTTCGTAAGTGACCGTAAAGGGATTGACAACCCCTTATCGCGTTGGCTGCAAAGTCATTATTTGTTTGTGCAGGTGCGAGGGACTCGCGCGTGGTCTCCTACTAGATTGATATCTTGGTTCTCAAAAACTGAGGGAAATACATATGTTACTGTGTTGCATCACCCTTTCCTCTTCGAGGGGATACAACGCAAGCTCGAGAAGTAGCAGCCTACTGCTTCACGGGGCACACTTTGGGGCATACGTTTAGGCGATGCTCAATCACCCCCCTTGGGACTCCTTCTAGGTCCTTGGGTTCCCACTCGAACACCTCTTTGTTAGCACGCAGGAATCCGACTAGTGCCTTTTCTTGAGTTGGGGGAAGGCCAGCGCCTATGGTGAAGTTGGCTCCTGATGCCCCATCTTCATCCACCAGCACCTGCTTCATCTCGGCCCGGTCTTGAGAGAAAAGCTGGTTCTTTTTCGCTGGTGCAGCCCCCTTGGCCCCTGGGGCGGCCTCATCGCTCGGGCGTGCCGCCGCAATGGTCCGGAAGACAAGCTTGAGGGCCGCCAAATCCTCCTTGGTGTCTCCAGCCACGGTGAGGATGCCGCTGCTCCCCGGCATCTTCATGAGGTTGTAGGCCGTGTGGGTTGCAGCCAAGAACTGAGCCAGGGCAGGATACCCGAGGATGGTGTTGTATGGGAGGCCGATACGAGCGATGTCAAAGTCAATCAGCTCGGTGCGGTAGTTGTCGCGGGTGTCGAAGGTGACTGGGAGGCAGATCTGCCCTAGAGGGCTGGCGGAACCGTTGCCGACTCCAGAGAAGGGCTTGGTGGGGCGTAGCCGCTCAAGCGGCACGTGGATCAGGCTAAAGCTTCTACTGAGAGCATGTTGAGGCCAGCCCCACCGCCGATGAGGGTCCTGGTTACTGCCACGTTGCAGATGGTGGGTGTGCAAAGCATCGGGAGAGCGCCTGAGCCCACAGCAGAAGCGGGATGGTCCCCTGAGTTGAAGGTGAGGTCGGTCTTGGGCGCTGCCCATCCGGAAGTGGCTCCCTGGAGTGCGGAGGCGGCGCCGATCTGGCGGAAGAACTGCTTGACATGGCGGTCCGAGGGCGGCGCTTGAGAGCGGCCGAGGAGGGCCGCGACGGCGTGGGGTGCCGACGCCGCGAAGTGTGCGGTGAAGAGGTCGCGCAACTCCTCCTAGGATGCCACAGATGACTCTGGCAAGCTGACAAACCAGGCGCGCGGAACGCCGGTGAGTGCCATGGGAAGCCAGCTGGCCATGACCTTGCTGTCGTAGCCGGTCGCCGAAACAGCCTCCTCGTAGGCCTGAAGGAAGATGGCCGGATTTGCCGCCCCATCGTAACGGAGTGGTAGCTCCGGCCTAAACCTGAGTGGCCACTGCACCCGTCGCAAGGCAGGGGTGAAGGCTCGATGGCGCGCTGCGCCGCCGCGCGCGCCCACCGAGACGGTCGGAGAAGAGGCGCCTTCCATAAGAGCCTGGCGGATGGAGAGCGGGGTGGACGGAGAGGCGAAACTTCGGTGCACCCCTACCTGGCACGCCAAATGTCGGATTATGGGTTCCAGCAAACCCTTGAGGTTCGAACACTGGGGTGCACACAAAGATCTCTCCTTCCCGCCCTAGTTCGCCCTTACACCAATTCCTAGGCCTAGCCTGTCGAACCCAAAGAACAAGAGACATAAAGGTTTATACTTGTTCGGTCCACCGTTGTGGTGTAATACCCTAATCCAGTGTGGTGTGGTGGATTGCCTTGTAGGCTGAGGATGAACAAGTACACTGGAAGAACAACCTCCTTAGGAGAGGTGTTCTTGTGCTCGGTGTGCTAGTGGGTGTAGGGTGGTCTAGATCTGATCCTCCCGTTTCTATGGTGGTGGCCAGTCCTATTTATAGATGCCCGGGTCCTCTTCCCAAATATTGAGCTGGGAGGAATCCCACAACGGCCAAGTTTAAAGGGGGCAGCTAATACAAGCTATCCTGACAAAAGGTGGTCTTCGCCTGCCAAAGGCTCTGGCGGTGACGTCGCCATGGGCTCCGTGGTGACCTTCGCCGTGCCGTCCTTCTGGTCTTGGTCTTGTTGCACCGATATGGAAACCCTTGTATGACGCCTCGGGACTCTTCGCCTGTGCTCGCCCCTTTGGCACCAAAGAGGAAACTGGCTCCCTACGCCCGCTGGCGCCCGCCTGGCCTTGGTCGTCATGGCTCACATCACGCCAACCTCTTGAGGTGCCCCTTGCCTTGATATCTCCGCCCTCGGGAGCCAGCCTAGTGACGCCGCCCCAGGGGAGGTCTTGCGTCGTCCGCCTCGCGAGGCTTGGCCCCTCGCGAGGGTCTTGAGTGGTTTCTGATGAAGATGGACCTTACCAAGCCGCTGGATGAGCCATGCTCTGGGCCGCTGGCAGGCAAGTCTGGGTACCCCCGTTCCCAGGACGCCGACAGTTTCTTCAGGATTGCCATTTTGATCGGCATTTGGATTTCCATTTCCATTTCCATTCAGAGCAGCATTTGCTTCGGCGATGGCTTGACGAGTACTACTTTGAGTCCTAGGAGCATCATCATCAGAGGACTCAGGTGTATTTCCTTCAACATTCTTGACGCTCCCAATAGCTATTTGCCGAATAGCATCCAATATAAGTAGTTCATCTATCACATTTGGCAGCTGCTCCTTTTGGGAGCCATCAGATTCATTAAATTGCACATTTACCGTTTACATAAATTTCATGTGGTTAGAGTTATAGACACAATATGTATGCGAGTTTTAGCCATAATCAAGAAGAAAACCTTCACGTGCCTTGGGTGCAAACTTGGAAGAATGATTTATATCAAGAATGTTACAAGGTGCACCAAAACACGTAGATAAGAAACATTCGGTTTCTTGCCAGTGATAAGATCATATGAAGTTTTCTTAAGGAACTTGTGTAGATAAACATGATTGATAACATGACAAGAAGTGTTAATAGCATTAGGCTAGAAGCAAATGGGAGTTATGTGCTCACTCAGCATAGTTCTTGCCATTTCAATGACAGTTTTGTTCTTTCGTTCAACAACTCCATTCTATTGGGGAGTGTATGCGGTAGAGAACTCATGAGTAATACCATGTTCATCGAGAAATTCAGCAATGTGAGTATTTTTTATCTCAGTTCCATTATCACTTCTAACATGCTTAATTCGCACATCATATTCATTCTGGGCCTTCTTAGCGAAACTTTTGAAGATATCTTGGGTGTAGGTTTTGTCTTCGAGAAAGAATACCCAAGTGTATCGAGAGAAATCATCAACAATGACCAAACCATAATGACTGCCACCGAAGCTTGCATATTTTAGAGGACCGAATAAATCCATATGAAGAATTTCTAGAGGTCTTGTTGTGGTCATAACTATCTTGAATGAGTGATGGTTCTTGTCCAATTTACCATCTTCACATGCAGCACAAGGACGATTATTGTCGAACTTTACATCAGGAAATCCACGGAGATGATTTTTCTTCACTAGGGTCTGCAAATTACTCATACATCCATGACAAAGTCTTCGGTGCCACAGCCAACCTTTGGTTGCTTTTGCAAGCAAACAAGTTTAGACCGAGGGACCCTTAGAGAAATCCACAATATACAGAGATCACCTTTTCTAATTCCCTCGAAGACAAAGGAGTTGTCGGAGGCCATGAAGACAACACATTTGGATATTGAAAATAGAACTAGCATGCCTAGGTCACATATCATGCAATCCAAGAGACTGAACAAGTAAGACATCATCAATGGACTTTTCCTTGGATATGGCAATTTTAACTAGACCCATTACCATTCCTTTGTTGTTGTCGCCAAAAGTGATATACTTCAAAGGAGAAGCTGTTGAGTTGGGGTCGACAAACAACAACTTGTCTCCGGTCATATGACTAGTGCATCCACTATCCATTATCCATTATTTACACCAGGAGACATAGTCCTGCAGAAGAATTAAGCTTTCTTAACCACTCACATTTTTGCAGGTGGCTTCGAAATAGTAGAGTGAGAAGGATATGATTTCTTTCAATAAGCATAATTGTTGCTCGATGTGGTACGAGCATAATTGAACGAATAAGCATTGAAATTCCTTCCAGAAGCATGAGTATAATGATTGAATGATGTATGCATGTACTCATTCAGCCGATCTTTTTCTGCATGCATGGTTAGTAGAGTAGTAATTGGCACGACATCAACAGTTTTCTTAGGCACCCAAATAGCTTTCTTTGGGGGGGGGGCATTTCTGCTATTTGGCCCAACATAGCAAGCAACAGTCTCACAATGTTGATTTTTAGACAACTTATAGTCTTCCAGAGAATCATCATCAGGATATTCAGGGATGGGAAAGTCATATCACGAGAGTAATGCTGGGTCGAGCGTTTTGCTCTTTGTAGGAACCCACAGAGTTTGAGGATATCGATGAGGTTCCTAGTAGGAACCATCTGCGTTTAGTTTCCTTTTGAAACCAACACCTTCTTACCAGGAATTTTTGTGAAGAATAGTTTTCTCCAGGACGTCATAAAGGGTTTGATGTCCTTTGAGAGATTTGAACATTCATGTCTGAAGAAGATCTTTCTACCTAGCATTTTCATCAAAAACCGAACAATTTTCCTCGATCGAGGGGTTATCATTCACAGATGATTCAACATTTGATTCTGCATTTGATTGTTTAAGGCATTTTAAACATGGTGGAACAAAAACTTTAGGTTTCTCTTTAAGTTGTTGGGTGAGAAGAGAATTTTCTTTGGTCAAATCCTCATGAGCCTCTCTCTCAGCGCCTCGATTTACTTTTCCTTTTCAGGTAATCATAGGTAAATCTTTCATGATTGGCCGAGAGAAAATCATGAAAATTTGACAGCTCTTCCATTCGTGACTTACGAGTAGAATACTCTTCGGTAAGCGACAGATTTTTCTCCATCTCCTCAACCGACAACCCTTCATATTTTCTAAGGGTTTTCTCAATTTTCTCAAGAGAGGATTGTAGCTCTTTTCGATAAGTAAGAGTGTTGAACCCAACGAGGAGCAGAAGGAAATGACAAGTAGTTTTCAGTAAGGTAGTGTCTACAAGTGCTGAAGTAGTAAGTAGCGAGTAGTTTTATAGCAAGGTATTTTGTAACGAGAAAGTAACGATAATTGTAACAAGTATGCAGCAAGGTAGCCGAATCCTTTTGAGGCAAAGGATAGGCGAAAACAGTCTCTTATAGTAAGCAAAGCATTCCTGAGGGTACACGGGAATTTCATTTAGTCACTTTCATCATGTTGGTTTGATTTGTGTTCGCTACTTTGATAATTTGATATGTGGGTGGATCAGTGCTTAGGTGTTGTTCTTACTTGAACAAACCTCCTACTTATGATTAACCCGCCCGCAAGCATCCGCAACTACGATAAAAGTATTAGGAATAAATTCTAGCCATAGCATTAAACTCTAGGATCCAATCGGTCCCTTGCGGAATAGTGCATAAACTGGGATTTAAGTTTATGTCACTCTCGCAACCCACCATCTATTTACTAATCCATAATGCATTCCCTTAGGCCCAAATATGATGAAGTGTCATGTAGTGGACGTTCACATGACACCACTAAGGGAATCACAACATACATACTATCAAAATATCGAACACATATCAAATTCACATGATTACTTGCAACATGATTTCTCCCGTGACCTCAAGAACAAATGTATTAATATGCATAAGATCTGAACATGCTGTCGGGTTTTGGTGCGACATATGCCAACGGATGGCTTATCAGGCATGGGGACAATAGAACGTCGTCGGGCCCTCGAAGCGGGATAAGGCGATACTTAGGAAGCCTACGAATCTTACCCAGGTTTGGGGCTCTCCGTGGAGATAACACCCCTAGTCCTGCTCTGCGGGGACTCCGCATCATGACTAATGTCAATAGGGTGGCTACAAGGTTGCTCCTTGAGCTGTGTCGTCTAGAGGAGGAAGAAGGGCAAGGCTAGCTCTCTACCTTCACTCTAGGGAATCGGAATGGTTGCTAGGGTTTCTCATTATCTCTCTCTTCCTCTTAGAGTCCAACCCCTCCACATGGAGGACCCTGGGGGGTTTATATAGGCCTACCCCCCCCCCCCCCAGGGGTACAATAGTAGTCCAGGCGGAATGGCCCCCAGCTGTTAGCGTCTTCGAGTGCCGGCCTCTCCGCCTGTCTGCTGGGGCACACCGTCTGTGGGCCCTCGTGATTGCCTTTCACTGTAGGCGCTCCTCTGCTGACGGCAGCATCGTCGGGAGGGAAATGGCTACAGTGTCGCCATCTCCTGCCATACGTTGCCACCATGTCTTGTCTTGTCATCTTGATGAGGTTCAGACTCCTAGGGCACGGTGGGCTGCCTGCAACTAGGCGGACCTTCCCCCAGGCCGCCTGCTAGGGGCCGCTTGCTTCTTGTTCACCCACTAACCGGTGGAGCAAGCAGCCTGCTGACCCTACCGCCTGTGGGTAGTGGGTTCGTGGCTTCCTCTGACCGAGGCTTGGTCTCTGGCAGCATGGCTACAGTGACACGCCGCTTAAGTGGCGTCCATAAGATATGTCCCCACTGTAGCCACGCACTTGTAGATTCTCTAAGGACATGCTCAACTGTAGCCATGCCTTAGCCTTGTCGTGGTTCCCCAGCACGCGTCCCGAGGGCGAGGCGTAGGGCCGTCTGCTGGCTGCTGGCTATGGAGCTACCGCCTGTTCGGGCCTCTGCCACATGTTGGCAGCCGGCTCCTAGGCTTAGCTATCCCAGGAGGCGGCCTGCTGAGCGGGCGGCCGGGGGCAACAAGCGGCCCCCAATTGTCTTGAAATACCATGGGTGGTCGATGAGGACACCCGTGGTCAATATCTCCGACACATGCTCAAGATCAGAGGGGTATTAATATGCATAATGGATCTGGACATATAATCTTCCACCAAATAAACCATATAGTAATCAACTACAAGATGTAATCAACACTACTAGTCACCCCCTAGCAACAATCTATAGTTCCGGTCACAAGATTGAATACAAGAGTTGAACTAGGGTTTGAGATGAGATGGTGTTGTTGAAGATGTTGATGGAGATTGCCCTCCCCAAGATAGGAGAGTGGTTGGTGATGATGATGACGATGATTTCCCCCTCCGGGAGGGAAGTTCCCCCGGCGGAATCGCTCCACCGGTGGGCAAAAGTGCTCCTACCCAAGTTCTGCCTCGAGATGGCGGCGCTTCGTCCCGAAAGTCTTCTGCTTATTTTTTCTAGGTCAGAATAACTTATATACCAGAAGATGGGCACCGGAGGTAGGCCGAGGAGGCCACAACCCACCAGGGTGCGCCAGGGGGGGCTGGGCGCACAGGTGTGTTGTGCCCACCTGGTGGCCCCCCTCTGGTGTTTATTGGCTCCAATATTTCATAAATATTCCATAAAAACTCTCTGTGGAGTTTCAGCTTGTTTCGAGTTGTGCAGAATAGGTGGCCTGGCGTAGCTTTTTTTAGGTCCAGATTTCCAGCTGCCGGAATTCTCCCTCTTGGTGTGTACCTTGCAAATTATGAGAGAAAAGGCATTAGAATTACTCCAAAAAGTATTATTATGGATAAAAACATTGTAAATATCAGTAAGAAAACATGATGCAAAATGGACGTATCACAACACAAGGAGATTATCTTCGTCGTTTGCATCAAAATCCTCGATACATCATGGACCTGTTACTCTGTGTGCACTAGCAAACACACAAGTCCCATACTATTTATGTCAACAAACTCGAAAACATAAGGGGCCTATCATTGCATCAATAGAAATGTCTAGGCATGACATATTGTATGATACCTTTGAGCATGGGTGGCGTTCCGTAGGGTGATTTCACGGGTCCTCCAAGATCCCCTGGGCAGTCCACTAGTTACTCCAAGTCGCCCCAACCATTCCATCCAGAGTTGTGTTAATGTTGCCACCTTAAGGTTAACCCAAAATTATCAATTCTCTCTCTCAACTTGCATGAATCACACATACCACCCGGTCTAAAAGCATGGCTAAGCAATTTAACATGTAATGATAATTCCGAGGGTGTTGTCAATGATGATAGGTTCCTACCTCATGAACTACAAAACATAATTCACAAACTCATAAATCCCACTCAATCATCATATAGTCTTCTATGATTGCTAACACTCACCTTGTACACGTGAGCAAAACGTTTCAACCGGACACAAAGAAAGATAGGGGCTTATATTTTCGCCTCCCAATATACTCACCTCAAGGGTGATGTCAACATTAATAGCTCATGCTATCTATATTCAGCTAGACATATGTGCCTAGATCTTTCCTCGCCACATGATGCTTGCCAAAGGAGAAAATAAAAAGGAATAGAAGGAAAACTTTAACTCTTTGCATAAAAGTAAATACATAAAAGTAAAATATAGGCCCTTCGCACAGGGAAGCAGATGTTGCCATGCGCTTATTTGTTTGCATGCTCAATCCCTTAGTGTAATAGAACATCACGTTACATTGCCCTTAAGATGACAACCTTTATTATGCAGTCTGTCGCTTTTATTCTTTGTCATCCAAGTTCGTGCAACGCTCAATTTTCTCTTACACTAAATGATCTCACATATTTAGAAGCAATTTTTATTGCCTTATTGCACCGATGACAACTTACTTGAAGGATATCACTCAATCCATGGGTAGGTATGGTGGACCCTTGAAAAAGATTTGGGTTTAAGGGTTTTTGGATGCACAAGTAGTATCTCTACTTAGTGCAGAATTTTTCGCTAGCAAACATAGGGGACAAGCATCACATGTTGAAGGATCTATGACAATATGACTTATGTGTGAATATAAACATGCATAAACCATTACATTGTCTTCCTTGTCCAACTTAAAGAATTTTGGTATATAATATTTTGATGAGGGCTCACAATCACAAAAAAATTCTAGGACAATATATTTTTATGTGAATCTTCCCTTCCCTTATTAATTCTTTCATGAGTTGCATCACTGACTAATGCTATGTTTGTCAATCTCTAATAAAAAAATCTTACTTATACTTTTCCTTATGTGGTGCTATCACCTACCATAGGATTAGTATATGATCTTATTGATTTATTTCCTTTCTTTTGTTTACTTTCTTTCTCTTTTTCTTTTCTTTATTGCAACATGAAAGTAAGGAAAGTAAAAGCTTGAACTAACTTTATTACATAACTTGCACATGATAACAATGATAGATCACTAAGCAAACTCTCAACAAAGAAAAGATCAAACTAAACTTTATTTCATCTAAAGAAAAAAGATTGAACTAAAATAAGTAAAAGCAAAAAGATAGTGGGATGATACGATACCGGGGCACCTACCCAAGCTTGGTGGAAGCCAAGGGGAGTGCCCATACCTGATACTCAATTCTCTTTTGGTGATGAAGAAGATGATGGTGGTGATGAAGATGCGATCTTATCCTTCATGATCAAGAGGTCCTTCAATCTACTCATGACGCTCCGCGGAAAGGCGATGTGCTCTCTATGAAGAATCTTCTTCTTCTTCCCCTTCTGGTAGCGCTTGCTCGACTGCCGGTGCTTGATTACCGACAACCTCCTTGCCTTCGTCACCTCTTGCAGCTTCTATAGGATCTTCCCTCTTCAGCTCGATCTTCATCAGCCAAGCATCTTCTTCCATCGGGTTGAAAGAGGAGGAAGACATGATGTTTAGCTTGGTAGATCTGACCGTGCAAGAAAGTAAAATAGAATATTTCTTCGCGATACGGTGGTCAACAAGTTTGGGGAGTATATATAGAATTTTTATCTTGGGAAACAAGCAAACTATAGAAAAACGGAGTCCGGACGGTGCACGAGGTGGGCACAACCCACCTGGGTGCGCCACGCATGCCTGGCGCGCCCTGGTGTATTGTGCTCACCAGGGGACGCTTCCTAGAAGTTTCTTTATTTCCAAAATTATAAAATATTCCAAAACTGACAGAAAATATTGTTGTGGATTTTTCGAAGTCTGTTTACTTACCGTATCACGTACCTCCTTATTTTTCACGATCCTGGAGTGTTCCGGAAGGACTCTTTTATGTTCTCTTCCGGTGTCAAAGTTTGGATAATATTACTTTTAACATTAATGGGCGTACCTGAGATATAATATTTTATTCCTTGCCCATTGACAATCTTCGGGTTAGTACCTTCAGAATTATTTATTTTGATGGCTCCAGACCGGTAAACCTCCTCAATGACATAGGGGCCTTCCCATTTTGAGAGGAGTTTGCCTGCAAAGAATCTAAAACGAGAGTTTTACAAAACAACATATTCTTCGAATTTAAATTCACGTTTTTGAATTCTTTTGTCATGCCATCTTTTAGCTTTTTATTTGAATAACTTAGCATTTTCATAAGCTTGGGTTCTCCATTCATCTAATGAGCTTATATGAAATAGTCTCTTTTTGCCAGCAAGTTTGAAACCATAGTTGAGTTATTTAACTGCCCAATATGCTTTATGTTCTAACTCAAGGGGAAAATGACAAGCTTTTCCATAAACCATTTTATAAGGAGACATACCCATAGGACTTATATAAGTTGTTCTATAAGCCCAAAGTGCACCATCTAATTTCTTAGACCAATTCTTCCTCGACCTATTAACAGTCCTTTGCAAAATTAATTTTATTTCTCTATTGCTAACTTCAAATTGACCACTGGACTGAGGATGGTAGGGTGATGCAATTCTATGGTTAACATCATACTTAGCAAGCATTTTACGGAAAGCACTATGAATAAAGTATGAACCACCATTAGTCATGTAACATCCCAAATTTTTAATTTGGAATGTTATACATAGATCATATTGCATTTTCATGTTTTTGCATTTTGCTCGTGGAGTTCCTCGAAATTCTAAGCAACTCAAGGACCTACGGAGAGAGTTGGGGATTTTACCGTTTTCGTATTTGAGTTCGCTCGAATACCGGTACGAGGACAGTGTGATTCTAATTATTTTTCTCTCCTAAAAATATTTCTAAATACCAAATATGAGCAGAGATAATATGACTTCTCCAAAATAACAGAAATATTCGAGGAAATTTATTAAAATCACTTTTGGTAATTTTCTGGATTTATTTGCGGATTTATTTGCATAGAAAAAATACGCGTTTTTCAAAATTGCATTTAGGTCCGGGAAAAATGTTCACTTTGTCCTAAATATTATTAGAGGATGGTGAAAACTTATTTCGGGAATTTTGGAGTCTGTTTGTTATTTCTTTCGTTTGTTTTTCTGCGCTGGGACTCTTTTAGAAAAAAAAAAGGAAACCGACTAGGAGTCTTACTAGCCCAGGACTCCTGGGCTTTATAAGCGCCCGAATCCGGCCCGTTGCCCCTAGCCAGCCCGCCTCGCGCCGCGCCTCCCTAACCCTAGCCGCCACGCCTCGCCCTCCGCGTCGCGCCGCCGCCGCCGCCGGTTGCCGCCGCCGCCGCTGCTGCCCCGCCGCCCCACCGCCGCGACCGCCGCCGCACCACCCACCGCCCCGCCGCCGCGACCGCCACAGCCGCCGCACCACCCGCCGCCCCGCCGCCCCTTCGGCGGACCGGCGCCCGCCGCTGCCGTCTCGCCGGAGTTCGCGAGGTAGATGCCGTTTTTTTAGAAACCGCTCGGTTTTTTTTTAACCGTAGATCTGTTTTTTAGAATAGATCGGTTCAGTTTTTTTTCGGTTTAGTTACTTAGCGGATGTTCGTCCGTACGTTCGTTTTAATGAACAGTTTTCGTTTGTTAACCGCAGACAGCGAACGTTCGTTCGTTAGCCCGTTCGTCGTTTTTCTTTTTCGGGGTATTTATCCGCAGTTATTTCGATCGCGATTTCTGCCCTGATCTTGTTTTTCATTTTTTTTCGCTCGAGAGTCGGAATCAGGTGATTCAAAATCCCAGATCTTCGTCTCGAAGCCCTCTTTACGTTTAATCAACTTGAACAAAGTTTTGGCTACTGTAAAATTTGACTTTAGGCCAACTAGTAAACCGAAGCTCGTTTCTTTCGCAGTTTGAGTTTCGTTGCTTTTTTTGAGTTGATTCTTTTTGCAAACCGGAGTTATTAAGTTGAACTTTCTGGTTAGATCTCTTATTTGAGTTTTACCCATGCATTATTTAAGTACTTATTGTATGCTTGTTTCATTGCGATAGAGTACCCGGAGTGCGCCGCTTGCTACTTTGAGTCTCTAGGTTTTGCGGATCATCAGCAAGGCAAGTAACACTTTGATCATACTTTCCAATTACCCAGTTTTCATTGCATTAGTCCAACCCTCACACATTGCATGAGTAGGATTAATTAATTTTTGGGATTGGGAAGTAGTTTGAGGTAGTACCTATTACCTGCATTACATTCAAACCTTTGGGAGTTACTTCTACGTTTGCTGTTAGGACATGCTATGCTCGTAGACCTGGATTGGGTGAGTGAAATCCATGACAGATGTGAGTTTGTTAATTAATGGTTCAACTTAAGGTGGCAACATTAATACACATCTGGGTGGATTGAGGCATCTGGGTATTCCAGTGATTGCATGTTTTTCTTTTGGACCGCCACCCAGGCTCAAAGGGATCATGAGATTTTTCATACTAGAAACTTCCGTGTGCAGCCACATGCCAATATGGGCTCTGGCATAGTTGAGTAAGTAGTGGGAAACCTTTCCATGATGGGCTAGCAGATGTAGTGGGTTTTGTAGGTGTACCGGCCTATCTATCTAGTTAAGGGGACCTCTTCGGAAAGACTGTGTCTCGGTCATCCGTTTCTCAAACACCATGCAGTGCGAGAAACCAAACGGAGGCGATCGAGTCTTGTGGGGAAAAGTGCACAAACCTCTGCAGACTGTACACACTGATCATGATTAGCCGTGTCCCCGGTTATGGACGTCTTGAGTATCTAGTACTTGGATTATCATGTGAATCTCATCATGTTACTTTAATTAATTTGTTGGGTTAAATGATTTTTTTAATTGGGGTTGAGAGGATGTCTATCTTCTCAACGATGTTTCAACTACCATGATAGTTAATTAAAATCTATTCCTTTGAAGTAGGGAAAAATTGGCTTTACGCAAAAACTTAACCGTAGAGCTTTCCACCAGCCATATTGCATATAGTATAGCCTTATTATCATTGCATTATCTTGTGTTACCTTGCCAGCATATTCCATGTGCTGACCCGTTTTGGGCTGCAACGTTTCATGTTGCAGACTTTTCAGACGACGAGTAAGATGCCCCTTTTAGGTCGTGGTTCTATACTCAGTGATGCCGCTGGAGTTGATGGACTCACTTATCTTCCAAGCCTTCCGCTGTTATCGTATTAGATGGCCTTCAGCCATATTTATTGTAATAAATTCATTGTTGGACTATCGATGTAATAAGTGTCTGATTGCTACTCTGTTATAAATCCTTCAAGTACTGTGTGTGTCAGCATTACTGATCCAGGGATGACACTGATGCACAGAGATCAGACTGTTTGAGGTCTGGTCGCTACAAGATGGTATCAGAGCACACGCTGACTGTAGGACACGACCACTAAGCTAAAGCCCTAGAGCACTATTCACTCTTCTCTCTTCTGACTCCTCATCTTTTCTACTCTTTAGGATGGTGCAAGCAAAGCACAAGTTCATGCAACCGGAAATTAGGGATACTCATGGGAGAATAAGACGAGGAAGAAGAACCCAAGGAGAATCTACCGGAAGACTATATCATCATAGATGACACAGATTCTGAAGCTGAGAATAGCAAGGACGAAGACTATGAAGATGAAGCTGGGGCAGATATTATGGAATCCTCTGCCGAGCAATATTTTTATATGACCACCCTGTGACTAGTAGTTACTACCATATATTAGCTTTAGAGCACTTTTGTAACGATCGTTAGATTTGTAAGACCTTGTTTGAAATTGATTGGTGTGATATGATTGTGTGTTTGTCTCATGTGCATATGGGTAGTGATTTCCCTTAGACCTCTTTTCTATTCTAATCTCTTCCCTCTACACCCATCAGATGCCTCCAAGACGTGAATTCGAGTTTCCCCCTGAGCTCACTCAGTTGATCCAGCAGCAGAACACCCTGATGCAACTTCTTGTCCAGAACACTCAGAACAACCAGAATAACAACAACAACCCTCCACCACCACCACCCGTGGACAACCTGACACGTTTCTTAAGGTTGCAACCACCTATGTTTGCTAGCAGCATCGAACAAATTGTAGCTGATGACTGGCTACGCAAGATTGGAAGGGATTTGACCACCGCCAATTGCTCGGATGCTGAGAAGGTGCGATTTGCCGCACACCAGTTGTCTGGACCAGCCGCAGCATGGTGGGAGAATTACACAGCCACTTACCCCGTGTCGGGGGAAACTGTCCGCCACGAACACCTATGGGACCGGAGCCCCTTGTCTGTGCGGTACGAGGGCGGAGGGAGCACGAAGAGCAGATCGTGGCGAGCACGCGGGCAGTTTTACCCAGGTTCGGGCCGCGGTAGACGCGTAAAACCCTACTCCTGCTTAGTTGTGTATTGAGTTGGAGAGTTCGGGAGCTTGAAGAAGCAGCTACACCGAGCGTACGAGTGATCTAGGTTCCGAACCCCCTCCACGTTGTGCATGGGCCTCCTTTTATAGTGCAAGGGGTCACCGACAGGTGTCAACGTAGGAGAAAGGGGTAAAAACGTAAAAGAGGTGGTAGTTGTAACAGTGCGGGAACAGTGGAGCTACAGTGCGCGAACAGTGGTCGCTACCTACTTTGATAGTGGGGGACAAGGGCATTTAATGCCCGTCGCCGTCGACCCCAAAAGCTCCCGCCCTTGCGTCTCCGTCTGCCACGGCGATGGATCCACCACCGTGGAGTGCCACCGTGTCCCCCAGGCTGCACAGCCATCCGCCACGCGTCCCTGGATAGGCCCCAGGGCGACGCGTGGGCCGATGAGCTGGAGCGCGGGCACACAGCGCAACTCTCCCGGCAAGCACCTTGCCGGGGTCTTGATCTTGCCGGGCCCGGGAGCTTGCCGCTCCCCGGGCCCTCGCCGGGACGCATATAGCGCCGAGGCGTGTCTTCTATGATGGAATCTTCTAGTCTTCCTGGCAAGCTCCTCTTGCCAGGGCCTTGTGCTAGTGAGGTAATCTTGGGCCTGGTACGGCCTTCCCGGCAAGCTCCACTTGCCGGGGTCTCGATCTTCTGTCTTGCATACTTTGTTTTTGAATGGTTTGATATGGAGCAGGAAGGTCTCCGGCGAGCGCGTGGTAAACCCTGCCGCGGGAAGCTGCAACTGCCCGTGCACAAGTTGGGGTACTAAGGTACCCCTACCTTAGTACACCGACAGGAGCCCCCGGGCCTGGGCCACACACGGTGCCGAGCGCTGTTGGGCCAGGCCCAAAACAGTGCACGGGCACACGCGGCCCACGGAGCGCCGAATCCACTTCCGTATCCGCCGCATCCCCCCGTAACGGCACGCGTCTATTGCGGCGTCGTGGGATGGGACGTGCCCACGTTCCTTCAATGGAAAGAGCGAAACGCCCCCCACTTCCCCATAAAAGCAGAGGAAGCAGGAGCGGTTCTCCTCCTCACGCTTTCATTGCATCTTCTTCTTCCTCCAGAAATCCCCTTTTGCGCTCCGCCTCCACACCTCCGCCGCCGCCGTCTGCATCTCCGGCGTCGCCGGGCTCTTCGTCCCCCTTCCTCCGCCGCCTCCGCCATGGCCCCGAAGACCGACAAGGCGAAGGCGGAGAAGGCCAAGAAGGAGAA
The DNA here is from genome assembly GCA_902687465.1 of Secale cereale. NCBI lineage: Eukaryota > Viridiplantae > Streptophyta > Magnoliopsida > Poales > Poaceae > Secale > Secale cereale. The sequence continues at coordinate 197,363,323 of LR738714.1, forward strand.
ATCGGAGCAAGCGGCGAGGCTCACCGCGTATCGGAAGCGGAACCTCGTCTTTCCGCCGAAGCTCGGCGCGCGGGAGCTCTAGAACAAGTATTACTTGTTCTGGGCCAAGGAAACCAAGGCGCACCCCCGCACTCGAGCTTATCCGGCCGCCGCCAAGGACAACTACCCCGGCGGGTACTATTTCTTCGCAGCCTTCTTTCACTGCGGTCTTTGCCCTCCTTTCTCTGATTTCTTCTGCGACATCATGCACACCTATGGCTTCCACCTTCTTGACTTCACCCCCAACGCCATCCTCACAATGGCGGTTTTCGCACACATGTGCGAAAACTTCATAGGAATACACCCAAACGTAGCGTTGTTTAGGCACTTCTTCACTCCTAGAAAAGAGGCCGGCGCCCCCCTCTCCGGGGGAATCTCTTGGGTATTTCGTCTGAACAAGAAGGAGTCGTACTTGCCGGGGGAGCTCCGCGGCAAGTGGGAGGAGTGGCGTGCAGACTGGTGCTGGATCGTTGAGGACGAGCCGCAGCCCTTCACCGCGCCGCGCACTACGCCCATTGTGCGCGGCAGGGATTGGAGCGAGATAGACTCGGACGACATCAAGCTCGACATCGCCCTCGTCCGGATTCTTCGTCTTCGGGTAGCAAGGCTGTACGTTGCAGAAGTAGGCGCAGACTTCCTCCGCCGCCGCATCGCCCCTCTCCAAGACAGGAAAAGGCCGGCATGGGAGTACGGCAACGCAGCGGATATAATGAGGCTGCGCCCCGGGCTGAACTTCAACTTCACGACGCTGGAGCTGAAGGGGATGGTCCGGGAACTCTTCAAATATGACCCGGCCCACCCTGAGTGGTTCAGACTTCCCCGGGGAGTGGTGCCCCTCTGCAACAGCACAGTCCGGGACCGTCTTTGCGCCATGATGCCCGCGTGTGATTCGCACGGCGTGGACCGCACGTGGATTCCGCCCAAGCCCATAGACGTCCTCAACTTCTTCGACAACCTCGTGGAGGTGGCGAAGAACAAGGATGACATCAAGGAGCACACGCGGGACACCACCGACCAGGAGCTTGCATACATGGCTTCTCGGGCTGAAGAGGCCGCTGCAGCCGCAGCGGCAGGAGATTTTGGATATACGCCTGAGGAGGCGGAGGCTGCGGATGCGTCCTGCCAGGCGGAGGAGGCGGAGATCCGCAGACTGCTGCAACTTCCTCCCGACGCGCTCGCCGGGGTCCCCTCTCTGAGGCACTCCGGGATCCACGGAATCGCGGCCGAGGCCGCGGCAAGGGATGGCGCTGCCGGAGGGAACAGAGGCGCCGCGGGGAGCGGAGGCGCCGGAGGGAGCGGAGGCGCCAGAGGAAAAGAGGCCGCAGCGCAGGGCGCTGGGCCCAGCAAGCCAGCCGGGGAGGAGGAGGAGGAGGAGGCCGAGGCCGCCGAGGACTCCGACGGATCTACGGAGCTCTACGCCGACAACCTCTCCTCGTCGGAGACCTCCCCGCCCCCGGCAAGCCCAAGGCGGTCTCCACCGAAGCGTCTCCGCAGGGCGGCGACGGGAGCGAGGGCGCAGGCGCCCGGGCAACAACCAGCTCGCCGGGCAGCTCAAACTTCCCGGGGAAGCCAAGCTGCGCCGGGGGCTGTCGGGGGAAACTGTCCGCCACGAACACCTATGGGACCGGAGCCCCTTGTCTGTGCGGTACGAGGGCGGAGGGAGCACGAAGAGCAGATCGTGGCGAGCACGCGGGCAGTTTTACCCAGGTTCGGGCCGCGGTAGACGCGTAAAACCCTACTCCTGCTTAGTTGTGTATTGAGTTGGAGAGTTCGGGAGCTTGAAGAAGCAGCTATACCGAGGGTACGAGTGATCTAGGTTCCGAACCCCCTCCACGTTGTGCATGGGCCTCCTTTTATAGTGCAAGGGGTCACCGACAGGTGTCAACGTAGGAGAAAGGGGTAAAAACGTAAAAGAGGTGGTAGTTGTAACAGTGCGGGAATAGTGGAGCTACAGTGCATGAACAGTGGTCGCTACCTACTTTGACAGTGGGGGACAAGGGCATTTAATCCTCGTCGTCGTCGACCCCAAAAGCTCCCGCCCTTGCGTCTCCGTCTGCCACGGCGATGGATCCACCACCGTGGAGTGCCACCGTGTCCCCCAGGCTGCACAGCCATCCGCCACGCGTCCCTGGATAGGCCCCAGGGCGACGCGTGGGCCGATGAGCTGGAGCGCGGGCACACAGCGCAAATCTCCCGGCAAGCACCTTGCCGGGGTCTTGATCTTGCCGGGCCCGGGAGCTTGCCGCTCCCCGGGCCCTCGCCGGGACGCATATAGCGCCAAGGCGTGTCTTCTATGATGGAATCTTCTAGTCTTCCTGGCTAGCTCCTCTTGCCAGGGCCTTGTGCTAGTGAGGTAATCTTGAGCCTGGTACGGCCTTCCCGGCAAGCTCCACTTGCCGGGGTCTCGATCTTCTGTCTTGCATACTTTGTTTTTGAATGGTTTGATATGGAGCAGGAGCTCTCCGGCGAGCGCGTGGTAAACCCTGCCGCGGGAAGCTGCAACTGCCCGTGCACAAGTTGGGGTACTGAGGTACCCCTACCTTAGTACACCGACAGGAGCCCCCGGGCCTGGGCCACACACGGTGCCGAGCGCTGTTGGGCCAGGCCCAAAACAGTGCACGGGCACACGCGGCCCACGGCGCGCCGAATCCACTTCCGTATCCGCCGCATCCCCCCATAACGGCACGCGTCGATTGCGGCGTCGTGGGATGGGACGTGCCCACGTTCCTTCAATGGAAAGAGCGAAACGCCCCCCACTTCCCCATAAAAGCAGAGGAAGAAGGAGCGGTTCCCCTCCTCACGCTTTCATTGCATCTTCTTCTTCCTCCAGAACTCCCCTTTTGCGCTCCGCCTCCACACCTCCGCCGCCGCCGTCTGCATCTCCGGCGTCGCCGGGCTCTTCGTCCCCCTTTCCTCCGCCGCCTCCGCCATGGCCCCGAAGACCGACAAGGCGAAGGCGGAGAAGGCCAAGAAGGAGAAATCGGAGCAAGCGGCGAGGCTCACCGCGTATCGGAAGCGGAACCTCGTCTTCCCGCCGAAGCTCGGCGCGCGGGAACTCTGGAACAAGTACTGCTTGTTCTGGTCCAAGGGAACCGCGGCGCACCCCCGCACCCGAGCTTATCCGGCCGCCGCCAAGGACAACTACCCCGGCTAGTACTATTTCTTCGCAGCCTTCTTCCACTGCGGTCTTTGGCCTCCTTTTTCTGAGTTCTTCTGTGACATAATGCACACCTATGGCCTCCATCTTCTTGACTTCACGCCCAACGCCATCCTCACAATGGCGGTTTTCGCACACATGTGCGAAAACTATATAGGAATACACCCAAACGTAGCTCTGTTTAGGCATCTCTTCACTCCTAGAGCAGAGGCCGGCGCCCCCCTCTCCGGAGGAATTTCTTGGGTTTTCCGTCTGAACAAGGAGTCTTACTTGTCGGGGGAGCTCCGCGGCAAGTGGGAGGAGTGGCGAGCGGAATGGTGCTGGATTGTCGAGGACCAGCCGCAATCCTTCACCGCGCCGCGCACAACGCCCATCGTGCGCGGCAGGGACTGGAGCGAGCTGGATTCGGACGACGGCAAGCTCAACATCGCCCTCATCAGGATTCTGCGTCTCCGGACCGCCAGGCTGTCCGTCGCTGAAGTAGGCACAGACTTCCTCCGCCGCCGCATCGCCCCTCTCCAAGACGGGAAAAGGCCGTCCTGGGAGTACGGCAACTCGGCGGACATCATGAGGTTGCGGCCCGGGCTCAACTACAACTTCACGTCGCTGGAGCTGAAGGGGATGGTCCGGGAGCTGTTTAAGCACGACCCGGCCCACCCGGAATGGTTCAGGGGGCCTCGGGGAGTGGTGCCCCTCTGCAACTGTACGTCTTGCGATCCTCTCCGCGCCATGATGCCCGCGTGTGATTCGCACGGCGTGGACCGCACGTGGATTCCGCCCAAGCCAATAGACATCCTCAACTTCTTCGACAACCTTGTGGAGGTGGCGAAGAACAAGAACGAGACCCGGGAGCTGACGCGGGACACCACTGACCAGGAGATTGCGTATATCGCTTCTCGAGTTGAAGAGGCCGTTGTAGCCGCAGCGGCAGGGGAGTTCGGCTACACGCCCGACGAGGCAGACGCTGCGGAGGCGTCCTGCCAAGCCGAAGAGGCGGAGATCCGCAGGCTACTGCAGCTGCCTCCCGACGCGCTCGCCGGGGTCCCATCCTTGAGGCACTCCGGGATCATCGGAATCCAGACGGAGGTCGCGGCGAGGAGCCGCGCCGCCGAAGGGAACAGGGGCGCCGCGGGGAGCGGAGGCGCCGGAGGGAAGGAGGCCGCAGCGCAGGGCGCTGGGCCCAGCAAGCCAGCCGGGGAGGAGGAGGAGGAGGACGCCGAGGCCGCCGAGGACTCCGGTGGGTCAACGGAGCTCTATGCCGACGACCTCTCCTCGTCGTCGGAGGCCTCCCCGCCCCCGGCAAGCCCTAGGCGGTCTCCACTGAAGCGTCTCCGCAAGACGGCGACGGGAGAGAGAGCACAGGCGCCCCGGCAACAACCAGCTCGCCGGGCAGCTCCCCGGGGGAGCCAAGCTGCGCCGGGGGCGACCGGCGCACCAGCCGCGGCGGAGGCGGCCCGCGCGCAGGCCACGGCAGAGGCGCCCCGCAGGTCGGCGCCAAGCAGGCAAGAGTCTTCTCGGAGCGGAGCAGCGGCTCCGCCCGCTCCCCGGGCTCCGGCTACCACAGGGGCTGGGTCTTCGCAGCCCCCAGCCCCAGGGACCGCCAAGCGCCCGAGGGAATCTTCGTCTTCCGCTCCTCGTGCAGACGCGCCCCAGGTGGAGTATGACTTCTCCGCCTTGAGCGAGGACGACGAGGAGGACCAGGAGTAAGAATCCGAGATCTTACACCTTCTCAAGTTTCGTTTTGATTATTGTTGATGCTAATTTTGTTTGTTGCTTTGATTTCAGGACCTTGGTTCAGCGTGTAGCGAAGAAAGCCAAGGCGCCTGTGGTCGAGGTCGCGGAAGACTCGGCCACCGCGGCAACTGGGGACGCGCCGGAGCCAAGCCTGCCGGACCCGAGCGCTGCTCCGAGGAGCAGCCCCCAGCGCAGCCCCCAGCGTAAGTCTGGGTTCCATCCTTCCGCTCGTCGGGACGCGCTTGGGGCTTTTGTCTTGTTTCAATATCTTGATGTCTTTGTCTTGACTTGTGCAGAGGTGGATCCACAGCGGCAGGAGCGTCCGGAGACCGCCCTCGAGGAGCCGCAGGCCCCGCCGTCCCCGCCAAGGCCGAACTCCCCGGCAAGGGAGAGCGCTCCGCCAAGGGCGGGTACTCCGCCAAGGGCGAGTACCCCGCCAAGGGCGAGCAGCCCGGCGAGGGTGGCTACTCCGCCAAGGAAGAGCTCCCCGGCGAGGGAGCCCGCCGCTGACGACGTCCGCCAAGGTAGGTCTTGTGAATTTGTCTTCTTGGCGTTTGTTTCTTTTTGGATATTTGCTTGAACTCTGTTTTGCTTCTTTTTCTTCTAGATCTTCCTCCCCCCGAGACGATGGAGACGGAGGTCATCAACCTTGAGGAGGAGGGCGCGCAGGGCGACGGCGGCGACGCCCCTGTCGCCGAGGGCACGGTGGGAGCCGCCGAGCCGGCCGCGCAGGAGACCGCTCCGGCTGCAGATGCAGCGGCCGGGGAGGGGGACGGCGACCGCACCGCCGGCCCGGAGGCGGCGGGAGCATCAAGTGCTGCGCCGGCCGCCGACCCCTCCGCCGGAGCGGAGCAGGCTGGCTACTATCTCGAAGCCCCCAACGGCGTCTTCATCCAGGTGCCGTGGGGTTCTTCGTCGCGAGGTCCCGCGGAGGGCGAGGCATTTGATGGGGAGGTCCTCGCCTCCGCGGGCTTGAAGATTGTCGAGGCGCCCGGCGGGAGTGAAGGGCCCGAGGAGGAGAAGCTGCTTCACCAGCTCCTGGCCCTTTACCGGGCCAGGCAGGCGAAGCTTGCTTCCCGGGAAGCCCTTGCCGCCAAGGCCGCCGCGGAGATGGAGAAGCGCGCGGCGGAGCTCAGCGCCGCCAACCAGGCTGCCCTCCGCGTGGTGGCGGAGGAGCGCGAGTGACTCGCCGGCGAATACCAGGAGTGGGTGCTGGAGAAAGCTGAGGCCGAAGAGCAGCAGCGGCTCGCCGGGGTGGAGCTGTCCCGGCGAGAAGGAGAACTCGCCCAGCGGAAGGTCAACCTCGACTCCCACGAGGAGGACCTTGCCGCTCGGGAGGAGGCCCTTGGCGGGGAACTGAAGGATGCGAAAGCCGCCGCGGCTGCCGCGGAGACCGCCAAGGAGGAGCTTGCCGCCAAGGTCGCGCAGCTGGAGAAGTCGCTGAAGGTGAGCGCGGAGAAGGTCGCCGCGCTAATCACGGAGCGTGAGAAGGACGCCCACACCAATTCAGAACTCCAGGTGCGTCTTTCTGAGAGGGGCGACGAGTTGAAGGCCGCCAAGGACTCCATCGAGGACTTGGAGTTGAAGGTCTCTACACTGAAGGACTCACTCGACGCTGCCCGGGCTCGGGAGACCAAGTTGAAGGAGGAGCTCCGCAAGGAGCGGACCTTAGTGGACAGCGCCAACAAAGCGGCTGAGCTCTTCCGCCATACCATTGAGGTATGGACCGAGGACTTGGTATCTTGTGCGTCCAACATCGACCAGGAGCTGCTGGCGCTGAAAGTTGAACATCTCATCTACTCCCCGGATCCGGATCTCCTGCACAGCGCCAAACTCAGCCTCTTCTTCAGAGGGATTGCGCCGGCTCTTGCAGATCTGCGGAAGAAGATCCCCGCGCAACTGGCCGAGGAGACGCGCCTGCTCTGCACGGGAACCTTGGAGCGCGTGTTGACGAAGATCGTATACCGCAACCCGGGCATAAACCTCACCAACGTTCTTCGCAGCTTGCCGGCCGACGCAAACATGGAGGCTCTGAAGGAGCAGGTCGCCCACATCATTGCCAAGGTGAACAAGATCTCCAGGATTGAGGGCGACCGCGTAGATTAGGCCTCCATTATCTTTATCTCTTTTTGTTGCTGCACAGAGTTGTTATGAACCCATTAGTCCATTGCGACAAGTTATCCTTTGTAAGATATTTATCCCATTTTGATCAATCAGTGCAATGTTATCTTCCTTGTCTTGGTCATTTACTTTGTATGCTTTTCACCCTACGCTCCCGGGGAGCTTGCCGGCAAGGGGCCTTTGCCGCGAGCGCTGAGTGCTGGACTCTAAGCAGCCTGCTGGCCAAGGTCTCACCGGCAAGCAACCTCGCCGCAGCTAGCCGCAACGCACTTAGCTTGCTGAGCGTACTCGGAAATGAAGCAAGGGCGCGACACTTGTCGCAGCTCACTTAAATCGTTGAGCGGACTCGGAAACAAGATAAGGGTGCGGCAAGCTACGGGTAGGTTCCTCCGCGCACAGGTTTTCCATACAAAGTGTGTTTGTTCAAGGAAGACAACAAAAATTTAAAAATTTGAACTGGTCAAATTCTAATAACTTAGCTTTCATATATTGCTTGCTTCCCGGTAAGGCTTCTCTTTCTTGAACAGCGATTGGTTCCTCCTCCATCTCCTTCCCCCCCC
>LR738714.1:197371079-197470350 GCA_902687465.1 Secale cereale
CCGGCAAACTTGTGTGCGAGGAACATTCCTTCTGCTTAAGAGGAAAGAAAAAGAAGAGGGAAACAAGTACATGGCCTTTCGGCGTGCTAATGCTTACCGGATGTGTATGTTGCACAAGATGCCAAATAACACATGCAAATAGCAAAGAAAAGCATGCAAAAGGCAAATAGCGCAAAACACAAAATCTTTACTGATGCACGGGGTCTGCGCCCGGCTTTGTACACAGGGTTACATGCAACAGCGGCAAAGCTTGTACAAAAGGTGGTTGCCGGAGCGGATCACGGCAACCGCGCCTTATGGGTGAAACTTGCGAAGATGCTCTATGTTCCAGGAGTTGCTCACCGGTAAGCCTTCTTCGGTCTCGAGGCGGACAGCGCCGGGCCTCGTGACTTGTCTCACCCGATAAGGGCCTTCCCACTTTGGCGTCAACTTGTTGGAATTCTTGGCGGACTGAACACGCCGAAGAACAAGGTCGCCTTCCTCGAGACTCCTGGCCTTGACCTTGCGGCTATGGTAGCGGCGCAAGGCTTGCTGGTATCGAGCAGCTCGTACAGCAGCCTGGAGACGTCCCTCCTCGAGGAGCAACGCGTCATCTTGTCGCAGTTGCTCTTGCTCGAGCTCATCATAAGCGAGCACTCGAGGAGATCCGTATACGAGTTCCGTGGGGAGAACTACCTCTGCTCCATACACTAGAGCAAAGGGTGTCTGTCCGGTGGCTCGACTTGGTGTCGTTCTGATTGACCAAAGAGCCGCCGGTAGCTCCTCTATCCAATTTTTTCCGCACTTGCGCAGCCTGTCAAAGGTTCTTGTCTTGAGTCCGCGCAGCACTTCAGCATTGGCCCTCTCCGCTTGACCGTTGCTCCTCGGGTGAGCAATAGAAGCGAAACAGACCTTGGCGCCAAGGTCTTGGACGTACTGCATGAAGGTGCGACTAGTGAATTGTGTACCGTTGTCGGTGATGATCCTGTTAGGGAACCCGAAATGGCAAACAATTGACCTGAAGAACCTGACTGCTGACTGTGCTGTCACCTTTCTCACTGGCTCCACTTCTGGCCACTTTGTGAACTTGTCGATTGCAACGTACAAGTACTCAAAGCCCCCGACGGCTCGGGGGAAGGGGCCGAGGATATCGAGCCCCCAAACCGAGAAGGGCCAGGACAAAGGGATTGTTTGGAGAGCTTGAGCTGGCTGATGAATCTGCTTCGCATGGAACTGGCACGCTTCACACTTGGTTACTTGTGCAGTTGCATCTTGGAGGGCTTCTTGCCAGAAGAACCCTTGCCGGAAAGCTTTCCCGGCAAGTGCCCTTGCGCCAATGTGGTGGCCGCATATGCCTCCGTGTATTTCTGCCAACAGCTTCTGTCCATCTTCCCTGGAGATGCACTTCAACCTGACACCGTTGAGCCTTCTTCTGTACAGCTCGTTGTCCACGAACTGGTACATACTTGACTGCCTGGTTATCTTCTCTATTTCTTCTGGGTCGTCGGGAAGTTCTCCAGTTTGAAGAAAACGGACGATCTGCTGCGCCCATGCCGGAGCTTGAGGCTCGACGGCAAAGACTAAAGGCATGAGGGCCGCTGCGGGAACCTCAGCTTCTACGGCAAGGACCTCTGGTTCTGCCGGAGCTGATGGTCCCCCGGCAAGCTCGCCGGGGCGAGGCTTGTCGGGAGCACTTGCTTCAACTGTACAGACCCGAAGATCTGCAGGAGCAAACTGTTCCTCAGTGTTCTGATTGTTGATCTTGGGGACCTTGGCGGCGGTTTCAGGAAGATCCGCCGGCAAGTAGTCGCCGGAGACAAACTTTCTCTTCTTGGACTGCCCAACTGATGGTGTAACGGATGGTTGAGTCAGCTTGAGCAAGAAGGTCCCTGGTTCCACAGGTAACTTCATCGAAGCACACTTTGAAAGGCCATCTGCTATTTCATTTTGAGCTCTTGGGACATGCTCCATCTGCAGACCTTCAAAGTGTTCCTCAAGCTTCCTCACTTCATCGACATAAGCTTCCATCAAAGGGCTCTGATAACTCTTGTTAACTTGCCGGACCACCAACTGAGAATCTCCCCGCACAATCAGCTTCCTGATCCCAAGTTCGGCCGCAATCCTGAGGCCGGCAAGCAAGCCTTCATATTCAGCAGTGTTGTTTGTCGCTTGCTCCCTGGGAAAGTGCATCTGGATAACATATTTGAGGTGCTCTCCGGTGGGCGCGATGAGTACCATGCCAGCACCGGCGCCTTGCAGCGAGAAGGCACCATCAAAATACATTACCCATTCACTTGTCGCTTCTTGTACGGGTGCACTTGTTTCTTGGACTTCCTCATCGGGTGTTGGGGTCCACTCAGCTATGAATTCTGCCAAAGCTCGGCTCTGTATGGTTGAAGTACTTTCAAACTTGAGTCCAAAGCTTGACAGCTCCAGTGCCCACTCAACGATCCTGCCTGTTGCTTCTGGGTTGTGCAATATCCTCTTCAGCGGAAAGCGAGTGACCACTGTTATCTCATGTGCTTGGAATTAATGGCGCAGCTTTCTCGAGGCCATGAGGAGGCCGAAAAGCAACTTTTGCACACCAGAGTATCTTGATCTAGCCCCCTGGAGAAGGGAACTTACGAAATACACTGGGCGCTGTACCATCTTCTTCCGCACTTCATCCTGTTCCTGCGCAGAGTTGTCCTTGTCGGGACCAGAGTTTGCCGGAGCAGCCCCCTGCTTGTCGCTGGACTCGCTCGCCGGTGGTGTAGCCTCCTCGTCGGACTCCCTCTCCGCTACCAACGCAGCACTAACCACCTGGTTGGTTGCCGCTAGGTACAGCAGCAACTTTTCCTGTGGTCTAGGTGCGACAAGTATTGGAGTGGAGGATAGGTACCGTTTCAAATCTTGCAGCGCTGCCTCCGCTTCCGGAGTCCACTTCATGGGACCTGCCTTCTTCAAGATTTTGAAGAAAGGTAGGGCGCGTTCCGCAGACTTTGAAATGAACCTACTGAGGGCAGCCACACAACCTGCAAGCCTTCTGACATCCTTGACGCGCTTTGGGGCTTCAATCTGCTCAATGGCCTTAATTTTGTCGGGGTTGGCTTCAATCCCCCTCTGTGATACAAAGAACCCGAGAAGCTTGCCGGAGGGGACTCCAAAGACGCACTTCTCGGGGTTCAACTTGAGTTGTATCTTGCGCAGGTTCTGAAATGTCTCTTCCAAATCTTGGACCAGGGTTTCCTTGCTCTTACTCTTCACCATGATATCATCCATGTAAGCCTCTACATTTCTGTGGATCTGTGGCTCGAAAGCAGTGTGCACTACCCTTGCAAAGGTTGAGCCTGCATTCTTCAGTCCAAATGGCATGCGTACGAAGCAATAAGTGCCACATGGAGTGATAAATGCAGTCTTCTCTTCATCCTCTTTGGCCATGAAAATTTGATGATAGCCTGAATATGCATCAAGAAAACAGAGTAGCTCACATCCGGCAGTGGAGTCAACGATCTGGTCAATGCGCGGCAAAGGGAATGGATCCTTGGGACATGCTTTATTCACATCGGCGAAGTCTATACACAGTCTCCACTTCCCGTTGGCCTTGCGCACGACGACTGGATTTGCCAACCACGTTGGATGGATGACACCTCTAACTAGGCCTCCTGCCTCTAGTTTCTTGATCTCTTCGTTGATGAATTCTTGGCGCTCCACGGCTTGCTTCCTCACTTTTTGCTTGATGGGCCGCGCATGAGGACAAACAGCAAGCTTGTGCTCAATTACCTTCCTGGGAACACCGGGGATGTCAGATGTTGCCATGCAAACACATCGACATTCGCCCGCAGGAAGGCAACGAGCGCGCTTTCCTATTTGCTGTCCAGCGTGGCACTGATGGTGAAGGTACCACCAGTGCCGTCCTCCTTGGCGGACACCTTCTTGGTTGCCGGAGGAGCGGCCATTCCCTTCTTACTCTTGCCGGTGGAGCTCGATGGGACGTCCTCGACGGCAGCGCAGCACTCCGAAGAGGTGCGGTTGCCGGAGTGGGCCCCAGAGCACTTGCCGGACTTGGTCTTCGTCTTCTTCCCCCCGGGAGCTTCAGCGGCAAGTGTGTCCTTCTCTGCCGCGGCTGCCGCATCCCGGTAGATTTTGTCGGCGCAGACAAGCGCATCTTTCTTGTCGCCGTGGACAGTGATGACGCTTATCGGCCCCGGCATCTTGAGTACGTTGTAGGCATAATGGGAAGCTGCCATGAACTTGGCGAGGGCAGGACGGCCAAGTATTCCATTGTATGGCAATGGAATATCGGCGACGTCGAAAGTGATGCGCTCAGTTCTGAAGTTGAGCTCCCCGCCAAAGGTCACCGGCAGAGTGATCTTCCCCTTGGGCTTGCTCCTTCCCGGGTTGATTCCTTGGAAAGAACCGGTCTCCTCGAGCTCGCCATCTGGAATTTGGAGTTTCTTGATCACAGCAGAGGAGATCAAGTTCAGCCCGGCCCCGCCGTCAAACAACATTTTGGTGACCTTGAGGTTGCGGATGGTGGGTGAGACCAGCATCGGCAAGCACCCGACCGTAGTGGTGCGGTCAGGGTGATCCTCAAGATCGAAAATGATGGGCGTGCTGGACCATTTGAGGAGCCTGCGCGACTCCACGGGCGGCTCTGCTGCATTCACCTCACGCACCCACTGCTTGAGTTGGCGGTGGGAGGTGTGCAGAGAGGCGCCACCGTCGACGCACAGGACCTCCGTGGCCTTCTGGAACTCCTGCTCGCTGTTATCCTCGTCCTCCATGTCTTCGTCGTCGTCTTCTTCTTCCTTGTCGCGGCCCCGGGGAGGTCGGTCACCTTGCCGCTGCTTGGCCTTGCCGCGGCGTCCTCCCCGGCCATTGAACGGCCGCTTCTTGCTTGGCTCTCCGCCGCCACCTTGGGCCTTCTCCTTGTCGCGCCTCTCGTACTCAGCCTTCTGCTGCTCGACGAGATACTCGACGCGCTTGCAGTTGGAGAGGTCGTGGCCCTTGGTGCGGTGGATCTTGCAGTACTGCTTGTCGGAGCCGTCCTGCTTGTCGGCTGCCGCTACAGGGGCAGGCTCCTTGCCGGAGCCGCCAGCCTGCGTTTGCTTGGCGGGAGCCTCCTTGCCGGACTTCTCGACGGCAAGCACTTCCTTCTTGCCTTTCCTTCTGTTATTCCGCCGCCGGCTCTTCTTTGCCGGGGCGGCGTCGTCGCTGTCGCATCCTCCCGCGCCAGCATCCTCCCCGGGGAGTCTCCTCCCCTCTTCTGCGCGTGCGCACTTGTCAGCCAGAGCATAGAGCTCGCTGACATCCCGAATCTTGGTCATCGCCATTTCCTCACGCATGCGGCGGTTACGCACGTTCTGGTGGAACGCGCTGATAACCGCGGCAGGGTGGACATCAGGGATGTTGTGCTGTACACGGCTGAAGCGTTGGATGTACTTGCGCAGGGACTCTCCTTCCTTCTGGGCCAAAATGTGGAGATCGCTCTCCTGGCCGTGGGGTTTGTGGCCGCCTGTGAAGGCGCCAACAAACTGGTGGCAAAGGTCTGCCCAAGAAGAAATGGAACCTTCCGGCAAGTGCATAAGCCAGGAACGGACGTTCGGCTTAAGCACGAGCGGGAAGTAGTTCGCTAAGATCTTCTCGTCGCGCCCCCCGGCAGCCTTCACCGCGATGGTGTAGACACTGAGAAACTCCGAGGGGTGCGTTTTGCCGTCGTACTTCTCCGGTACGTCGGGCTTAAAATTCTTCATGCTGGGCCACTGGACGCGCCGCAGCTCGCGGGTGAACGCAGGGTAACCTGCCGCGTAGGGCAAGTCGCCTGGTTCACCGGGCGCGCACGCGTCGACAGCGTCCCCAGCTCTCTGGTCTGATTGTTGCCGAGCTTCTCGGCGGCGCTCGATTCTTGTTCGAGCATCTTCTTGGCGCCGGTCATCAAGGACCTGGCGCAGATCCCGACGAGCCCGCGGATCCGACGAGGCCGTGGAGCCGTCGTCGGCATTGTTCCGGCGGGGCGGCGTCTTCTGCTTCCGCGGCGGGGAATGCACGCTTGTCGCACCCCCGGCGGTCTTGTCGCCGTCGGCCTTCGTCTTCTCAGCTTGCCGCGGCCGCGAGGCCGCCGGCTGCTGTGGAGAATCGTTGTTGGCGAAGGCTATCAGGCTCTGGATGGTGGCCCTCCAGTCTTCGGCCTTGTCTGCCGCTGGAGGGAAGTCGAGGAGCAGTTGCGCCCTTGCGAGCGCTTCTGCTGGAGTGGAGGGGAACGCGGGCGAGCGGTGCGAGGAGCGGGATATGCTCGGACTTCTAACGGCGTTAGAAGGAGCGGGGTCCCGCGCCGGCGCCTTCGCTTTGCTTGTGCCCGGACGGTGGTCCGGGACGTCCCGCGAGCCTCCGGTTTGCCCTTGCCCCAGCAAGCGGATACCACCTCCCGTGGTATGGCGCGGCTGGGTTGTTGTGTGCTGAGATGGACGCGGTGCGTCCACGGAGACCGAGGTTCGGTCGTCCGTCCTGTTCTTGGATCTGGTGGCGCCGTGAGTGTCCTCGCCGGCGACCACCCTTCCGACGGCGTCTCCCCCGCCCACCGTTGGCTCTGGTGGCGGCGGATGAGACGCAGATGGGCCTCCGACCTCCGAAGCCTTCTTCTTCGGGGCCATGGTGCTGTTGCTGATGAAGTAGCTGAATGAACTGGAGAGGTTGATGTAGAATGCGCCCGCGCGAACGCCGGATCAGGTTCGCACAACCTCGACGCCCCCTACCTGGCGCGCCAAAGATGTCGGGGGAAACTGTCCGCCACGAACACCTATGGGACCGGAGCCCCTTGTCTGTGCGGTACGAGGGCGGAGGGAGCACGAAGAGCAGATCGTGGCGAGCACGCGGGCAGTTTTACCCAGGTTCGGGCCGCGGTAGACGCGTAAAACCCTACTCCTGCTTAGTTGTGTATTGAGTTGGAGAGTTCGGGAGCTTGAAGAAGCAGCTACACCGAGCGTACGAGTGATCTAGGTTCCGAACCCCCTCCACATTGTGCATGGGCCTCCTTTTATAGTGCAAGGGGTCACCGACAGGTGTCAACGTAGGAGAAAGGGGTAAAAACGTAAAAGAGGTGGTAGTTGTAACAGTGCGGGAATAGTGGAGCTACAGTGCATGAACAGTGGTCGCTACCTACTTTGACAGTGGGGGACAAGGGCATTTAATGCCCGTCGTCGTCGACCCCAAAAGCTCCCGCCCTTGCGTCTCCGTCTGCCACGGCGATGGATCCACCACCGTGGAGTGCCACCGTGTCCCCCAGGCTGCACAGCCATCCGCCACGCGTCCCTGGATAGGCCCCAGGGCGACGCGTGGGCCGATGAGCTGGAGCGCGGGCACACAGCGCAACTCTCCCGGCAAGCACCTTGCCGGGGTCTTGATCTTGCCGGGCCCGGGAGCTTGCCGCTCCCCGGGCACTCGCCGGGACGCATATAGCGCCGAGGCGTGTCTTCTATGATGGAATCTTCTAGTCTTCCTGGCAAGCTCCTCTTGCCAGGGCCTTGTGCTAATGAGGTAATCTAGAGCCTGGTACGGCCTTCCCGGCAAGCTCCACTTGCCGGGGTCTCGATCTTCTGTCTTGCATACTTTGTTTTTGAATGGTTTGATATGGAGCAGGAAGGTCTCCGGCGAGCGCGTGGTAAACCCTGCCGCGGGAAGCTGCAACTGCCCATGCACAAGTTGGGGTACTGAGGTACCCCTACCTTAGTACACCGACAGGGGCGACCGGCGCACCAGCCGCGGCGGAGGCGGCCCGCGCGCAGGCCACGGCAGAGGCGCCCCGCAGGTCGGCGCCAAGCAGGCAGGAGTCTTCTCGGAGCGGAGCAACGGCTCCGCCCGCTCCCCGGGCTCCGGCTACCACAGGGGCTGGGTCTTCGCAGCCCCCAGCCCCAGGGACTGCCAAGCGCCCGAGGGAATCTTCGTCTTCCACTCCTCGTGCAGACGCGCCCCAGGTGGAGTATGACTTCTCCGCCTTGAGCGAGGACGACGAGGAGGATCAGGAGTAAGAATCCGAGACCTTACACCTTCTCAAGTTTCGTCTTGATTATTGTTGATGCTAATTTTGTTTGTTGCTTTGATTTCAGGACCTTGGTTCAGCGCGCGGCGAAGAAAGCCAAGGCGCCTGTGGTTGAGGTCGCGGAAGACTCGGCCACCGCGGCAACTGGGGACGCGCCGGAGCCAAGCCTGCCGGACCCGAGCGCTGCTCCGAGGAGCAGCCCCCAGCGCAGCCCCCAGCGTAAGTCTGGGCTCCATCCTTCTGCTTGTCGGGACGCGCTTGGGGATTTTGTCTTGTTTCAATATCTTGATGTCTTTGTCTTGACTTGTGCAGAGGTGGAGCCACAACGGCAGGAGCGTCCGGAGATCGCCCCCGAGGAGCCGCGGGCCCCGCCGTCCCCGCCAAGGCCGAACTCCCCGGCAAGGGAGAGCGCTCCGCCAAGGGCGGGTACTCCGCCAAGGGCGAGTACCCCGCCAAGGGCGAGCAGCCCGGCGAGGGTGGCTACTCCGCCAAGGCAGAGCTCCCCGGCGAGGGAGCCCGCCGCTGACGACGTCCGCCAAGGTAGGCTCTATAACTCGTCTTCTTGGCGTTGTCTCTTTTTGGATTTTTGCTTGAACTTCTTTTCCTTCTTCTTCTAGATCTTCCTCCCCCCGAGCCGATGGAGACGGAGGTCATCAACCTTGAGGAGGAGGGCGCGCAGGGCGACGGCGGCGATGTCCCTGCCACCGAGGACATGGCTGAAGCCGCCGAGCCAGCTGCGCTAGAGGCCGCTCCGGCTGCGGACGCAGCGGCCGGGGAGGGGGACGGCGACCGCACCGCCGACCCGGAGGTGGCGGGAGCATCAAGTGCTGCGCCGGCCGCCGACCCCTCCGCCGGAAAGGAGCAGGCCGGCTACTACCTCGAAGCCCCCAACGGCGTCTTCATCCAGGTGCCGTGGGGTTCTTCGTCGCGAGCTCCCGCGGAGGGCGAGGCATTTGACGGGGAGGTCCTCGCCTCCGCGGGCTTGAAGATTGTCGAGGCGCCCGGCGGGAGCGAAGGGCCCGAGGAGGAGAAGCTGCTTCACCAGCTCCTGGCCCTTTACCGGGCCAGGCAGGCGAAGCTTGCTTCCCGGGAAGCCCTTGCCGCCAAGGCCGCCGCGGAGATGGAGAAGCGTGCGGCGGAGCTCAGCGCCACCAACCAGGCTGCCCTCCGCGAGGTGGCGGAGGAGCGCGAGCGACTCGCCGGCGAATACCAGGAGTGGGTGCTGGAGAAAGCTGAGGCCGAAGAGCAGCAGCGGCTCGCCGGGGTGGAGCTGTCCCGGCGAGAAGGAGAACTCGCCCAGCGGAAGGTCAACCTCGACTCCCACGAGGAAGACCTTGCCGCTCGGGAGGAGGCCCTTGGCGGGGAACTGAAGGATGCGAAAGCCGCC
Source organism: Secale cereale (assembly GCA_902687465.1). Lineage (NCBI taxonomy): Eukaryota > Viridiplantae > Streptophyta > Magnoliopsida > Poales > Poaceae > Secale > Secale cereale. The sequence continues at coordinate 197,380,463 of LR738714.1, forward strand.
GCGGCTGCCGCGGAGACCGGCAAGGAGGAGCTTGCCGCCAAGGTCGCGCAGCTGGAGAAGTCGCTGAAGGTGAGCGCGGAGAAGGTCGCCGCGCTCATCACGGAGCGTGAGAAGGACGCCCACACCAATTCAGAACTCCAGGTGCGTCTTTCTGAGAGGGGCGACGAGTTGAAGGCCGCCAAGGACTCCATCGAGGACTTGGAGTTGAAGGTCTCTACACCGAAGGATTCACTCGACGCTGCCCGGGCTCGGGAGACCAAGTTGAAGGAGGAGCTCCGCAAGGAGCGGACCTTAGTGGACAGCGCCAACAAAGGGGCTGAGCTCTTCCACCATACCGTTGAGGTATGGACCGAGGACTTAGTATCTTGTGCGTCCAACATCGACCAGGAGCTGCTGGCGTTGAAGCTGGAGCACCTCATCTACTCCCCGGATCCAGACCTCCCTCACAGCGCCAAGCTCAGCCTCTTCTTCAGGGGAATCGCGCCGGCCCTTGCAGATCTGCGGAAGAAGATCCCCGCGCAACTGGCCGAGGAGACGCGCCTGCTCTGCACGGGAACCTTGGAGCGCGTGTTGACGAAGATCGTATACCGCAATCCGGGCATAAACCTCACCAACGTTCTTCGCAGCTTGCCGGCTGACGCGGACATGGAGGCCCTGAAGGAGCAGGTCGCCCACATCATTGCCAAGGTGGCTAAGATCTCCAGGATTGAGGGCGACCGCGTAGACTAGGCCTCCATTATCTTTATCTCTTTTTGTTGCTGCATAGGGTGCTATGAACTCATTAGTCCATTGCGACAAGTTATCCTTTGTAAGATTTTTATCTCATTTTGATCAATCAGTGCAATGTTATCTTCCTTGTCTTAGTCATTTCCTCTGTATGCTTTTCACCCTACGCTCCCGGGGAGCTTGCCGGCAAGGGGCCTTTGCCGCGAGCGCTGAGTGCTGGACTCTGAGCAGCCTGCTGGCCAAGGTCTCAGCGGCAAGCAACCTTGCCGCAGCCAGTCGCAACGCACTTAGCTTGCTGAGCGAACTCGAAAACGAAGCAAGGGCGCGACACTTGTCGCAGCTCACTTAGATCGTTGAGCGTACTCGGAAACAAGATAAGGGTGCGGCTAGCTACGGGTAGGTTCCTCCGCGCACAGGTTTTCCATACAAAGTGTGATTGTTCAAGGAAGACAACTCAAATTTAAAAATTTGAACTGGTCAAATTCTAATAACTTAGCTTTCATATATTGCTTGCTTCCCGGTAAGGCTTCTCTTTCTTGAACAGCACTTGGTTCCTCTTCCACCTCCTTCCCCCCCGGCAAACTTGTGCGCGAGGAACGTTCCTTCTGCTTAAGAGGCAAGGGAAAAGAAGAGGGAAACAAGTATATGGCCTTTCGGCGTTGTAATGCTTACCGGATGTGTGTGTTGCACAGGATGCCAAATAACACATGCAAATAGCAAAGAAAAGCATGCAAAAGGCAAATAGCGCAAAACACAAAATCTTTACTGATGCACGGGGTCTGCGCCCGGCTTTGTACAAAGGGTTACATGCAACAGCGGCAAAGCTTGTACAAAAGGTGGTTGCCGGAGCGGATCACGGCAACCGCGCCTTATGGGTGAAACTTGCGAAGATGCTCTATGTTCCAGGAGTTGCTCACCGGTAAGCCTTCTTCGGTCTCGAGGCGGACAGCGCCGGGCCTCGTGACTTGTCTCACCCGATAAGGGCCTTCCCACTTCGGCGTCAACTTGTTGGAATTCTTGGCGGACTGAACACGCCGAAGAACAAGGTCGCCTTCCTCGAGGCTCCTGGCCTTGACCTTGCGGCTATGGTAGCGACGCAAGGCTTGCTGGTATCGAGCAGCTCGTACAGCAGCCTGGAGACGTCCCTCCTCGAGGAGCAACGCGTCATCTTGTCGCAGTTGCTCTTGCTCGAGCTCATCATAAGCGAGCACTCGAGGAGATCCGTATACGAGTTCCGTGGGGAGAACTGCCTCTGCTCCATAGACTAGAGCAAAGGGTTTCTGTCCGGTGGCACGACTTGGTGTCGTTCTGATTGACCAAAGAGCCGCCGGTAGCTCCTCTATCCAATTTCTTCCGCACTTGCGCAGCCTGTCAAAGGTCCTCGTCTTGAGCCCGCGCAGCACTTCAGCATTAGCCCTCTCCGCTTGACCGTTGTTCCTCGGGTGAGCAACAGAAGCGAAACAGACCTTGGCGCCAAGGTCTTGGACGTACTGCATGAAGGTGCGACTAGTGAATTGTGTACCGTTGTCGGTGATAATCCTGTTAGGGATTCCGAAATGGCAAACAATCGACCTGAAGAACCTGACCGCTGACTGTGCTGTCACCTTTCTCACTGGCTCCACTTCTGGCCACTTTGTGAACTTGTCGATTGCAACGTACAAGTACTCAAAGCCCCCGACAGCTCGGGGGAAGGGGCCGAGGATATCGAGCCCCCAGACCGAGAAGGGCCAGGACAAAGGGATTGTTTGGAGAGCTTGAGCTGGCTGATGAGTCTGCTTCGCATGGAACTGGCACGCTTCACACTTGGTTACTAGTGCAGTTTCATCTTGGAGGGCTTCTTGCCAAAAGAACCCTTGCCGGAAAGCTTTCCCGGCAAGCACCCTTGCGCCAATATGGTGGCCGCATATGCCTCCGTGTATTTCTGCCAACAGCTTCTGTCCATCTTCCCTGGAGATGCACTTCAATCTGACACCATTGAGTCTTCTTCTGTACAGCTCGTTATCTACGAACTGGTACATACTTGACTGCCTGGTTATCTTCTCTATTTCTTCTGGGTCGTCGGGAAGTTCTCCAGTTTGAAGAAAACGGACGATCTGCTGCGCCCATGCCGGACCCTGAGGCTCGACGGCAAGGACTAAAGGCTCGAGGGCCGCTGCAGGAACCTCGGCTTCTACGGCATGGACCTCTGGTTCTGCCGGAGCTGATGGTCCCCCGACAGGCTCGCCGGGGCGAGGCTTGTCGGGAACGCTTGCTTCAACTGTACAGACCCGAAGATCTGCAGGAGCAAACTGTTCCTCAGCGTTCTGGTTGTTGATCTTGGGGACCTTGGCGGCAGTTTCAGGAAGATCCGCCGGCAAGTAGTCGCCGGAGACCAACTTTCTCTTCTTGGACTGCCCAACTGATGGTGTAACGGATGGTTGAGTCAGCTTGAGCAAGAAGGTCCCTGGTTCCACAGGTAACTTCATCGAAGCACACTTTGAAAGGCCATCTGCAATTTCATTTTGAGCTCTTGGGACATGCTCCATCTGCAGACCTTCAAAGTGCTCCTCAAGCTTCCTCACTTTATCGACATAAGCTTCCATCAAAGGGCTCTGATAACTCTTGTTAACTTGTCGGACCACCAACTGAGAATCTCCCCGCACAATCAGCTTCCTGATCCCAAGTTCGGCCGCAATCCTGAGGCCGGCAAGCAAGCCTTCATATTCGGCGGTGTTGTTTGTCGCTTGCTCCCTGGGAAAGTGCATCTGGATAACATATTTGAGGTGCTCTCCGGTGGGCGCGATGAGTACCACGCCAGCACCGGCGCCTTGCAGCGAGAAGGCACCATCAAAATACATTACCCATTCACTTGTCACTTCTTGTACGGGTGCACTTGTTTCTTGGACTTCCTCATCGGGTGTTGGGGTCCACTCAGCTATGAATTCTGCCAAAGCTCGGCTCTGTATGGTTGAAGTACTTTCAAACTTGAGTCCAAAGCTTGACAGCTCCAGTGCCCACTCAACGATCCTGCCTGTTGCTTCTGGGTTGTGCAATATCCTCTTCAGCGGAAAGCGAGTGACCACTGTTATCTCATGTGCTTGGAAGTAATGGCGCAGCTTTCTCGAGGCCATGAGGAGGCCGAAAAGCAACTTTTGCACACCAGAGTATCTTGATCTAGCCCCCTGGAGAAGGGAACTTACGAAATACACTGGGCGCTGTACCATCTTCTTCCGCACTTCATCCTGTTCCTGCGCAGAGTTGTCCTTGTCGGGACCAGAGTTTGCCGGAGCAGCCCCCTGCTTGTCGCTGGACTCGCTCGCCGGTGGTGTAGCCTCCTCGTCAGACTCCCTCTCCGCTACCAATGCAGCACTAACCACCTGGTTGGTTGCCGCTAGGTACAGCAGCAACTTTTCCTGTGGTCTAGGTGCGACAAGTATTGGAGTGGAGGATAGGTACCGTTTCAAATCTTGCAGCGCCGCCTCCGCTTCCGGAGTCCACTTCATGGGACCTGCCTTCTTCAAGATTTTGAAGAAAGGTAGGGCGCGTTCCGCAGACTTTGAAATGAACCTACTGAGGGCAGCCACACAACCTGCAAGCCTTCTGACATCCTTGACGCGCTTTGGGGCTTCAATCTGCTCAATGGCCTTAATTTTGTCGGGGTTGGCTTCAATCCCCCTCTGTGATACAAAGAACCCGAGAAGCTTGCCGGAGGGGACTCCAAAGACGCACTTCTCGGGGTTCAACTTGAGCTGTATCTTGCGCAGGTTCTGAAATGTCTCTTCCAAATCTTGGACCAGGGCTTCCTTGCTCTTACTCTTCACCATGATATCATCCATGTAAGCCTCTACATTTCTGTGGATCTGTGGCTCGAAAGCAGTGTGCACTACCCTTGCAAAGGTTGAGCCTGCATTCTTCAGTCCAAATGGCATGCGTACGAAGCAATAAGTGCCACATGGAGTGATAAATGCAGTCTTCTCTTCATCTTCTTTGGCCATGAAAATTTGATGATAGCCTGAATATGCATCAAGAAAACAGAGTAGCTCACATCCGGCAGTGGAGTCAACGATCTGGTCAATGCGCGGCAAAGGGAATGGATCCTTGGGACATGCTTTATTCACATCGGTGAAGTCTATACACAGTCTCCACTTCCCGTTGGCCTTGCGCACGACGACTGGATTTGTCAACCACGTTGGATGGATCACACCTCTAACTAGGCCTGCTGCCTCTAGTTTCTTGATCTCTTCGTTGATGAATTCTTGGCGCTCCACGGCTTGCTTCCTCACTTTTTTCTTGATGGGCCGCGCATGAGGACAAACAGCAAGCTTGTGCTCAATTACCTTCCTGGGAACACCGGGGATGTCAGATGGTTGCCATGCAAACACATCGACATTCGCCCGCAGGAAGGCAACGAGCGCGCTTTCCTATTTGCTGTCTAGCGTGGCACTGATGGTGAAGGTACCACCAGTGCCTTCCTCCTTGGCGGACACCTTCTTGGTTGCCGGAGGAGCGGCCATTCCCTTCTTACTCTTGCCGGTGGAGCTCGATGGGACGTCCTCGACGGCAGCGCAGCACTCCGAAGAGGTGCGGTTGCCGGAGTGGGCCCCAGAGCACTTGCCGGACTTGGTCTTCGTCTTCTTCCCCCCGGGAGCTTCAGCGGCAAGTGTGTCCTTCTCTGCCGCGGCTGCCGCATCCCGGTAGATTTTGTCGGCGCAGACAAGCGCATCTTTCTTGTCGCCGTGGACAGTGATGACGCTTATCGGCCCCGGCATCTTGAGTACGTTGTAGGCATAATGGGAAGCTGCCATGAACTTGGCGAGGGCAGGACGGCCAAGTATTCCATTGCATGGCAATGGAATATCGGCGACGTCGAAAGTGATGCGCTCAGTTCTGAAGTTGAGCTCCCCGCCAAAGGTCACCGGCAGAGTGATCTTCCCCTTGGGCTTGCTCCTTCCCGGGTTGATTCCTTGGAAAGAACCGGTCTCCTCGAGCTCGCCATCTAGAATTTGGAGTTTCTTGATCACAGTAGAGGAGATCAAGTTCAGCCCGGCCCCGCCGTCAAACAACATTTTGGTGACCTTGAGGTTGCGGATGGTGGGTGAGACCAGCATCGGCAAGCACCCGACCGCAGTGGTGCGGTCAGAGTGATCCTCAAGATCGAAAATGATGGGCGTGCTGGACCATTTGAGGAGCCTGCGCGACTCCACGGGCGGCTCTGCTGCATTCACCTCACGCACCCACTGCTTGAGTTGGCGGTGGGAGGTGTGCAGAGAGGCGCCACCGTCGACGCACAGGACCTCCGTGGCCTTCTGGAACTCCTGCTCGCTGTTATCCTCGTCCTCCATGTCTTCGTCGTCGTCTTCTTCTTCCTTGTCGCGGCCCCGGGGAGGTCGGTCACCTTGCCGCTGCTTGGCCTTGCCGCGGCGTCCTCCCCGGCCATTGAACGGCCGCTTCTTGCTTGGCTCTCCGCCGCCACCTTGGGCCTTCTCCTTGTCGCGCCTCTCGTACTCAGCCTTCTGCTGCTCGACGAGATACTCGACGCGCTTGCAGTTGGAGAGGTCGTGGCCCTTGGTGCGGTGGATCTTGCAGTACTGCTTGTCGGAGCCGTCCTGCTTGTCGGCTGCCGCTACAGGGGCAGGCTCCTTGCCGGAGCCGCCAGCCTGCGTTTGCTTGGCGGGAGCCTCCTTGCCGGACTTCTCGACGGCAAGCACTTCCTTCTTGCCTTTCCTTCTGTTATTCCGCCGCCGGCTCTTCTTTGCCGGGGCGGCGTCGTCGCTGTCGCTTCCTCCTGCGCCAGCATCCTCCCCGGTGAGTCTCCTCCCCTCTTCTGCGCGTGCGCACTTGTCAGCCAGAGCATAGAGCTCGCTGACATCCCGAATCTTGGTCATCGCCATTTCCTCACGCATGCGGCGGTTACGCACGTTCTGGTGGAACGCGCTGATAACCGCGGCAGGGTGGACATCAGGGATGTTGTGCTGTACACGGCTGAAGCATTGGATGTACTTGCGCAGGGACTCTCCTTCCTTCTGGGCCAAAATGTGGAGATCGCTCTCCTGGCCGTGGGGTTTGTGGCCGCCGGTGAAGGCGCCAACAAACTGGTGGCAAAGGTCTGCCCAAGAAGAAATGGAACCTTCCGGCAAGTGCATAAGCCAGGAACGGACGTTCGGCTTAAGCACGAGCGGGAAGTAGTTCGCTAAGATCTTCTCGTCGCGCCCCCCGGCAGCCTGCACCGCGATGGTGTAGACACTGAGAAACTCCGAGGGGTGCGTTTTGCCGTCGTACTTCTCTGGTACGTCGGGCTTGAAATTCTTCATGCTGGGCCACTGGACGCGCCGCAGCTCGCGGGTGAACGCAGGGCAACCTGCCGCGTACGGCAAGTCGCCTGGTTCACCGGGCGCGCGCGCGTCGACAGCGTCCCCAGCTCTCTGGTCTGATTGTCGCCGAGCTTCTTGGCGGCGCTCGATTCTTGTTCGAGCGTCTTCTTGGCGCCGGTCGTCAAGGACCTGGCGCTGATCCCGACGAGCCCGCGGATCCGACGAGGCCGTGGAGCCGTCGTCGGCATTGTTCCGGCGGGGCGGCGTCTTCTGCTTCCGCGGCGGGGAGTGCACGCTTGCCGCACCCCCGGTGGTCTTGTCGCCGTCGGCCTTCGTCTTCTCAGCTTGCCGCAGCCGCGAGGCCGCCGGCTGCTGTGGAGAATCGTTGTTGGCGAAGGCTATCAGGCTCTGGATGGTGGCCCTCCAGTCTTCGGCCTTGTCTGCCGCTGGAGGGAAGTCGAGGAGCAGTTGCGCCCTTGCGAGCGCTTCTGCTGGAGTGGAGGGGAACGCGGGCGAGCGGTGCGAGGAGCGGGATATGCTCGGACTTCTAACGGCGTTAGAAGGAGCGGGGTCCCGCGCCGGCGCCTTCGCTTTGCTTGTGCCCGGACGGTGGTCCGGGACGTCCCGCGAGCCTCCGGTTTGCCCTTGCCCCAGCAAGCGGATACCACCTCCCGTGGTATGGCGCGGCTGGGTTGTTGTGTGCTGAGATGGACGCGGTGCGTCCACGGAGACCGAGGTTCGGTCGTCCGTCCTGTTCTTGGATCTGGTGGCGCCGTGAGTGTCCTCGCCGGCGACCACCCTTCCGACGGCGTCTCCCCCGCCCACCGTTGGCTCTGGTGGCGGCGGATGAGACGCAGACGGGCCTCCGACCTCCGAAGCCTTCTTCTTCGGGGCCATGGAGCTGTTGCTGATGAAGTTGCTGATGGAACTGGAGAGGTTGATGTAGAATGCGCCCGCGCGAACGCCGGATCAGGTTCGCACAACCTCGACGCCCCCTACCTGGCGCGCCAAAGATGTCGGGGGAAACTGTCCGCCACGAACACCTATGGGACCGGAGCCCCTTGTCTGTGCGGTACGAGGGCGGAGGGAGCACGAAGAGCAGATCGTGGCGAGCACGCGGGCAGTTTTACCCAGGTTCGGGCCGCGGTAGACGCGTAAAACCCTACTCTTGCTTAGTTGTGTATTGAGTTGGAGAGTTCGGGAGCTTGAAGAAGCAGCTACACCGAGCGTACGAGTGATCTAGGTTCCTAACCCCCTCCACGTTGTGCATGGGCCTCCTTTTATAGTGCAAGGGGTCACCGACAGGTGTCAACGTAGGAGAAAGGGGTAAAAACGTAAAAGAGGTGGTAGTTGTAACAGTGCGGGAACAGTGGAGCTACAGTGCGCGAACAGTGGTCGCTACCTACTTTGACAGTGGGGGACAAGGGCATTTAATGCCCGTCGCCGTCGACCCCAAAAGCTCCCGCCCTTGCGTCTCCGTCTGCCACGGCGATGGATCCACCACCGTGGAGTGCCACCGTGTCCCCCAGGCTGCACAGCCATCCGCCACGCGTCCCTGGATAGGCCCCAGGGCGACGCGTGGGCCGATGAGCTGGAGCGCGGGCACACAGCGCAACTCTCCCGGCAAGCACCTTGCCGGGGTCTTGATCTTGCCGGGCCCGGGAGCTTGCCGCTCCCCGGGCCCTCGCCGGGACGCATATAGCGCCGAGGCGTATCTTCTATGATGGAATCTTCTAGTCTTCCTGGCAAGCTCCTCTTGCCAGGGCCTTGTGCTAGTGAGGTAATCTTGGGCCTGGTACGGCCTTCCCGGCAAGCTCCACTTGTCGGGGTCTCGATCTTCTGTCTTGCATACTTTTTTTTTTGAATGGTTTGATATGGAGCAGGAAGGTCTCCGGCGAGCGCGTGGTAAACCCTGCCGCGGGAAGCTGCAACTGCCCGTGCACAAGTTGGGGTACTGAGGTACCCCTACCTTAGTACACCGACACCCCGTAGCCAATGTGACTTGGGATCAATTTCAGCAAGCTTTTCGTACCGCCCATGTCTCGACTGGAGCCATGAGTATGAAGAAACAGGAGTTTCACAATTTGCGCTAAGGGAACCGTACTGTGGCCCAGTACGTGGATGAGTTTAGTACCCTATCTCGTTATGCCCAGATGATGTGGCCACAGATGCCAAGAAGCAGGAGAGATTCATGGAAGGGCTGAATGATGAGATGAGTGTACAGTTGATGGTGGCAACTTTTAACATTTACCAGGAGTTGGTTGATCGCGCCCTAATGATTGAAAGGAAGCATCAACAGATTGAAAGTCGCAAGAGGAAGTATGGGCAAGGAAAGTATAATTCTGGAGCTCAGCAGAAGCCCCGCTTTACCCCTAAAGCGGTAGGACAGTTTTAGCATACCCATGGAGGAAGTAGCTCGCACAACCACAATGGCACCAAGAATGGCAATGGGAATGGGAATGGAGCCAATGGAAACCAAAACCGCCCTACACCGTCCACACCCGCCAAGAGGGATTTTAGCCATGTCACTTGTTACAAGTGCGGGAAGACTGGACATTATGCCAATGAATACCCAGAAGCTAAGAATGGGAATGGCAATGGAAGCGCCGGGAAGCAGCCCAACCCGTTCAACAAAGGACAAGTGAACCACGTGACCGTGGAGGAGGTAGAAGAGCAACCAGATACTGTTGTCGGTAAGTTTTTGGTTAAGACATTTACCGCAATAGTTCTTTTCGATACTGGTGCATCGCATTCATATATTTCAAGGGGATTCGTAAATAGACATAGGATGTCCACCCGAGTTCTTAAGACCCCCCCTATTAGTAAGTTCACCTGGAGCAGATTATATGGCACACCAAGGATGTTTTCAGACGCCATTGATCATAGGACGCCATACTTTCCCCTCTGACCTAATAGTCCTGGAGTCACAAGGATTGGATGTGATATTAGGTATGGATTGGCTATCGAAGTATGGAGGTAACATTGACTGTGCCAGTAAGTCTATTTTGCTCACCACCCCGGAGGGAAAAAGGATTAAGTATGTAGCTAGGCATTCGCCGACAAGGACTCAAGTACATTCTCTCACGGGAGTTGTTCAGGAGGAAGTGTCGGTAGTAAAGGATTATCCGGATGTGTTCCTAGAGGAATTACATGGCATGCCACCGGATAGAGATATAGAGTTTTTGATTGAGCTTTTGCCAGGCACTGGGCCAATTTCTAAGAGACCATATAGGATGCCCGCAAAGGATTTGGGGGAGATAAAGAAACAGATTAAGGAGTTACTGGATAAAGGATTCATACGCCCAAGTTCTTCGCCTTGGTGTTCGCCAGTACTCGTAGTGGAGAAGAAGGATGGATCCTTAAAAATGGTTGTTGATTACCGAGGATTGAATGAAGTAACGATCAAGAATAAGTACCCATTACCAATGATCAATGATCTGATCGATAGATTGCAAGGAGCTAAGATATTTTCCAAGATCCATCTGCGATCAGGGTACCATCAATTGAAGATCCGAGAGCAGGATATACCTAAGACGGCCTTTACCACTAGGTACGGGTTGTACGAGTATACCGTAATGTCGTTTGGTCTGACGAACGCACCGGCATACTTTATGAACCTGATGAACAAAGTGTTTATGGAGTATTTGGATAAGTTCGTCATAGTGTTCATAGATGATATACTGATCTTCTCGAAGGATGAAGAGGAGCATGTAGAGCATTTGCGTTTGGTATTGGAGAATCTTAGAGAGCATCAGTTATATGCCAAGTTTAGCAAATGCGAGTTTTGGTTGAAGGAAGTAGGATTTCTTGGACATGTTATATCCGGAGAAGGAATAGCAGTAGATCCCGCTAAGGTGGACACTGTGACCCATTGGGAAGCACCAACGACAGTTGGAGAGATCCGGAGTTTTCTTGGACTCGCAGGATACTACCGGAGATTCATCGAGAATTTCTCAAAGGTTGTAGAGCCAATGACGGAGTTGTTGAAGAAGGACACCAAGTTCAGTTGGATAGAAGAATGTCAGGCCAGTTTTCAGGAATTAAAGAAAAGATTGGTCTCATCCCCTGTGTTGATTCTGCCAGATCAACATAAGGATTATGAGGTGTACTGCGACGCTTCACGTCGAGGACTTGGAGCAGTTCTTATGCAGGAAGGGAGAGTTGTTTCGTATGCTTCACGACAACTAAAACCTCATGAGATGAACTATGCCACCCACGATTTGGAGTTAGCAGCCGTAGTGCATGCATTGAAGACGTGGAGACATTTTCTTATTGGAAACCATTGTGAAGTATATACGGATCACAAGAGTTTGAAGTATATATTCACTCAGAAGGAGCTGAATCTTAGGCAAAGGAGATGGCTGGAACTCATTAAGGATTATGACATGAGATTGCATTATCATCCCGGAAAGGCTAACGTAGTAGCTGATGCGCTAAGCCGTAAGAGCCATGTCAATACCCTAATGATGGAGGAATTTCCAAAGGAGTTAGCCGAGGACCTACGAGAACTACGTAGGGAGATAGTTCCGAGAGGCTATGTAGCAACGCTAGAAATCCAGTCTACCTTGATGGATAAAATCAGAGAAGCTCAGAAAGCTGACAAGGAGGTTGTCGCTATAAAGGAGAGAATGAGCGAAGGAAAAGCTAAAGGTTTTCGTGAGGATGAGCACGACACCCTATGGTTTGAGGATCGAATCTATGTGCCTAATGACCCGGAGATCAGGAAGTTGATTTTACGGGAGGCCCATGATTCACCATACTCGATTCACCCAGGAAATACAAAGATGTATTTGGATTTGAAGGATATTTTCCGGTGGACCGGTATGAAGAAGGATATTGCGGAGTATGTAGCAGTTTGTGATGTATGCCAGAGAGTGAAGGCAGAACATCAGAAGCCAGCAGGATTGTTACAACCTATGCCAATACCCGAATGGAAGTGGGAGAAGCTTGGCATGGATTTTATCACCGGATTGCCTAGGACCAAAGCAGGATTTGATTCAATCTGGGTAGTAGTAGACCGATTGACGAAGGTAGCCCACTTTATCCCTGTGAAAACCACATATACCAGTGCAAAGTTGGCAAAGATATACATGACCCGAATTGTATGTCTGCATGGAGTTCCGAAGAGCATCGTATCAGATAGAGGAACCCAGTTTACCTCAAATTTCTGGAATCAGTTACATGAAACTTTGGGTACCAGGCTAGAGTTTAGCACAGCATTTCACCCGTAGACAGATGGACAGACGAAGAGAGTAAATCAGAGTTTGGAGGATATGCTAAGAGCATGTGCATTAGATTATGGATCTAGATGGGATGACAACTTGCCCTATGCGGAGTTCTCATACAACAACAGTTACCAAGCCAGTTTGAAGATGGCACCGTTCGAGGCATTGTATGGAAGGAGATGCCGAACACCGTTGTCGTGGGATGAAGTTGGACACCGACAGTTGTTTGGACCAGACTTAATCAAAGAGTCTGAGGAGAAGGTGAAGTTGATTCGAGATAGACTGAAGGTAGCTCAGTCCAAGAAGAAGAGTTATGCAGACTCGAAGCGCAAGGAGATAACCTATGAGGTCGGAGATAGAGCATACTTGAGAGTATCGCCTCTGCGAGGAGTTAAACGTTTCGGAGTTAAAGGGAAGTTAGCCCCGAGATTTGTGGGACCTTACCGTGTTTTGGAACGCATGGGAGAGGTTGCCTATAAGCTGGAATTGCCCGAAGGATTGTCAGGAGTGGACGACGTGTTTCACGTTTCGCAGCTTAAGAAGTGTCATGCAGAGATGGCCGATATACCGCTTAGAGACACACTACCCCTGGAAGCAATACAGTTGGACAGTGATCTGACCTACGAGGAGAAACCGGTTAAGATTCTCGAATTTTCGAGCAGAGTTACTCGCAGCAAGGTTATCAAGTTTTGAAAAGTTCAGTGGAGTCACCACACCGAGGAAGAAGCCATCTGGGAACGAGAAGATGATCTACGCAAGGACCACCCACACCTGTTCTCTAGCCAAGTCGAATCTCGAGGGCGAGATTCATTCTAAGGGGGGTAGGTTTGTAACATCCCAAATTTTTAATTTGGAATGTTATACATAGATCATATTGCATTTTCATGTTTTTGCATTTTGTTCGTGGAGTTCCTCGAAATTCTAAGCAACTCAAGGACCTACGGAGAGAGTTGGGGATTTTACCGTTTTCGTATTTGAGTTCACTCGAATACCGGTACGAGGACAGTGTGATTCTAATTATTTTTCTCTCCTAAAAATATTTCTAAATACCAAATATGAGCGGAGATAATATGACTTCTCCAAAATAACAGAAATATTGGAGGAAAAATATTAAAATCACTTTTGGTATTTTTCTGGATTTATTTGCGGATTTATTTGCATAGGAAAAATACGCGTTTTTTAAATTTGCATTTAGGTCCGGGAAAAATGTTCACTTTGTCCTAAATATTAATAGAGGACGGTGAAAATTTATTTCAGGAAATTTGGAGTCCGTTTGGTATTTCTTTCGTTAGTTTTTCTGCGCCGGGACTCTTTTAGAAAAAAAAAATAGGAAACCGACTAGGAGTCTTACTAGCCCAGGACTCCTGGGCTTTATAAGCGCCCAAATCCGGCCCGTCGCCCCTAGCCAGCCCGCCTCGCGCCGCGCCTCCCTAACCCTAGCCGCCGCGCCTCGCCCTCTGCGCCGCACCGCCGCCGCCGCCGGTTGCCGCCGCCGCCGCCGGTGCTGCCCCGCCGCGACCGCCGCCGCACCACCCGCCGCCCCGCCGCCGCGACTGCCGCCGCCGCCGCACCACCCGCCGCCCTGATGGCTTCTCGCCCCTCGTTGGTTACCCCAAGTGGAAGGTTTGAGATGCAGTGTAGCGGAAGTTTTCCCTTGGCAAAGATACCAAGGATCGATTTCCCTTGAGAGTCCCAGTTTCAACAAGAAGGTGTCAACTGCTAACGGTGCCAGATATTAGCAATCAACGTGGACCTGCACGCAGATACAAATAACTTTGCTCCCAATGAGAACAGAGAGGTTGTCAATCCCTCCGGCCTTGTCGTTTACAAAGGATCAAACGCAAGTGATACTAGTGATAGGTATTGCTGCAAATAATAAGTAAAAGCGGAAAGTAAATAGCGGATGTGATCAGTGATGGTAATATGGACCGGGGTCCCATGATGTTCACTAGTGATGTCTCTCTCCCAAAAGACGATAAAACAGCTATGTGAGGTAAACGAATTACAGCTGGGCAATTGACATAATTATGTGCGCAAACCAATGCTAACTATGTTACAAGAAAGGTAGAGGTTCAAAGCATGGACAGTACGCCAAGGCAAGTAGACCGAAATCCATCTACATCTACTACTAATCATCCACCTTGAGATATCTATCCAGAACATCTCGCTGGTATTAAGTTGCGAGTCCCACCCATAGTGTAAACTCAAAGCAACAGACAACTGCATTAAAAGAACTTTGCGTAAAGTAAACAATCCTTGCACCCGCGGGCACAAGCACCGTTGTTTTCCCCCTTGTAGCAACAGCACATCCCCTAGACTCATATTTCTGTCACTCAAGCTAGTCATCGAGGGGCATGAACCCACAATCAAGCATAACGTTCCCTCTTTGAGTCACTACCTACTACTTGGCCAAAGCAATAAATAACAACGGAGAACATGCAAGAATTACTTACGAACATAAATATAAAAGAGGTAGATCAAATATATTACTCAATCACAATCTGAACATAATCTCACAATCCATCGGATCCCAGCAAACTCATCATAGCAATAGCATAAGGATTACATATGTGCCTCGATCATGTAGGGCAGCTCACGAGGACTAATTAGTGAAGCACAAGAAGGGGAGGAGAACATCACATAGCTACTGGACATGGACCCATGGTCCAAGGGAGACTACTCACAACTCATCCGGGAGGCGTCCGTGGTGGTGGAGAAGGTCCCGGTGGTGATCCTCCCCTCCGGCAGGGTGCCAGGAAGAGTTCTCCTGGCGCTCCCGATCTTGGAAGCGCGGCGGCGGCGGAACGGAGATGAGATCGCGAAAAAGGGTTCCTGTCTCGAGGGTTTTGGGACACGATATAAATATATGCCAAAGGGGGGCATCAGCGGAGGCCTGGGGGTAAACCCGGGCAAACGTCGGGCCGGGCCGGGTTTCGGGCCGGGCTTGTAAAAGCCCGAACTTCATTTCTCAAGCCCGAGCCCGGCCCAAAGCCCGAAATACTCCCTGTCTTCGAGCCCGAGCCCGGCCCGAAATCAAGCCCGAAGCCCGAAAGCCCGGCCCGAATGCTGTTTTTTAGTACGCGCACGTGCAAGCCCGGCCCGAAGCCCGAAAGCCCGGCCCGAAATACCGAAAAATTGAAGCCCGAGCCCGGCCCGAACTATCTTTCGGGCTGCAAAACAAAGCCCGAGCCCGGCCCGAATGTCAAGCCCGGCCCGGCCCGGCCCGGGTTTTTCGGGCCGGGCACGGGCCGGGTCGTCGGGCCGGGCTGTCCATGCCCGGGTCTACCTGGGGGGCCCAGGCGCCCCCCAGCACGGCCAGGAGGGGGGCCGCACCACCAGGGCGCCTGGAGCCCTGGTGGCCCCCCTCCGGCTGTACTTTGGCTACCGAGAAGCTTCTGGAACGCTGATTTTTTATATAATTTTTCCTGGATTTTTCTGGCAGTTTTCGTAATGGGAAAACCTGAAATACAAAAACAGCAGAAAACAGAAACTGGCACTGGGGTGCACTGAGTTAATAGGTTAGTCCAAATATGATCAAGAGTGTATGGAAGTGTATAAATATCATAGCAATATCACCCAAAAGAGGCATGGAGCAAGCAGAAATTATAGATACGTTTTGGACGTATCAACATCCCCAAGCTTAATTCCTGCTCGTCCTCGAGTAGGTAAATGATAACAAGAATAATTTCTGTGGTGACATGCTATTAACCATATAAGGATTTTTCATAGTCATATGACAAAATCTTACTGAGACAATGAATCTATAGTAATTAAGTTGCCTCATGAGAAAATCACAAAGAACTGAAAGTTTTACAACATGATACTGAAACATCAAATAGATTTGTAATGAGCATGGTGTGCAAATATGATAAAGTGATATCTCGCTTGCCCCCTTTAGTGAAGCAAAACATAAATGCAGGGGCACCTCCAAGGTTTAAGTGATGACTAGATACAATGATTTCAGAATAAACGATATCATAATCATGCAAAAGACAATGCTACTTTAGGACAATGCACATTACACTCAGAATGACAATCATGCTCTCAGTAGTTGGTGCTTTAAAAGAAGGTGGAGACTCTCGAACCGTGGCTTTTGTTGGCAAGGTTGAAAACCCGTAGTCGGAAACGAAGACAAAACATGTACCAGAGCTCTTGGTTTTAAAAACAGAGGTAATAATTATTATTTTTAATTATGCATGTTCCGTCAACGAATGCTAGCAGATAACTCAATCACTTCTTGAGATGGACAAGTTTTGAGGAACGGCTCCCGAATGAGGACGATCACATCCTCTTAATCTCCTTTTTTTTATCACTGCCGAAGTTTTCTGATTTCTCATGAACAAAGCGTGAAGGAGGGTTTGTTTGTTATATTAATTTTGAGCCGGGCACACTCAATGCCAGTTCCTTCTCGTGTTATGGGTTTGCACATTAGACATGCAATCCCGGGGTGAAGCTTGTCCAACTTAAAAAGATCATGAATTAACTACTACTTCCTCATGAACTTAAAACAGAGGCACAAAATAGGAATGCATTTTTTTCTTTGAATAATTTCGAGATGGTACATGCAAGTCTCCGTTAGGAATGGCAGGTAAATACCATGTAGAAAGGTATGGTGGAATCATATGGCATAACTGGTTTAAAAGAATTTGGATGCACAAGCAGTCAGTCCGCTTAGTACAGGTGGAGGTTAGCAAAAGACTGGGAGCGACCAACTAAAAGAGCAATGACGGTCATAATCATGCAGAGCGACAAAGCAACATTGAATCAGGCATGGTAGTTATATCTCTACTCAGAAACAAAAGATCATCAAGGCTTGACAGACTTTCTTTACAGTCTTAAATACGCGTGAGCATACGCCAAGTCAATCAAAATAAATTCTTGAAGGAAGATATTACTAAACCATACCACATCATAGGCAAACAAATCATGTTGGTACTCCAATAACACATTGGAAACCCCCCCAGCTATTTGAGACTAACCATAAGAAAACATGAACTACTAAGCACCATTATGCACGTAGCATTTTTATCATAGACATATCAACAAATGCAACAGAAGCAAACTCTCTTAATAAGATAAGCATGATAACTAAAGAGAGTTCAAGCAACCAACTAATCAAAAGCTCTTTAAAAAGATAAGCATGAAAACTAAAAGCTAAGCATGATAGTAGCTATTGAAAGACAAAGAACACACACAGCAAAGATAGACATGAAAATTCTATGTTATGTTCTAAGTAGAAGTGGAGCGTGTTTCTCTCCCACATAAAGAAAGCTGAGTTCTGACTCGTTATGAAAAGCTAAAGAAAACTTAAAAAGGAAAACTAAAAGCAAGACGCTCCAAGCATAGCACATAACACATGAAGTGATAAAAATATAGTGAAACAAAAGACGAACTGAAAATGTTGATGGAGAAGGGGATGCACGGGGGCATCCCCAAGCTTAGATGCTTGAGTCTCCTTGAATATTTCTTGGGGGTGCATGGGGGCATCCCCAAGCTTGAGCGTTTGACACTCTTGAATCTTTTTATCATCTTCCCTCGCACACTTGAAAACTACCTTCATACATAACTCATCATAATATGATTAGCGAGGTTAGTGCCCATAATAAAATAATTGTTCCTTGCTGGAAATAAGGATATTCTTGAAGGTCTACTATTTCTCAAGATTGCCAAAAGGTTTTGCAAAGAAAAAGCAAGCTCAAGGTTTGCAAAATGAAGGAAAGGCAAAACAGGATAGAATCTGTGAAAACAGAACAGCAGGTAGTAAATGATTTTTTCGGGGCACTTCTGCAACTCTAATCAAAAAACTCAGAACAGATGCACGAAAGACAATTGTATAGTGCACGCTGTCGAAAAAATTCAGACGAAAAAGATGAACTGGTGATTTTATACGAATTTTTCTATCCAAGGACAGAATCTGTTTCCTGGACAGCACGTCACACCTTTTGAACTTTCTTGTAATCAGAGGCTACACTTGGCACAAAATTGAAAAGCAAAGGTACAATGATGATGCTACTGTAGTAACAACATCAAGACACAACAAAAGTAAAATAAAATTTTATTCATGTGGGCTGCCTCCCAAAAGTGCTTTTTTTTATGCCTTTAAGCTAGGCATAATGCATAGAGATCAAGTTTTATCAAGAGTAAAAGAATAGCTAGCCTGTATAACGGACTCAAAAGGTAACTTAATCTTCTTTCGAGGGAAGTGTTCCATCCCTTTCTTGAGAGGAAATTGGAATTTTATATTCCCCTCTTTCATGTCAATGATAGCACCAACGGTGCGTAGAAAAGGACGTCCCAAAATAATTGGACAAGAAGGTTCACATTCAATATCCATAATAGTAAAATCACCGGGAACGTAATTGTCATTGACAATGATAAGAACATCATCGATCCTCCCTAAAGGTTTCTTTATGGAAGAATCAATGAGACGAACACCAAAAGAACAAGAATCAAAAGGTTTCAATTTAAGAATATGGGCTCTGGCATAGTTGAGTAAGTTGTGGGAAACCTTTTCATGATGGGCTAGCAGATGTAGTGGGTTATGTAGGTGTACCGGCCTATCTATCTGGTTAAGGGGACCTCTTCGGAAAGACTGTATCTCGGTCATCCGTTTCTCAAACACCATGCAGTGCGAGAAACCAAACGGAGGCGATCGAGTCTTGTGGGGAAAAGTGCACAAACCTCAACAAAGTGTACAAACTGATCATGATTAGCCGTGTCCCCGGTTATGGACGTCTTGAGTATCTAGTACTTGGATTATCATGTGAATCTCATCATGTTACTTTAATTAATTTTGTTGGGTTAAATGATTATTTTAATTGGGGTTGAGAGGATGTCTATCTTCTCAACGATGTTTCAACTACCAGGATAGTTAATTAAAATCTATTCCTTTGAAGTAGGGAAAAATTGGCTTTACGGAAAAACTTAACCGTAGAGCTTTCCACCAGTCATATTGCATATAGTATAGCCTTATTATCATTGCATTCTCTTGTGTTACCTTGCCAGCATATTCCATGTGCTGACCCGTTTCGGGCTGCAACGTTTCATGTTGCAGACTTTTCAGACGGCGAGTAAGATGCCCCTTTTAGGTCGTGGTTCTATACTCAGTGATGCCGCTGGAGTTGATGGACTCACTTATCTTCCAAGCCTTCTGTTGTTATCGTATTAGATGGCCTTCGGCCATATTTATTGTAATAAATTCATCGTTGTACTATCGATGTAATAAGTGTGTGATTGCTACTCTGTTATAAATCCTTCAAGTACTGTGCGTGTCAGCATTACTGATCCAGGGATGACACGGATGCACAGAGATCAGACTGTTTGAGGTCTGGTCGCTACAAGTCATTAAATATCTAGGGACTCCAAACCTTGGGAAAATAACTTCCTTAAGCATTTTAATAGTGGTGTTGTGATAAGCACTACTAGTTGGAATAGCTTCTACCCATTTAGTAACATAATCAACCGCAACCAAAATATGTGTATACCCATTAGAGGAAGGAAAAAGTCTCATGTAGTCAAATCCCCAAACATCAAATGGTTCAACAGCGAGTGAATAATTCATAGGCATTTCTTGACGCTTACTGATATTACCTATTATTTGGCATTCATCACAAGATGAGATAAACTTACGGGCATCCTTGAAGAGAGTAGGCCAATAAAAGCTAGACTAGAATACCTTATGAGCAGTTCTATCTCCAGCATGATGCCCTCCATACGCTTCGGAGTGAAATTTCCGTAGGATTTGTCCCTGTTCATGCTCAGGTACACAAAGTCTAATAATACCATCTACTCCTTATTTATAAAGATATGGGTCATCCCAAAAGTAATGTATTAAATCATAGAAGAATGTTTTTCCTTTGTTGGTATGTAAATCTAGGTGGCAAATATTTAGCAACAATGTAATTAGCATAATCATCATACCAAGGTGTACTATGAGAAACATTTATTGCAGCTAACTGTTCATCAGGAAAACTATCTTCAATAGGTAGTGGGTCATCAAGCATATTTTCAAGCCTAGACAAGTTATCGGCTATGGGGTTCTCAACTCCTTTTCTATCAATGATATGTAGATCAAATTCTTGCAACAAGAGAACCCAACAAATAAGTCTAAGCTTAGCATCTTTCTTTTCCATAAGATATTTAACAGCAGCATGGTCTATGTGAATAGTTACTTTTGAGTCAACAATATAAGGTCAAAATTGATCACAAGCAAACACCACTCCTAACAATTATTTTTCAGTTGTAGCATAATTTCTTTGAGCGTTGTCTAGAGTTTTACTAGCATAACGAATAACATTCAATTTCTTATCAACTCTTTGTCCTGGAACAGCACCAACAACATAATCACTAGCATCACACATAATTTCAAAAGGCAAGTTCCATTCAGGTGGTTGAACAATAGGTGTAGAGATTAAGGCTTTCTTGAGCGTTTCAAAGGCTTCAAACAATCATCATCAAAAACATTGCAAAAGATTAGTGAGAGGCCTAGAAATTTTAGAGAAATCTTTAATAAACCTCCTATAGAAACCAGCATGGCCTAGGAAAATACGAATACCTTTTATGTCCTTGGGACATGCCATTTTCTCAATAGCATCAACCTTAGCTTGGTCCACTTCAATACCTCTTTCAGAAATTTTATGACCCAAGACAATGCCTTCATTAACCATAAAGTGGCACTTCTCCCAATTCAAGACAAGATTTGTTTGTTCACATCTCTGCAAAACTCAATCAAGATTGCTTAATCAATCATCAAATGACTTCCCATAGATGGAGAAATCATCCATGAAAACCTCTACAATCTTTTCACAAAAGTTAGAGAATATAGCAGTCATACATCTTTGAAAGGCAGCAGGTGCATTGCATAAAACCAAAAGGCATACGTCTATAAGCATAAGTTCCAAAGGGACAAGTAAAGGTAGTCTTTTCTTGATCAGGTTGAGAAACAGGTATTGTAAAAGCCAGAGTATCCATCAAGGAAGAAAAATATGTGTGCTTAGATAGTCTTTCAAGCATTTGATCAATAAAAGGCAGAGGGTAATGATCTTTTCTAGTGGTTTTATTTAATTTTCTAAAATCAATAACCATTCTATAGCCTGTAACAATTCTTTGTGGAATAAGTTCATTCTTATCATTAGGAACAACAGTTATACCTCCTTTCATAGGGACACAATGAACAGGACTTACCCATCTACTATCAGCTATGGGATAGATTATACCTGCTTCCAGAAGTTTTAATATTTCCGTTCTTACCACTTCTTTCATCTTCCGATTTAACCGATGTTGGTGATCAACAACTGGTTTAGCATCACGTTCCATATTAATTTTGTGCTGACATAGAGTGGGACTAATGCCCTTTAAATCATCAACAGTATATCCAATACCAGCAATGTGCTTCCTTAGAACTTTCAATAATCTTTCTTCTTCATGTTCTGAAAGGTTAGCATTGATAATAACAGGATATATTTTCTTTTCATCAAGATAAGCATATTTCAAAGTGTCTGGCAATTGTTTTAATTCAAACACAGGATCACCTTTAGGTGGAGGAGGACCTCCAAGAGTTTCAATAGGCAGATTGTGTTTAAGTAGGGGACGTTGTTCCAAGAAAATTTTATCTATTTCATTTCTTTCATGCATATGTGAATTACTTTCATGGTCTAGTAAATATTGCTCTAAAGGATCAGTGGGTGGCACAGCAATAGCAGCAAGACCAATTAATTCATCCTTACTAGGCAATTCTTTTTCATGAAATTTCCTACTAAACTTGGAAAAATTAAACTCATGAGACTCATCACCAAAACTAACACCAATAGTTTGCTTTTTATAATCTATTTGATCATTAACGGTGTTCAAGAAAGGTCTACCAAAGATAATGGGATAGAAGTTATCTTGTGGGGAACCAAGAACAAGGAAATTAGTCGGGTATTTTTGTAGCGACCAGACCTCAAACAGTCTGATATCTGTGCATCTGTGTCATCCCTGGATTAGTAATGCTGACACGCACAGTACTTGAAGCATTTATAACACAGTAGCAATCACACACTTATTACATCGATAGTCGAACGATGAATTTATTACAATAAATATGGCTGAAGGCCATCTAACACGATAACAACGGAAGGCTTGGAAGATAAGTGAGTCCATCAACTCCAGCGGCATCACTGAGTATAGAACCACGACCTAAAAGGGCATCTTACTCGTCGTCTGAAAAGTCTGCAACATGAAACGTTGCAGCCCGAAAACGGGTCAGCACATGGAATATGCTAGCAAGGTAACACAAGAGAATGCAATGAAAGTAAGCTATACTATATGCAATATTTGGCTGGTGGAAAGCTCTATGGTTAAGTTTTTGCGTAAAGCCAATTTTTCCCTACTTCAAAGGAATGCATTTTAATTAACTATCATGGTAGTTGAAACATCGTTGAGAAGATAGACATCCTCTCAACCCCAATTAAAGTTCATCATTAAACCCAACAAAATTAAATTAAAGTAACATGTTGAGATGCACATGAAAATCCAAGTACTAGATACTCAAGACGTCCATAACCGGGGACACGGCTAATCATGATCAGTTTGTACACTCTGCAGAGGTTTGTGCACTTTTCCCACAAGACTCGATCGCCTCCGTTTGGTTTCTCGCACTGCATGGTGTTTGAGAAACGGATGACCGAGACATGGTCTTTCAGAAGCGCTAGCACCTTACGATCGGGCGGACCGTACCAACCTACATCCCCTACATCTGCTAGTCCACCACTATAAGAGTTCGCACAACTTACTCATACTATGCTAGAGCCCATAATAGCATTGTGGCTGCACATGGAAGTTTCTAGTATGAATAATCTCATGATCCCTTTGAGCCTGGGTGGCGGTCCAAAAGAAAAACAGGTAATCCTGGAATACCCAGATGCCTCAATCCACCCAGATGTGTATTAATGTTGCCACCTTAAGTTGAACCATTAATTAACAATCTCACATCTGTCATGGATTTCACTCACCCAATCCACGTCTACGAGCATAGCATGTCCTAGCAGCAAACGTAGAAGTAACTCCCAAGGGTTTGAATGTAATGCAGGTAATAGGTACTACCTCAATCTACTTCCCAATCCCACAAGTTAATTGATCCTACTCATGCAATGTGTGAGGGTTTGACTAATGCAATGAAAACTGGGTAATTGGAAAGTATGATCAAAGTGTTACTTGCCTTGCTGATGATCCGCGAAACCTAGAGGCTCAAAGTAGCAAGGGGCGCACTCCGGGTACTCTATCGCAATCAAACAAACAAGCATACAATAAGTACTTAACTAATGCACGGGTAAAACTCAAATAAGAGATCTAACCAGAAAGTTCAACTTAAGAACTCCGGTTTGCAAAAAGAATCAACTCGAAAGAAGCAACGAAACTCAAACTGTGAAAGAAACGAGCTCCGAATTACTAGTTGGCCTAAAGTCAAATTTACGGTAGCCAAAACTTTGTTTTAGTTGATCTAACGTAAAGAGGGCTTCGAGACGAAGATCTGGGATTTTGAATCACCTGATTCCGACTCTCGAGCGAAAAGAAAAACGAAAAACAAGATCAGGGCAGAAATAGCGATTCGGAAAAACCGCGGATAAATACCCCGAAAAAGAAAAACGACGAACAGGCTAACGAACGAACGTTCGCTGTCTGCGGTTAACTAACGAAAACCGTTCGTTAAAACGAACGTACGGACGAACGTCCGCTATTTAACTAAACCGGCGGAAAAGAAAAAAAAAACCGAACCGACCTATTCTAAAAAAACATATCTAGGTTTTCCTAAACAAAACCGATCTATTAACAAAAAAAAACGAAAACTACCTCGAACTCCGGCGGAACTCCGGCGGACTCCGGTGGGTTGGGGCGGTGGGGCGGCAGCGGCGCGGCGGCGGGGCGGCGGGGCGGCAGCGGCGGCGGCGGCGGCGGCGCGGCGGGCGGCTAGGGTTCGGGCGACGCGGGTGAGGCGAGGCTTGTTGGGCCGGCGGCTGCGGCTTATAAAGCCCAGTCTCCCGATCCTTCACGAGTCTAAGTCGGTTTCTGTTTTTTTTAAAGAGTCCCGGTGCAGAAAAACTAACGAAAGAAATATCAAACGGACTCCAAAATTCCCGAAATAAATTTTCACCGTCCTCCAATAATATTTAGGACAAAGTGAACATTTTTTTCGGACCTAAATGCAATTTTGAAAAACGCGTATTTTTCCTATGCAAATAAATCCAGAAAAATACCAAAAGTGATTTTTAACATTTTTCCTCCAATATTTCTGTTATTTTGGAGAAGTCATATTATCTCCGCTCATATTTGGTATTCAGAAATATCTTTAGGAGAGAAAAATAATTAGAATCACACTGTCCTCGTACCGGTATTCGAGCAAACTCAAATACGAAAACGGTAAAATCCACAACTCTCTCCGTAGGTCCTTGAGTTGCTTAGAATTTCGAGGAACTCCACGAACAAAATGCAAAAACATGAAATGCAAATATGATCTATGTATAACATTCCAAATTGAAAATTTGGGATGTTACAAACCTACCCCCCTTAGAATGAATCTCGCCCTCGAGATTCGACTTGGCTAGAGAACAGGTGTGGGTGGTCCTTGCGTAGATCATCTTCTCGTTCCCAGGTGGCTTCTTCCTCGGTGTGGTGACTCCACTGAACTTTGCAAAACTTGATAACCTTACTGCGAGTAACTCTGCTCGAAAATTCGAGAATCTTAACAGGCTTCTCCTCGTAGGTCAGATCACTGTCCAACTGAATCGCTTCCAGGGGTACTGTGTCTCTAAGCGGTATATCGGCCATCTCCGCGTGGCACTTCTTAAGCTGCGAAACGTGAAACACGTCATGCACTCCTGACAATCCTTCGGGCAATTCCAACTTGTAGGCAACCTCTCCCATGCGTTCCAAAACATGGTAGGGTCCCACAAATCTCGGGGCTAACTTCCCTTTAACTCTGAAATGTTTAACTCCTCGCAGAGGCGATACTCTCAAGTACGCTATGTCTCCGATCTCATAGACTATCTCCTTGCACTTCGAGTCTTCATAACTCTTCTGCCTGGACTGAGCTACTTTCAATCTATCTCGGATCAACTTCACCTTCTCCTCGGACTCTTTGATTAAGTCTGGTCCAAACAATTGTCGGTCTCCAACTTCGTCCCACGACAACGGTGTTCGGCATCTCCTACCATACAATGCCTCGAACGGTGCCATTTTCAAACTGGCCTGGTAACTGTTGTTGTATGAGAACTCCGCATAGGGAAAGTTGTCATCCCAACTAGATCCATAATCTAATGCACAGGCTCTTAGCATAACTTCCAGAATCTGATTGACTCTCTCCGTCTGTCCATCTGTCTGGGGATGAAACGCGGTGCTAAATTCTAGTCTGGTACCCAAGGTTTCATGTATCTGATTCCAGAACTTTGGGGTAAACTGGGTTCCTCTATCTGATACGATGCTCCTCGGAACTCCGTGCAGACATACAATTCTGGTCATGTATATCTTAGCCAACTTTGCACTGGTATATGTGGTTTTCACAGGAATAAAGTGGGCTACCTTCGTCAATCGGTCTACAACTACCCAGATTGAATCATATCCTGCTTTGGTCCTAGGCAATCCGGTGATAAAATCCATGCCAAGCTTCTCCCACTTCCATTCGGGTATTGGCATAGGTTGTAACAATGTAATGCCCAGGATGGAGTTATACCTCCTACGTGTCGAGGCACGACTTAAAGGCATAAATCCATCCTAGAATGATCTCAAGTTTGGTATCTTTGCACGACTCATGTAAAAGAGGAATTAAATGCAAAAGGAGATAGTTGGCTTACACTCGCCACTTCACACAATACATTACATAAGCAATCAACATACAAAACATCACAACCCGACTACGGGTGAAGATCCAAAAGAAAGATACCAAAACAACATAAAGCCACAGGCCAAGATCGAATCCTAGTAGAAACCACTACTGAACAACGAAACGTCACAAGCAACGCCACTCTCGTCAACAAGCTCCTGGTGAAGCACTGATCCATCACCTGCTTCAAACTCGGCTGAACCTGCATCTGGTGTGGTGAAGTAACTGTGAGCCACAGAGGACTCAGCAATCCCGTTCCCGGGTAACAAGACTATTTAAGCCTTGGGTGAGGACAAGGCTGAAGAAAGAACGAGAGGTGAAGGAACAAACAAGAGTCTGCAGCAGCAACTAGCACTAACTTACGTAAAAGAGAGCGAGAAGAGAAGAGCATCGGTCGAAAGATGATCACGAAGTGATCCTAACTACAGCCGGTCAAACATAACCCCACCGTGTTCAACTCCCGAATCCCTATTCGGAAATTGACAGTCACGGAACACACGCTGGTAGTGTATTGAAACATTGTGTCAAGTTATCTACAACCGGAATTAACAAGCTCCCATCTGCCACATAACCGCGGGCACGGCTTTCGAAAGTTCAAACCCTGCAGGGGTGTTCCAACTTGACCCATTACAAGCCCACGATCCGCGGAGTCGCAACTCCATAGTTGGGAAGACCCGAGTATTCTCGGAATCCCGTGCTCGAGTTAAACCGAACTAAGGTAAGGCTAATCCAGCAAATCCTCCCGGCGTGTCGACACCCTGATAGTAGCCGCGCGTATCTAGGTCTCAGGACACGACCGGATGGGCGATTCTACAGGACCCAAACCTCGAGTTTCCCCGTGGTGGTTCCCGCAGACTCCCCGTTTGGGACCAACACCATCGGCACTGGCCCCCCCCTGCTATGTAGAAATAAAGGATCCTCGAGGGAGCGACCCTCTATGCAAATTTAATTAATTAATTAAGTTGTTATTATGGGCAAATAGTACCAAATGTTGGGACTTGCTGGAAAAGACTTAGCACTTAGCGGTTTATCAAGGGGGTCCCATACACCCCAACCGTGTTAGGAACGCAAAATCAAGGAACATAACACCGGTTTATACGGTTCCTAACGGCATGAGTGGAACAAAACACCAAGCAAAAAGGCTTAGCCTTCCACCCTGCCAGTATATAGATGATTTCATTTAGCATTTATATAGTGTGATATAACCCAACCAAACTTCAACATGAAGCAAGCATCTTCAATCTTCACCTGCAACTAACAATGCTATAAGAGGGGCTGAGCGAAGCGTACTTAGCCAAGCAACGGTTTGCGTAGGTAGGGTGGTTAAACATGGCAATTGGTTACAAGTAGGAGGCTGACAAGAAGAACATGGGCATCGAGGCAAAACTATAGATCGAGACTTCTAGCAAGAGGCAAAAATAGTAATGGTATCCGGGTTCGGTCATCTTGCCTGGGATTCCACAAGGGAGAAGAACGGATCCAAGAAGAAGACGAAGCAACAGTCGAGCGGATCCTCACAACTCCGGAACGAAACCGAAGCTAACAAGAGAAGCAACCGGAAAGAAGGAAACAACACAGGGTAAACACACACATCAACATGGCATACGATGCACATCCAAGTATGATGCATGTCCGGTTTAAATATGCAAGACATGGCAAAGTGCACAAACAACACTACAAGTTAAGTGGAGCTCAATATGCAACGAGTTGCATATTGACGAAACACCACATTTAATTATTTAGTTGACTCTCGTTATTTATAAGACAAGATTAATTGTTTTTAACATGGCAAGAGGTGAAGCATAATAAAACTATACTAACTAGGCATTTTAAATGAGGCCGGAAATAACAACAACATATCCGGAAAATCCCCATGTGCATGTTTAAAAAAAATTAAAGCAACAACAATTAAACATTTTAGTGTTGTTAACATGATGCGGATGACATGATCAAGTTTATGCAAGTTTTATTAAAAGATTAACAAGAAGAAGATAAGAAGCATCCTCACCGTGGTGGAATGAAAAGGTGCCACGGCAACGATCCGAAATGATGCAAAGGCAACAACTCGGTTCCGGTAACTCGTTGAGAGTCCGATGCAAAAGGTAAGATGGCATGAGCGAGTCAAACGAGATGAAAGAGGTGGGGCGATCCCGTTACCGGGTTCCCACGAGTCGGCGACGAGGCAACCGAGGAACATGACAAAAGGTGGAACGGGCACGAAGCACACACGGGAGACATTGCATACAACACAAGCAAGCATTCACGGGTCACGACTCGGGGTTATACCTTCGAAACATTCGTTTCGGGACGGTTCGAGATCGTGGTGGAAGTAGCCGTAGTAGTGGAAGTAGCCGTACACGAGTCGTGGTACACGGGGCGACGGTAGACGTTCACGTAGGCGTTTCCGTTTCCGAAGAGGTACTTGTCGCGTCGGCGTTCGTAGTGGAAGTAGCGGTACTTGTTCCGTAGCCGTTCACGAGCTTGTTTTTTTCCGTAGATGTTCGGTTCGTCGAGGTACTTGGTTGTAGGGGTACTTGCCGGGTCATGTAGAGGTACTCGGTGTCCGTCGTGGTACTTGGGTCTTCCGGTGAGGGTAGTGGAAGTAGTGGTACTTGTCGCATCGATAGGGGTACTCGTCGCAACGACGTGTAGGGGTACTTGGTCGTTACGGTCTTGCCGTCTTGTCGTGTGGCGTTCATGGTTCTCTGCACTTGACGAAAACGAAAAAAAAAACAGCAGCCGTACAACAAAACAAGAACAGGGCGGTCACGGTCTCGGAACAGGAAAGGACGGGGCCTTCTCGGAGCACACGATCTGCCGGAGACGGAGACGGCAAGGGCTACGCCAGCCTGGGGCGCGCAAGCCGCAGCGCGGGAGGAGAGGTGCGGGCCTGGCCGCGGCGCTGGGGCGAGGTAGAGGAGATGGGAGGCCGCGGGGCCGGCGCTGCTGCTGCGTCGGGGCCGACCATGGCGCGTGGAGGATGGGGCCGAGGGCCCTAGGGAGGAGCGGCGCTCCTGGCCGGCGAGGAGCAGAGGGCACTCGGGCGCGGCCTCGCGCTTGAAGATGGAGGAGGCGCTCCAGCGCTGGACGGAGGGTAGGGGCTCCTCGAGGTGGAGGCGCCATGGAGGCTCATCGGCGCGGGGCTCCTGCGCCGGGGCGGCGCCGGGCTCCGGGAGGCGCATCGGTCATCTGCGGGCGACCTGACGGCGCGGGCTGGTCGTCCTGGCGGCCGGCGTTTCGAGCGGCGAGGGCGGCCTCGACGCGGGGCGGCGGCTTGGGGGCTCCTGGCGCGGAGGGTGCAGCGGGAAGGAGGTGACCAAGGCGCTGACGATGGAGGGGATCGGGGAGAGAGAGGTTCGGCCGAGCGAGGAGGAAAAGTGCGGGCAAGGAACGAGGAAAAACGGGACGAGGGGTGGCGGCGGCTGGAAAGGAACGGAGGGAGGAGCTGCGGGGCTTGGTGGAATTAGGGTTAGGACTGGAACGGGCCGGTGGGCCGGCTGGGAAGTGCGGTCGGCCTGGGCCTTAGCTGCGGCTGGGCCAAGAGGGAGGCTGCGGCCTGGAGGAGAGAGGGAAAGGAAGGAGGCCTCCTCTGCTGCTATTTTTTTAAAAAAATAAAACAGAATACAACAACAAGAAAGAAAAAGAGGGAGGTGCTAGGAATATGCTTAGGACAAGAGGTTAAATTTCCTGGACTCACAAAAATGTCAGGAATTAACTAAAAAATAGAAGGAGGGTTTTGAGGATCCTCGAAACAACGGAAAGAATAAAGGGAAGGTTTTGAAGTAGAAACTCGAAGTGAAATAAACATGGGGAATTTGCAAGTGTGTTGGGGTAATTCCAACAATGGAATATTTATTTATATAGCTCCCTAAAATAATGAGAGGCTTTTATATGTTATAAAGAGAAGTCATCTTCCCTCGATTTAAATGGACCGAAGGTCCACACGATTTATTTAGGTTGATATGCAAAAATAAAAATGACATGATGGCATGATGACATGATGCAAAGCAAAAATAAAATAACACAAGCAGAACTGAAACCCACGGGCAACCCGGAACATCTGGAACTTCGAGAATCTTCTGGAATCTTCTGGGACGTCGGTCTCGGGCGTCACAACTCTCCCACACTAACAGAGGATCTCGACCCGAGATCCTAGAGATATCACCGGGTAAAACGAAAGAGGAAGAGGAAGAGGTAAAACATAGTTGCTTCTTTGACAGACGAGTGAAACCAAGAACCTTGAGAGGTTAAACAAGTTGAAAGAAAGAAAGCAACGGAGATGAACGAAGTTAAGTGCACTCCGTTAGAAAAGAGTAACTAGGAGCATTATGAGAACCTTGAAGGTTGAAAGACATTAAACAAGAGCTCACGGACCAAAAGAATATGCAACTGCAATGGTATGGCCAAGGAATAAGAATGACAGAATTTGGACAGCACTCCGTCTGAAACTGGAAGGAATTAACAAGAACTTGAGGAGATGGAATGATACTTGATGAAAACAACAACATATTGCCTCCGAAACAATTAAAAGAATGGCACAAGGGTAAGAACGATTCAGACAGCACTCCGGTTGAAAGATAGGCAAAACTTGATAAGATGAGAGAACTAGAAGGAAGGACACAACGCTCCGGTTAAAAGATAAGCAAGGGAAAGAACATGATCTCGATAAAACGAGATGATGGTTTGGAGAGAGCAACATAACAATACCTCCGGAATGAAAGAATAGATGCAAGATCGTTGGAAAGAAAATAACAGAGAAGAAAATGACAACTTCTCTCAAAATTAAATTTGAAAGAGCATCCTTACGAAGAAGGTTGAACAGAGTTGTTGGAAAATCAACAACGAAAAGAATAAGCTTGATGTGGGCTTATGGAAAACATCTCAAAATTATGAGGTGACAACCAGCCACTAACTTAAACAATTGATTGGATTGAGATCTACAATGAGACGATAAACTTATTCACCGGAATGATAAATGAAGAACTTGGGTCATTTATAAGCACCATAATAGCAACAGTCCTTAGGGAAAGCTTTAGGTGAAATATAACCCAAGATAACTCCAACGAATAAAAAGAGGGGTTGAAAAGATCTTCTGGACAAGGAAAAAATGATGGTTTTAATTATCTCATTCTTGATAACCCGTGAATCATGAAACATGAAGGAATTGTCAAGAATGGCATACCACCTCAAAGATAAGGGAGAAGAATTGCACTTGGAAAGCATGAAGAAGAATGCTTGAGTTCCAACAAGAATCTTGATGAAGACTTCGAGGATGAATTAAAACATGATGAACCACCATGAGAACTCCGGTAACAAAAGCATGAGAAGTGAAAGATGAAAAGAATAAGATTCAAGGCCTGCGGTGAATAGATTGAGCTTTGAAATGATATAATTGAAATACTTGGAACTCCGGAAAACAAGATGAAGAATTTAGAACCGAGAATATGATATGATGAACAAGCTCCAGACAAAAGAATTAAATCACCTTGAAGGAATAAGAATAAGAATTATGTAATGCATCTCCTTCACCAATTTAATTGATGACAACCAAAGGATTTAGCATACTACTTATTCTCGTTGCAAAGAATTAAAGAGAGATCTAGCACAAGCTCGGATAAGTATTCAACGAACCACCGGTAGGATTGTGAAAAGAACAAGTGAATTAAAACGATAACAACGGAAGGGTAATCTTGAATGAACCACCGTAAGAATAGGGAGACGAACGAAGAGACATCAATGAAGAATATTTGGAGGACGAAGTTGAAAACTGAGAACGAAGAAAATCTTCTGAAATGATGGCCTTCGGAGGATCACAAGGAAAAGAATTCAAGAATTTCTTCGGATGGGTATAAAAAGAATTCCTCACAATCAGAACAATAATGAGGATGGCAAGAAGCTAGAACCACGAATCTTCAAGAAGACGGGTCAAGATTTAAGAGAAACACTTCTCCGATCTTCAAAATCTGAGAAGACGATGAGATACACCACCATGAATTGTATAGGCACTCCGTAATGAATATTTAAAAGCTTGAACCAATGATGAACAAGAATTGAAAACGATCTTGGATAAGGCATGTGACTGATGTAATTCATACTTACGTCACACTTTGAAAAGAATTTGAGTAAAACTCCGGAAAAATTAGAAGAGTCAGGTAAGATCCTGGGAAAAGACCTGTGGGTTAGGGCCCACTAAAGAAATCACCGTTGAAAAAGATTGCTTAAGAGATATTGCACCGGTTGAATTAAAAGGCTTGAGTAAGATAACAATCCTCAAAAATAGCTTGAAACGATTAAGAATGGAATTATGGATCTTGAGCACTCCGGATATGAATAGCAAGAGGAGAATGATTAATTGGTGCACCGGAATATGAAAGCATTGTGAAAAGAGGAAAAGGATAAGATCAACACCGAAATCTTGAATTACATCCACCGGAAGAATTAGAGAACAAAAGAATGATGAACTTGAAGCTCTTGAGCAACTTCAAGATAAATCACCGGATAAGATCATTGAAGGAAAAAAAATGAAGAAACATCACATGAATAAAATGGATATTTCATTTGAGAATTTATAGCTCCGAGAAGAAGAAGGGTGGGAGGGTGGGGAAAACAAGGACAACTTGAGATGAACAAAAAGGACACCGGTTGAAAAGAATTAACATGATGATCTTGATGGTCAAGAAGAATTAGGACTCCCATAGAAATATGAGAACACCGATAAGGAGGTATGGAATCACCATTTGACATCGAAGCAACTCGAATACCAGAATCAAAACAAAACAAAGGATAGATATACAACATGATCTTCACAATATCATTCGAACAGAGGATTGAACGAATGAATTCTGCAGGTACATCAACTCGTCGAGAAGCCACTTGGAGAACAAAAAGTAAATAAAATAGGAACAAGGATCAGATAGAACAAATACAAGATAGAAGCTTCGTTCGACATCTTCGTGCTGAAAGCTCATGGAATGTGTTACAAAAGGGTTTTGTCATCCCCGGATCAGCATAGCCAAGGACCCTTTAAGATGCAACTCCCGATCGGAACAAGTCCATAAAATCACTTCACTCAATGTAGAACCCCAAACTTCATATCGAGCATCCGTTGGAAGAATGCCTAGAACTACTAGATGAACCCACCTATAGATTTCCGAAAGTTTCCAGTTATGCAATCAGGTGTTGGGGATACACGGGAAGCACCGCGCAATCAACTCTAAACATACATCCAGGTGTATCCATCCTTCAACACATAACCAGTCTTTCTCGGAAACTGTTTACCTCGGACCTTCGAAAAGCATCCACTATAACAAGCTATGGCAATACTCTCGAACTACCTCCCCAGTACTGGGTGATGTCGGGGTTATCTTGCCACTGGCCGTATAGGAGAGATTTTTGATGTCGGCCGTCTTAAGTATTTAGTACTGCCGCGATATGCTTGTGTCAATGATACCCCGAAGCTCAACTCCTCTGGAACAGGAGGCATCGAGAACAATATCCTTGTCACAAGAACATCGAAACAATCCCAGAATACTCGCGGGATCCTAAAAAAAAAAATTGTGCAAATTTTGAAAGTAGAAGAGAAAAGAGTAATCGTCAGGAGTCCTCACCAGAGAGAAAAGGGGATGAGAAGCAAAGAAATCCTACTCTCCGATATAATATATAGGACTCAAAAAGTTTTCAGTGTGTGCCTAGACTCAACCGTCAACGATTCGATCAATCAGTGGGGGCTTCTAGGTCGGAGAAGGCTCTGAATACCAACTTGTAATGCCCAGGATGGAGTTATACCTCCTACGTGTCGAGGCACGACTTAAAGGCATAAATCCATCCTAGAATGATCTCAAGTTTGGTATCTTTGCACGACTCATGTAAAAGAGGGATTAAATGCAAAAGGAGATAGTTGGCTTACACTCGCCACTTCACACAATACATTACATAAGCAATCAACATACAAAACATCACAACCCGACTACGGGTGAAGATCCAAAAGAAAGATACCAAAACAACATAAAGCCACAGGCCAAGATCGAATCCTAGTAGAAACCACTACTGAACAACGAAACGTCACAAGCAACGCCACTCTCGTCAACAAGCTCCTGGTGAAGCACTGATCCATCACCTGCTTCAAACTCGGCTGAACCTGCATCTGGTGTGGTGAAGTAACTGTGAGCCACAGAGGACTCAGCAATCCCGTTCCCGGGTAACAAGACTATTTAAGCCTTGGGTGAGGACAAGGCTGAAGAAAGAACGAGAGGTGAAGGAACAAACAAGAGTCTGCAGCAGCAACTAGCACTAACTTACGTAAAAGAGAGCGAGAAGAGAAGAGCATCGGTCGAAAGATGATCACGAAGTGATCCTAACTACAGCCGGTCAAACATAACCCCACCGTGTTCAACTCCCGAATCCCTATTCGGAAATTGACAGTCACGGAACACACGCTGGTAGTGTATTGAAACATTGTGTCAAGTTATCTACAACCGGAATTAACAAGCTCCCATCTGCCACATAACCGCGGGCACGGCTTTCGAAAGTTCAAACCCTGCAGGGGTGTTCCAACTTGACCCATTACAAGCCCACGATCCGCGGAGTCGCAACTCCATAGTTGGGAAGACCCGAGTATTCTCGGAATCCCGTGCTCGAGTTAAACCGAACTAAGGTAAGGCTAATCCAGCAAATCCTCCCGGCGTGTCGACACCCTGATAGTAGCCGCGCGTATCTAGGTCTCAGGACACGACCGGATGGGCGATTCTACAGGACCCAAACCTCGAGTTTCCCCGTGGTGGTTCCCGCAGACTCCCCGTTTGGGACCAACACCATCGGCACTGGCCCCCCCCTGCTATGTAGAAATAAAGGATCCTCGAGGGAGCGACCCTCTATGCAAATTTAATTAATTAATTAAGTTGTTATTATGGGCAAATAGTACCAAATGTTGGGACTTGCTGGAAAAGACTTAGCACTTAGCGGTTTATCAAGGGGGTCCCATACACCCCAACCGTGTTAGGAACGCAAAATCAAGGAACATAACACCGGTTTATACGGTTCCTAACGGCATGAGTGGAACAAAACACCAAGCAAAAAGGCTTAGCCTTCCACCCTGCCAGTATATAGATGATTTCATTTAGCATTTATATAGTGTGATATAACCCAACCAAACTTCAACATGAAGCAAGCATCTTCAATCTTCACCTGCAACTAACAATGCTATAAGAGGGGCTGAGCGAAGCGTACTTAGCCAAGCAACGGTTTGCGTAGGTAGGGTGGTTAAACATGGCAATTGGTTACAAGTAGGAGGCTGACAAGAAGAACATGGGCATCGAGGCAAAACTATAGATCGAGACTTCTAGCAAGAGGCAAAAATAGTAATGGTATCCGGGTTCGGTCATCTTGCCTGGGATTCCACAAGGGAGAAGAACGGATCCAAGAAGAAGACGAAGCAACAGTCGAGCGGATCCTCACAACTCCGGAACGAAACCGAAGCTAACAAGAGAAGCAACCGGAAAGAAGGAAACAACACAGGGTAAACACACACATCAACATGGCATACGATGCACATCCAAGTATGATGCATGTCCGGTTTAAATATGCAAGACATGGCAAAGTGCACAAACAACACTACAAGTTAAGTGGAGCTCAATATGCAACGAGTTGCATATTGACGAAACACCACATTTAATTATTTAGTTGACTCTCGTTATTTATAAGACAAGATTAATTGTTTTTAACATGGCAAGAGGTGAAGCATAATAAAACTATACTAACTAGGCATTTTAAATGAGGCCGGAAATAACAACAACATATCCGGAAAATCCCCATGTGCATGTTTAAAAAAAATTAAAGCAACAACAATTAAACATTTTAGTGTTGTTAACATGATGCGGATGACATGATCAAGTTTATGCAAGTTTTATTAAAAGATTAACAAGAAGAAGATAAGAAGCATCGTCACCGTGGTGGAATGAAAAGGTGCCACGGCAACGATCCGAAATGATGCAAAGGCAACAACTCGGTTCCGGTAACTCGTTGAGAGTCCGATGCAAAAGGTAAGATGGCATGAGCGAGTCAAACGAGATGAAAGAGGTGGGGCGATCCCGTTACCGGGTTCCCACGAGTCGGCGACGAGGCAACCGAGGAACATGACAAAAGGTGGAACGGGCACGAAGCACACACGGGAGACATTGCATACAACACAAGCAAGCATTCACGGGTCACGACTCGGGGTTATACCTTCGAAACACTCGTTTCGGGACGGTTCGAGATCGTGGTGGAAGTAGCCGTAGTAGTGGAAGTAGCCGTACACGAGTCGTGGTACACGGGGCGACGGTAGACGTTCACGTAGGCGTTTCCGTTTCCGAAGAGGTACTTGTCGCGTCGGCGTTCGTAGTGGAAGTAGCGGTACTTGTTCCGTAGCCGTTCACGAGCTTGTTTTTTTTCCGTAGATGTCCGGTTCGTCGAGGTACTTGGTTGTAGGGGTACTTGCCGGGTCATGTAGAGGTACTCGGTGTCCGTCGTGGTACTTGGGTCTTCCGGCGAGGGTAGTGGAAGTAGTGGTACTTGTCGCATCGGTAGGGGTACTCGTCGCAACGACGTGTAGGGGTACTTGGTCGTTACGGTCTTGCCGTCTTGTCGTGTGGCGTTCATGGTTCTCTGCACTTGACGAAAACGAAAAAAAAAACAGCAGCCGTACAACAAAACAAGAACAGGGCGGTCACGGTCTCGGAACAGGAAAGGACGGGGCCTTCTCGGAGCACACGATCTGCCGGAGACGGAGACGGCAAGGGCTACGCCAGCCTGGGGCGCGCAAGCCGCAGCGCGGGAGGAGAGGTGCGGGCCTGGCC
Source organism: Secale cereale (assembly GCA_902687465.1). Lineage (NCBI taxonomy): Eukaryota > Viridiplantae > Streptophyta > Magnoliopsida > Poales > Poaceae > Secale > Secale cereale. Next base: position 197,417,391 of record LR738714.1, read on the forward strand.
GCGGCGCTGGGGCGAGGTAGAGGAGATGGGAGGCCGCGGGGCCGGCGCTGCTGCTGCGTCGGGGCCGACCATGGCGCGTGGAGGATGGGGCCGAGGGCCCTAGGGAGGAGCGGCGCTCCTGGCCGGCGAGGAGCAGAGGGCGCTCGGGCGCGGCCTCGCGCTTGAAGATGGAGGAGGCGCTCCAGCGCTGGACGGAGGGTAGGGGCTCCTCGAGGTGGAGGCGCCATGGAGGCTCGGCGGCGCGGGGCTCCTGCGCCGGGGCGGCGCCGGGCTCCGGGAGGCGCATCGGTCATCTGCGGGCGACCTGACGGCGCGGGCTGGTCGTCCTGGCGGCCGGCGTTTCGAGCGGCGAGGGCGGCCTCGACGCGGGGCGGCGGCTTGGGGGCTCCTGGCGCGGAGGGTGCAGCGGGAAGGAGGTGACCAAGGCGCTGACGAAGGAGGGGATCGGGGAGAGAGAGGTTCGGCCGAGCGAGGAGGAAAAGTGCGGGCAAGGAACGAGGAAAAACGGGACGAGGGGTGGCGGCGGCTGGAAAGGAACGGAGGGAGGAGCTGCGGGGCTTGGTGGAATTAGGGTTAGGACTGGAACGGGCCGGTGGGCCGGCTGGGAAGTGCGGTCGGCCTGGGCCTCAGCTGCGGCTGGGCCAAGAGGGAGGCTGCGGCCTGGAGGAGAGAGGGAAAGGAAGGAGGCCTCCTCTGCTGCTATTTTTTTTTAAAAAATAAAACAGAATACAACAACAAGAAAGAAAAAGAGGGAGGTGCTAGGAATATGCTTAGGACAAGAGGTTAAATTTCCTGGACTCACAAAAATGTCAGGAATTAACTAAAAAATAGAAGGAGGGTTTTGAGGATCCTCGAAACAACGGAAAGAATAAAGGGAAGGTTTTGAAGTAGAAACTCGAAGTGAAATAAACATGGGGAATTTGCAAGTTTGTTGGGGTAATTCCAACAATGGAATATTTATTTATATAGCTCCCTAAAATAATGAGAGGCTTTTATATGTTATAAAGAGAAGTCATCTTCCCTCGATTTAAATGGACCGAAGGTCCACACGATTTATTTAGGTTGATATGCAAAAATAAAAATGACATGATGGCATGATGACATGATGCAAAGCAAAAATAAAATAACACAAGCAGAACTGAAACCCACGGGCAACCCGGAACATCTGGAACTTCGAGAATCTTCTGGAATCTTCTGGGACGTTGGTCTCGGGCGTCACAAACAATCCTGCTGGCTTCTGATGTTCTTACTTTACTCTTTGACACACATCACAAACTGCTACATACTCCGCAATATCCTTCTTCATACCGGTCCACCAGAAAATATCCTTCAAATCCAAATACATCTTACTATTTCCTGGGTTAATCGAGTATGGTGAATCATGGGCCTCCTGTAAAATCAACTTCGTGATCTCCGGGTCATTGGGCACATAGATTCGATCCTCAAACCATTGGGTGTCGTGCTCATCCTCACGAAAACCTTTAGCTTTTCCTTCGCTCATCCTCTCCTTTATAGAGACAACCTCCTTGTCAGCTTCCTGAGCTTCTCTGATTTTATCCATCAGGGTAGACTACATTTCTAATGTTGCTACATAGCCTCTCGGAACTATCTCCAACCGTAGTTCTCGTAGGTCCTCGGCTAACTCCTTTGGAAACTCCACCATCATTAGGGTATGGACATGGCTCTTACGGCTTAGCGCATCGGCTACTACGTTAGCCTTTCCGGGGTGATAATGCAATCTCATGTCATAATCCTTAATGAGTTCCAGCCATCTCCTTTGCCTAAGATTCAACTCCTTCTGAGTGAATATATACTTCAAACTCTTGTGATCCGTATATACTTCACAATGGTTTCCAATGAGAAAATGTCTCCACGTCTTCAGTGCATGCACTACGGCTGCTAACTCCAAATCGTGGGTGGCATAGTTCATCTCATGAGGTTTTAGTTGTCGTGAAGCATACGAAACAACTCTTCCTTCCTGCATAAGAACAGCTCCAAGTCCTCGATGTGAAGCGTCGCAGTACACCTCATAATCCTTATGTTGATCGGGCAGAATCAACACAGAGGATGAGACCAACCTTTTCTTCAACTCCTGGAAACTAGTCTCACATTCTTCGGTCCAACTGAACTTGGTGTCCTTCTTCAACAACTCCGTCATTGGCTTTGCAATCTTCGAGAAATTCTTGATAAATCTCCGGTAGTATCCTGCGACTCCAAGAAAACTCCGGATCTCTCCAACTATTGTCGGTGCTTCCCAATTGGTCACAGTGTCCAGCTTAGCGGGATCAACTGCTATTCCTTCTCCGGATATAACATGTCCGAGGAATTCGACTTCTTTCAACCAAAACTCACATTTGCTAAACTTGGCATATAACTGATGTTCTCTGAGCTTCTCCAATACCAAACGCAAATGTTCTTCATGCTCCTCTTCATCCTTCGAGAAGATCAAAACATCATCTATGAACACTACGACGAACTTATCCAAATACTCCATAAACACTTTGTTCATCAGGTTCATAAAGTATGCCGGTGCGTTTGTCAGACCAAACGACATAACGGTATACTCGTACAACCCATACCTAGTGGTAAAGACCGTCTTAGGTATATCTTGCTCTCGGATCTTCAATTGATGGTACCTTGATCGTAGATCGATCTTAGAAAATACCTTAGCTCCTTGCAATCTATCGAACAGATCATTGATCATTGGCAATGGGTACTTGTTCTTGATCGTTACTTCGTTCAATCCACGGTAATCAACAACCATTCTTAACGATCCATCCTTCTTCTCCACTAGAAGTACTGGCGAACCCCAAGGCGAAGAACTTGGGCGTATGAATCCTATATCCAATAACTCCTTAATCTGTTTCTTAATTTCCTCCAAATCCTTTGCGGGCATCCTATATGGTCTCTTAGAAATTGGCCCGGTGCCTGGCAAAAGTTCAATCAAAAACTCTATATCTCTATCCGGTGGCATGCCAGGTAACTCTTCTGGAAACACATCCGGATAATCCTTCACTACTGGCACTTCCTCCTGAACAACTCCTGACAAGGAATTTAACCTACTCCCTTTTGACTCATGCCGGGATACATACTTGATCCTTCTTCCTTCCGGCGTAGTAAGCACAATAGTCTTACTGGCACATTCAATATTCCCTTCATACTTAGATAACCAATCCATGGCTAATATCACATCCAGTCCTTGAGATTCCAATACTATTAGGTCCGAAGGGAATATGTAATTACCAATCCTTAAGGGCAACTGATCACACCATGACTTGGCCATATACTCTGCTCCTGGTGAGGTTACTAACATGGGCGATCTAAGGGCTTGGGTCGGCAGCTTATACTTATCCATGAATCCCCTTGAAATGTATGAATGCGATGCACCAGTATCGAAAAGAACGAGTGCAGTAAAGGACTTAACTAAGAACTTACCTATAACTGCATCTGGTTGCTCTTCTACTTCCTCCACAGTCACGTGGTTCACTTGTCCTTTGTTGAACGGGTTGGGCTTCTTCCCGGCGCTTCCATTGCCGTTCCCATTCTTAACTTCTGGGCATTCATTGGCATAATGTCCAGTCTTCCCGCACTTATAACAAGTGGCATGGCTAAAATCCCTCTTGGTGGGTGTGGATGGGGTAGGGCGGTTCTGGTTTCCATTGGCTCCATTCCCATTTCCATTCTTGGTGCCATTGTGATTGTTCGAGCTACTTCCTCCATGGGTATGCTGAAACTGTCCTACCGCTTTAGGGGTAAAGCGAGGCTTCTGCTGAGCTCCAGAGTTATACTTTTCTTGCCCATACTTCCTCTTGCGAATCTCAATCTGTTGATGTTTCCTTTCAATCATCAGGGCACGGTCAACCAACTCCTGGTAATTATTTAAAGTTGCCACCATCAACTGTACACTCATCTCATCATTCAGCCCTTCCATGAATCTCTCCTGCTTCTTGGCATCTGTGGCCACGTCATCTGGGGCATAACGAGATAGGGTACTAAACTCATCCACGTACTGGGCCACAGTACGGTTCCCTTGGCGCAAGTTGCGGAACTCCTGCTTCTTCATAGTCATGGCTCTAGTCGAGACATGGGCGGTACGAAAAGCTTGCTGAAACTGATCCCAAGTGACAATGGCTACGGGGTAAGTGGCTGTGTAGTTCTCCCACCATGCTGCGGCTGGTCCAGACAACTGGTGTGCGGCAAATCGCACCTTCTCAGCATCCGAGCAATTGGTGGTGGTCAAATCCCTTCCAATCTTGCGTAGCCAGTCATCAGCCACAATTGGTTCGATGCTGCTAGCAAACACGGGTGGTTGCAACCTTAAGAAACGTGTCAGGTTGTCCACAGGTGGTGGTGGTGGAGGGTTGTTGTTGTTGTTGTTGTTCTGGTTGTTCTGAGTGTTCTGGACAAGAAGTTGCATCAAGGTGTTCTGCTGCTGGATCAACTGAGTGAGCTCAGGGGGAAACTCGAATTCACGTCTTGGAGGCATCTGATGGGTATAGAAGGAAGAGATTAGAATAGAAAAGAGGTCTAAGGGAAAATCACTACCCATATGCACATGAGACCAACACACAATCATATTACACCAATCAATTTCAAACAAGGTCTTACAAATCTAACGATCGTTAGAAAGGTGTTCTAAAACTAATACTTGGTGGTAAACTACTAGTCACAGGGTGGTCATCTAAAAATATGGATCGGCTGAGGATTCCATAATATCCGCTCTAGCTTCATCTTCATAGTCTTCATCCTTGCTGTCCTCAGCTTCCGAATCCGTGTCATCTATAATGATATAGTCCTCCAGTGGAATCTCCTGGGGTTCTTCTTCCTCGTCTTCTTCTCCCATGAGTATCCCTAACTTCCGGGTCAAATCATCATTCTTCTCCACAAGTATCTTCATCTCCTCCTCATATCCGTCGCGTGTAGACTTGAGTTCTTCTTCGAACTCCAAATTCCTATTCAGGGCCTTCTTCAAATCTATCATCCCAGCACACATCTGGTGCTCCTGGCGACGAATGTGGTGGTTCAACTCCTGGATGAATGCTGCAATGGATATACCCTTCCGTGTGTTGATCATATCCCAGTTCTCATCTCGGCGTCCACAAATCTGGTAGATGGTGTCCTTTAGCTCCTGCTTGTAGACTTCTCCAATCCTTCCCATAGTAATGTGGGCTGCCATACTCCTGCCTAGGCTCCATGTAGGTGCATTAAAGGAAAATGCTATGAGTGAGGTGACGGGTGCGAACGTCCTTCCTGGAACTTGAGCTTGAATCAACCAACGCTCCTCCTCAGGTAGAGTGGCATTGTAGGTTCCAGTGAAACTAGGTAGTCCAATGTTTAGATATCTGGTGACTTCCTTCAGGTGTCGTCCAAAGGGTGTATCATCATCCGGTTGCATGAACTTGTGCTTTGCTTCCACCATCGTAAAGAGTAGAAAAGATGAGGAGTCAGAAAAGAGAAGAGTGAATTGTGTTCTAGGGCTTGTCTTAGTGGTCGTGTCCTATAGTCAGCGTGTGCTCTGATACCATCTTGTAGCGACCATACCTCAAACAGTCTGAACTATGTGCATCAGTGTCATCCCTGGATCAGTAATGCTGACAGGCACAGTACTTGAAGGATTTATAACAGAGTAGCAATCACACACTTATTAAATCGATAGTCCAACGATGAATTTATTACAATAAATATGGCTAAAGGCCATCTAACACGATAACAGCGGAAGGCTTGGAAGATAAGTGAGTCCATCAACTCCAGCCGCATCACTGAGTATAGAACCACGACCTAAAAGGGCATCTTACTCGTCGTCTGAAAAGTCTGCAACATGAAACGTTGCAGTCCGAAAACGGGTCAGCACATGGAATATGCTGGCAAGGTAACACAAGAGAATGCAATGAAAGTAAGCTATACTATATGCAATATTTGGCTGGTGGAAAGCTCTATGGTTAAGTTTTTGCGTAAAGCCAATTTTTCCCTACTTCAAAGGAATGCATTTTAATTAACTATCATGGTAGTTGAAACATCGTTGAGAAGATAGACATCCTCTCAACCCCAATTAAAGTTCATCATTAAACCCAACAAAATTAAATTAAAGTAACATGTTGAGATGCACATGAAAATCCAAGTACTAGATACTCAAGACGTCCATAACCGGGGACACGGCTAATCATGATCAGTTTGTACACTCTGCAGAGGTTTGTGCACTTTTCCCACAAGACTCGATCGTCTCCGTTTGGTTTCTCGCACTGCATGGTGTTTGAGAAACGGATGACCGAGACATAGTCTTTCAGAAGCGTTAGCACCTTACGATCGGGCGGACCGTACCAACCTACATCCCCTACATCTGCTAGTCCACAACTGTAAGAGTTCGCACAACTTACTCATACTATGCTAGAGCCCATAATAGCATTGTGGCTGCACACGGAAGTTTCTAGTATGAATAATCTCATGATCCCTTTGAGCCTGGGTGGCAGTCCAAAAGAAAAACAGGCAATCCTGGAATACCCAGATGCCTCAATCCACCCAGATGTGTATTAATGTTGCCACCTTAAGTTGAACCATTAATTAACAATCTCACATCTGTCATGGATTTCACTCACCCAATCCACGTCTACGAGCATAGCATGTCCTAGCAGCAAACGTAGAAGTAACTCCCAAGGGTTTAAATGTAATGCAGGTAATAGGTACTACCTCAATCTACTTCCCAATCCCACAAGTTAATTGATCCTACTCATGCAATGTGTGAGGGTTTGACTAATTCAATGAAAACTGGGTAATTGGAAAGTATAATCAAAGTGTTACTTGCCTTGCTGATGATCCGCAAAACCTAGAGACTCAAAGTAGCAAGCGGCGCACTCCGGGTACTCTATCGCAATCAAACAAACAAGCATACAATAAGTACTTAACTAATGCAAGGGTAAAACTCAAATAAGAGATCTAACCAGAAAGTTCAACGAACTCCGGCTTGCAAAAAGAATCAACTCGAAAGAAGCAATGAAACTCAAACTGTGAAAGAAAGAGCTCCGAATTACTAGTTGGCCTAAAGTCAAATTTTACAGTAGCCAAAACTTTGTTTCAGTTGATCTAACGTAAAGAGGGCTTCGAGACGATGATCTGGGATTTTGAATCACCTGATTCCGACTCTCGAGCGAAAACAAAAACCAAAAACAAGATCAGGGAAGAAATCGCGATTCGGAAAAACCGCGGATAAATACCCCAAAAAAGAAAAACGACGAATAGGCTAACGAACGAACGTTCGCTGTCTGCGGTTAACTAACGAAAACCGTTCGTTAAAACGAGCGTACGGACGAACGTCCGCTATTTAACTAAACCGGCAGAAAATAAAAAAAACCGAACCGATCTATTCTAAAAAAACAGATCTAGGTTTTCCTAAACAAAACCGATCTATTAATCGAAAAATAAACGAAAACTACCTCGAACTCCAGCGGAACTCCGGCGGCGGCGGTGGGGCGGCAGCGGCGCGGCAGCGGGGCGGCGGCGGCGGCGGCGCGGCGGGCGGCTAGGGTTCGGGCGACGCGGGCGAGGCGAGGCTTGTTGGGCCGGCGGCTGCGGCTTATAAAGCCCAGTCTTCTGGTCCTTCACGAGTCTAAGTCGGTTTCTGTTTTTTTTTTTAAAGAGTCCCGGCGCAGAAAAACTAACGGAAGAAATACCAAATGGACTCCAAAATTCCCGAAATAAATTTTCACCGTCCTCTAATAATATTTAGGACAAATTGAACATTTTTCCTGGACCTAAATGCAATTTTGAAAAACACGTATTTTTCCTATGCAAATAAATCCGCAAATAAATCCAGAAAAATACCAATAGTAATTTTTAACATTTTTCCTCCAATATTTCTGTTATTTTGGAGAAGTCATATTATCTCCGCTCATATTTGGTATTTAGAAATATTTTTAGGAGAGAAAGATAATTAGAATCACACTGTCCTCGTACCGGTATTCGAGCGAACTCAAATACGAAAACGGTAAAATCCACAACTCTCTCCGTAGGTCCTTGAGTTGCTTAGAATTTCGAGGAACTCCACGAACAAAATGCAAAAACATGAAATGCAAATATGATCTATGTATAACATTCCAAATTGAAAATTTGGGATGTTACAATTTTATTTTCCCGCACAAGACTTCAACATCTCTAACTATCCTAATTGGTGACATAGTATATTTATTAGCAAGTTTAATAGTGACATCAATGTCTTCTATTTCTGCAGGTGCTATGTCATTCCTAATTTCTTGGTATAAATAGTAGGGAATAGCACTCACACTAGCACCTATGTCACAAAAACCATGATAGCAATGATCTCCTATTTTAACTAAAATTAAAAGGCATGCCCACAACTGGTCTAGGTTTATCTTTTCTATTAGGTGTGGCAATTCTAGCAGCCTCTTCATTAAAGCAAATAACATGCCCGTCTACATTTTCTTCCAAGAGATCCTTTACCATAGCAATATTAGGTTCTACTTTCATTTTCTCATCTGGTTTAGGTGTTCTGATATAACTTATGTTAACCACAGTTGAAACTTTAGCATGTTACTTTATCCTAGCAAGGAAAGGTGGTTTCTCAATATAAGCAGAAGGAACAACTGGATCAACATTACAAAGTATAGTTTCTTCTTTAACTGGTACCGGATCTTTAATTTCTTATTTAATAGGTGGGTGATATTTAAACCATTTCTCTCTAGGGAGTTCAACATGGGTAGCAAATGATTCACAAAAGGAGGCTACTATCTCAGAGTCAATTCCATATTTAGGGATAAATTTTTCAAAAGCATCGGTATCCATAAAATGTTTAACACAATCATATTTAAGTTTAATACCTGACTCTTTACCTTCCTCGAGTTCCCAATCTTCAAAGTTGTGTTTAATTCTTTCCAAAAGATCCCACCGGAATTCAATAGTCTTCTTCAACCAGCACAAGAAGTATCAAGCATGGATCGATCATTATGAGAAAGCCGAGCATAAAAATTTTGGATAATAATTTCCCTTGAGAGCTCATGATTGGGGCATGAATATAACATTGAATTAAGCCTCCCCCAAACTAGAGCGATAATTTCTCCTTCACGAGGCCAAAAATTATATATATTATTCCGATCACGATGAACTAGATGCATAGGATAAAATTTTGGGTGGAACTCCAACTCTTACCGGTTCCAGTTCCATGATCCAATATCATCGCATAGCCTATACCATGCCAATGATTTTTCCTTCAAAGATAGAGGAAAAACCTTCTTCATAACTATATCCCTGGGTAGACATGCAAGCTTAAACAATCCACAAATTTGTTCCACATATATCAAGTGCATATCAGGATGTTCGGTTCCATCTCCTGCATAAGGATTAGCTAGGAGTTGTTCTATCATACTCGAAGGGATTTCATATTCAATATTTTCAGTAGGTGCAGCGGGTTGAGGGGTAACTAATTGTGGTTCCGGACGAGGTGAAGATACCCCGAACAAACCCCTCAAAGGATTGTTTTCCATAGTGACAAGTGACAATAAATTTCAGAACACTATATAAATATTTCCTTACGAAATTCCACTTACCAAAGGCGCTTCGCTCCCCGGCAACGGCGCCAGAAAATAGCCTAGATGACCCACAAGTATAGGGTATCAATTGTAGTTCTTTTCAATAAGTAAGGGTGTCGAACCCAACGAGGAGCAAAAGGAAATGACAAGTAGTTTTCAGTAAGGTAGTGTCTCCAAGTGCTGAAATTGTAAGTAGCGAATAGTTTGATAGCAAGATAATTTGTAACGAGCAAGTAACGATAATTGAAACAAGTATGCAGCAAGGTAGCCCAATCCTTTTGAGGCAAAGGACAGGCCAAAACAGTCTCTTATAGTAAGCAAAGCGTTCTGGAGGGTACACGAGAATTTCATCTAGTCACTTTCATCATGTTGGTTTGATTTGTGTTCGTTACTTTGATAATTTGATATGTGGGTGGACCGGTACTTAGGTGATGTTCTTACTTGAACAAACCTCCTACTTATGATTAACCCTCCCGCAAGCATCCGCAGCTACGAGAAAAGTATTAAGAATAAATTCTAACCATAGCATAACACTAGGATCCAATCGATCCCTTGCGAAATAGTGCATAAACTGGGGTTTAAGTTTCTGTCACCCTCGCAACCCACCATCTATTTACTACTCCACAGTGCATTCCCTTAGGCCCAAATATGGTGAAGTGTCATCTAGTTGGCGTTCACATGACACCACTAAGGGAATCACAACATACATACTATCAAAATATCGAACACATATCAAATTCACATGATTACTTGCAACATGATTTCTCCCGTGACCTCAAGAACAAATGTATTAATATGCATAAGATCTGAACATGCTGTCGGGTTTTGGTGCGACATATGCCAACGGATGGCTTATCAGGCATGGGGACAATAGAACGTCGTCGGGCCCTGGAAGCGGGATAAGGCGATAATTATGAGAGAAAAGGCATTTGAATTACTCCAAAAAGTATTATTATGGATAAAAACTTTGTAAATATCAGTAAGAAAACATGATGCAAAATGGACGTATCACAACACAGTGAGATTATCTTCGTCATTTGCATCAAAATCCTCGATACATCAGGGACCTGTTACTCTATGTGCACTAGCAAACTAATAAGTCCCATACTGTTTATGTCAACAAACTCCAAAACATAAGGGGCATATCGTTGCATCAACAGAAATGTCTAGGCATGACATATCGTATGATACCTTTGAGCCTGGGTGGCGTTCTGTAGGGTGATTTCACGGGTCCTCCAAGATCCCCTGGGCAGTCCACTGGTTACTCCAGGGCACCCCAACCATTCCACCCAGAGTTGTGTTAATGTTGCCACCTTAAGGTTAACCCAAAATTATCAATTCTCTCTCTCAACTTGCATGAATCACACATACCACCCAGTCTAAAAGCATGGCTAAGCAATTTAACATGTAATAATAATTCCGGGGGTGTTGTCAATGATGATAGGTTCCTACCTCATGAACTACAAAGCATAATTCCCAAAATCATAACTCCTAATCATGCAATATTGTCGGGTGGAACTAATGCATAGTAAAACATGGGTAATAAAAGTATGGTCAAAGTGTGAACTTGCCTTGCTGACGATCGTTGAACTCTAAAGATTGGTAGTATTCAACCTCGCACTCCGAACAATCTAGCATAATCAAACAATTTAACATACATAAGCAATCACTCAAAAGATCCAAAAGAAACGAAGAAAGCACTTAAGAAAACTCCAAAACAACCAAATAATGCTTCTCGATAGTAGCATATTTTTAACCGTAGCAAATTTACTTGAATTACATCTTACCAGAAAGTAGGTGTCATGTGCTTCGATTTGCAAAAATAATCAATTAAACCGGAGTTATAAAATCAAGTTATGGCCTAACGAAGTTCAAATTTGTATCTGAGATAATTCAAATTTTAAAACTTTCAAAAATATTTTTAGTTGGGTCCACTGGATAGACGGGATCATGATAAAGAATATGGTGTTGGTTTCGTCGAATTTGGATAAACGGTTGAAAAGTTGTGAGGGTTTGAAAAACAGTAACAAATCTGCAAATTTTCTATTTAAAACAAAATCACTGACACGTGGTGCGATACTACTGGCTAAAAATAGCTCGCTTTCTGGCCTAAGCGGCGGATGGCCGAGCTTTAAGCGAGTCGGCGTGTGCTGCGGGTAATAGAGAAAACTCGACGGCTTGGTTAAACAAAAACACGGTCGATTTAATCTAACCACAGATAAACCGTACCGATTTGGTTATATAAAAAACACGACCTAGCCTAACCCTACGATCTAACTCGATGGCGGAGAGCGGTGGAGGCTTACCGCGATGGTTTGGTGGCGACATGAGCATCGGTGGCCGACGGTGGCATGGCCTTCGACGGTGGAGATGGGGTCCCTCGGATGCGATGAACTGCAGGGAGTCCGGTGGTGCTGGTGTTGCTCATCGAGCGAGTTGGGGCAAGGCAGGGCGTCGGGGTGGGCGCGGTGGGGTCCGTCGAGCTCGTCTTCGCCACTGCGGTGTAGGAGAGCCAGCAAAACCTTGTCAAACGGATGTGCGCCGACGAGGTAGGAAACTATACAAAAGAAGAGACCGTGAGGTGTCTCACTAGCGTTGGATTATTCTGGCGAAGTTGCATCGATGGCGGAGATTCAAACGGCAACGACGGGGCATATGAGTGGTCTCGAGCTCGGGGTTTGGGGGCAAACGATCGAGGGGGTCTCGGGGTATTTACAGGACAAAAAACTTGGGCGGGGGCGAGCTCTAGCTAGGGTTTCAGATAGGCGAGATCGCATCCGTGCGCGAGCCGGACTTCGGCTTGGCGTGCGAGAAAAGAAGATTGGGCGGAGGAAAGAGAAGGTGCAGGCCCCATCGGTCAGTGGTAGCAGGGAGGAGGGAGGAGGTGCGGGCGTCTGACCCGTAAGGGTTTTGGTGTGGGACGCAGGCCATGGGTGGAGTGGGCCTTGGCCACTTGCCGACTCGGCCGGTTCGACTGATGGGCCTTCTGGCTAGCGCTGGCGTGGCATGGCTTTGGCTCTATTTTTTTAATGGAGAAGGAAAAGTCATAAAATGAAATAAAATCTATTTTTTTCATTGAAAGAATATATATCTAAATTCTTAGAATAAAACAAAGAAAAATATGAAGTACTTTTTAAAGGAAATAATTTACTTTAAAGAAAAAAATTGTAATAACTTCAAATAGGATTTGAATTTGATTTTCAATTCTTTTGCAAATAATTTTATGTTTTCTTTATTCAAATACTTTCCAAAGCTTCTCTAAATTTTGAAGTGTCTTGGTTCCTTCATTCGAATATTTTCAATTCACGGAATTTGAGATGATTTGAAATTCCAAAAGGGAAAAACTCCAAAAGGTGTTTCAAATAATTTTTTGATTAAAGTGCTACTCATCACTCCCCACTCTATTTCATAAAGTTTTAAGAAGTCATTTTATCTTCTCTCATGAAAATCCATGAGTGGCATAAAACTTCTGAGTTTGAATTATTTTCAAATGAAATTCAAATCTTTTCAAAAATCTTTTTTTTCAAATGGAAGAAGTCATGTTATCTTCACTCTAGGATTTGTTTTGAATCTGAATTTTGAATTCCATGGAACCAAAACTTAGAAATGAACATTTGGGGAAAGTCATTTTATTCCCTCTCACTTAACTTTCAAAAAGATTCCAAATTCCACTCAATTTCACACAAGCAATCATCATTACTTAATTAATATAACATTCCAAAATTTAAACTTTTCGGATGTTGCACTCAGTTAAGAACCAAGGTTATCAAGCTAGTCGTAAAACCAGTGAAACCTCAAGAACAACACCTACACACAAAAGAGCAAATACTTGCACCCAACACAATCAAGGGGGTTGTCAATCCCCTTGGCGGTTAGTTGCAAGGATCAAATCTAATAGTGATAGATAGATAGACAAAAAACACAAAATAATATTAAATAAATTGCAGCAATGTATTTTTGGATTGTATATATGATAAAGGTAGACACGGGGGCCATAGTTTTCACTATAGGCTTCTCTCTCGAACAAAAAGCATACGATGGGTGAACAAATTACTATTGGGCAATTGATACAAAAGCGCATAGTTATGACGATATTCAAGGCAATGATCATGTATATAGGCGTCACGTACGAGACAAGTAGACCGACTCCTGCCTGCATCTACTAGAATTACTCCACCCATCAACCGCTATCCGACATGCATCTAGAGTATTAAGTTCATAAGAAATGGAGTAACACCTTAAGCAAGATGACATGATGTAGACAAAGTAAACTCAATCAATATGAATAAACCCCATAATTTTATCCTTAATGGCAATGATACAAATGTGTGGCATGTACATTTCTGTCACCGGAATTGATCACCGAAAGATCGAACACATCACAAAGCACATCTCCTATTGCAAGATAAATCAATCTAGTTCGCCCAACCGAACAGACAGATCAGAGAGAAATACAAAGCTACAATAATCATGCATATAAGAATTCATAAAATACTCAAATAATATTCATGAATAATCTGATGATAAACCCACAATTCATGGGACCCCAACAAACACACGACAAAAGAAGATTACATCAAATAGATCACCAACAACATCGATGAGAACATTGTATTGAAGATCAAAGAGAGAGAATAAGTCATATAGCTACTAGCTATGGAACCATAGGTCTGTGGTAAACTACTCACACATCATCAGAAGGGCAGCAAGTCTGATGTATAATTCCTCCATGATTGATTCCCCCTTTGGCAGAGTACCAAAACATGCCCCCAGATGGGATCGCAGAAGAACGGAAACTTGTGGTGGCGGAAAAAGTATTTTGGGTGGCTCTCTATGGTTTCCAAATTTTAGGGAATTTATAGAGCTGGAATTAGGTCAGACGGAGCGGGGCGCGCCCTAGTGCGTTATCGTCTACTCATACGTCTCCAACATGTCTATAATTTATGAGGTATTCATACCATGTTTACAATAATTTTATATGGTTTTGGTGCACTTTTATATGACATTCATATGGTTTTCTGAGACTAAGATATTGACCAAGTGCCCAGTGCCAGTTGTTTTCTGCTTGATTTTATTTTCCAGAAATTCCATATCAAATGAAGTCTAAATGCAGCAAAACTTTTTGATGATTTTTTCTGGAAGGAAAGAGACCCCCGAAGGTTCATGGGAGGATCAGAAGAGCCACGAGGGCCCCACTCACCACTGAGGCCCGCCCAGGGGTGGCCACACCCTGGTGCCACATGGGCCCCCTGTGGCCCCTCTTTGCGTGATTCCAACGCCAGAAATTCCTATATATTTAGAAACCTAGAACTGGGAATCCGCCGCCGCAAGCCTCTGTACCTCCACAATCTCATCTACAGCCCTTTTTGGCACCCCATCGAAGGGGGGAATCATCACCGAAGGCCATCTTCATCAACCCGGCGGTCTGCATGACGAGAAGGGAGTAGTTCACCTTTGGGGCTGAGGGTATGTACCAGTAGCTCTGTGTTTGATCTCTCTCCCGCATTCTTGATTTGGCACGATCATGATGTATCGTGAGCTTTGTTAATATAGTTGGATCATATGGTGTTTCTCCCTCTCTATCTTGTTGTGATGAATTAAGTTTTTACCTTTGAGGTTTCACTTTTATCGGATTGAATACTTTTATGGATTTGAGAACACTTTATGTATGTCTTGCATGTGGATAACCATGGTGACAATGGGGTGTTCTATTGATTCACTTGATGTATGTTTTGGCACTCAGCTCACGGATTCCTGAGGGGACATTGGGGTAATCTATGCATGGGGGTTGATGCACGTTTTCGTCCTACTTTCCCTGGTAGAAATCTTTAGGCACTCTTTGAAGTTCTTTGTGTTGGATTGAACATTATGAATCTGAAGTTGTTTGATGCATATCATATAATTGACTCATGGATACTTTTGGTGGCATTGGAGTATCTAGGTGACATTAGAGTTGATTTATATGTATCATATGATGTTATTTTAGTACGAACTCTAGGGTTGTTCATGATACTTATAGGGATGGATGAATAGATTGATCGGAAAAGATAACTTTGAGGTGGTTACGTACCCTACAAACAATTTCATGTTATGTTCTCCGCTAGATAAGAACTTTGCAGTGATTCTTTGTCTCACGTTGGGGGATGGTTACATGATTCAATCATGTTAGCACTGTTGAGAGATTACACTAGTGAAAGTATGAACCCTATGCCTTTTTTCTAAGCATTGCAATACCATTTGAGCTCTGTTTTATCACTTGCTACCTTGCTATTTTTATATTTTCAGATTACAAAAACCTATATCTACTATCCATACTACACTTATGTCACCATCTCTTCGCCGAACTAGTGCACCTATACAATTTGCCATTGTATTGGGTGTGTTGGGGACACAAGAGATTTCTTGTACTTTATTGCATGGTTTTTTGAGAGAGACCATCTTCATCCTATGACTCCCACAAATTGATAAACCTTACGTCATCCACTTGAGGGAAATTTGTTGTTGTCCTACAAAACTCTACACTTGGAGGCCCAACAATGTCAACAAGAATAAAAGTTGCGTAGTAGACATCATCTACTCATTTGCCTTCTCGTCTCCTCTCGAAGCTTCTAGGGTCTCTCTTGTCCAGAAAAAAATCATCAAAACATTTTGTGGCATTTGGACTTCATTTGGTACTGATATCCTGGAAAACCAAAAAAAGGAAAAAAAATAGCAACTGGCATTTGGCACTGGGTTAATAGGTTAGTCCCAAAAATGACATATAATTGCATATAATACATCCAAGATTGATACTATAATAGCATGGAACAATCAAAAATTATAGATATGTTGGACATGTATCAAGATTTTGTAAGAGTTTCAGCTTGGCAAGAGAGTAGGGTTCAAAGAAATTATTAAATGTCCCTTTGGCCAAGTTTTCATAAAGATGAACTCTATTTTTGATTTGCAGTCGCTTATCATAAATAGTCCACATCAGCCTGATGATATCCTCATAGTTTTCCAAGCACATAATGAGGGCATAAACCGGAGAAGATTCAATCTCAATAGACAAGCTTGGTTACTATTGGTAGGGTTCCACCAAGATCTTAGAAATTTTACAGGAATTGTGAAGGTTGTCAAGAGTATTGATAAACTTCTTAGCTGGGCAGGGAAAAAAGCACCAGGGCAGCAATAATGGTTATTGTTAGAGTTGAAGACCTAGCCCTTATTCTAGTCCAAAGCAGATGATTTTATGGGTGGGTCCTGCGCAGTGCCAATTATTATAGTTTAGGAAGAAATTCTTGGGAGGACCTGCATATCATGTACCCTTTCCTCCAAATGGAAATCCCCACCCCATGCCAAATGTGCCCCATTTTCACCATGATCAAGATATCATTGTGGGCCCTGTTGCACAACATCTTAATGCAAATTTTGAAGATGATGAAGAGGATGATGCTGACTGGGAAGATGGGCATTGGGCTTTTCCTCAGCAAAATGAGAAGAAATTGGTTGACATTGAAGTGGAAGAAGGAAAGTTCTTGGAAATAAATGAATTATTACAGCCACTGGATCTAGATCTAAATATTCTAATTTCTAAGGAGATTCCGCAGGTTGAAGAAAATAATCACAATGATCTTACCATGTCTCTTAATTCTGCAGAGAATGTAAGCACATATTGACTTGTTGATGCCCCTGCGTCGGCTGATTTTTTTAGATTTAAATATTGATCCTTTGGGCCAGATCAACAATGGGCATGTGGTGGATTTTATATATGGGTCGGTTCGTGATGTCATCTTTGAACATGTCATAGTTGTGGCCCCTATTGCTGATGGGCTTCATCTGTTGGCCCAAAAAGGGGCTGGAGATGGGATGGAACTGCACATGGCAGTAGAGCCTATCATCCAGGCCCGACCTGTGGACCCTATTGTCCAGGGACAGGAGCTGAATCTGAAAATTAACCTTTTGGCAAACAATCATGTGTCTAGTCCAAAAAAAGCTTTAGACCCTGTTCTTTACAAAAACGGCTACTTTCTTCATAAAGAGGTGGACAGAAATATCTTTCAGATGGATCTCATGGCTATTGAGGTGCTACCAGTGCAAATTGGAGATTTAGTTGGAGCTGAGTTAAAGAAAATTGATCATCTGGTGGAAAATGTTACCATTCCTCATAAGGCTGCAATCGTTAATCTGCAGGAAACTGAAAATATGGAAAATACAGTCACTATGGAATTCTCTAGAGAAGATTTGACTGTCAAAATTTAGGAGAATCCAATTGCGACTATCTCTAAGTTCGAAAATGAACTATTGAAGTGCTTAGATGTGGAAATTGTAGGAAGAGGAGACCAAATGCATGACTCCACTAGTGGAAATGATCTATTGGGAGCAAGTTTGGATCATGGATCTTTTTCCTCTAACTCAGATTCCTCCTCTTCTTCCCTCCCATCTCCTGGATTTGAAGAAAAAGAAAAATAGCTTACTAAAAACTCTGGCACTTCTCCTGAAATGACTGAGCCTATTTTAGAACTGATGGTTTCAAGAGATCATGCCTCTTAATCCTGGGATATATCATCTTTGGCCCAACAGGGCCTCGAGTTATGGAAAACTCACTTTGCTCCAGCTCACTCAGTGAACAAGGTAACAAATATTCCATTTGACTGGTTGAATTTTATAATCATGGCCTTATTATCTCTTGAAAAATTTGATTGGGCCAAGGGTTTCCTCTCCTCTCAAATGTGGAATATTATTATGCTTGGATCTGAAAATAAAGTGCTAGTTCCATTTGTCATACCTAAAAATTGTCCATCTACCTCAGTGCCTAGTTGCATTTTAATTAATGTTGATTCGGAAGTCAATTTACAGAAATCCATAGTCAATTTCTCTATACCTCAAAGTGTTTATGTGTCTCATTCTGAGCTGGAACATGAAGAGATGTTTGCTTCTACCACCAGTACCCTACATATTAACAAGAAAAGAAAATAGAAAGGACCAGTGGTGGAAATAGAGGTAAGAAGAAGTTTAAAAACACATGAGCTTCAGCATGGTTTTAAAAGAGCTACATGGGTCAACAAGAACTGTATGGCATGCAATGTTGGTCCTCCAATTTTTGCTGGAAAAATTGTTAAAAATCATAATATGACCTTTTGCAAGGACCCCATGAAGGACACATATGAGGAGTTCTTGAAAGCTAAGTGCTACTTCTCGAGCTTGCGTTGTATTCCCTCGAAGAGGAAAGGGAGATGCAACACAGTAGCGTAAGTATTTCCCTCAGTTTTTGAGAACCAAGGTATCAATCCAGTAGGAGACCATGCGTGAGTCCCTCGCACCTACACAAACAAATAAGAACTTCGCAGCCAACGCGATAAGGGGTTGTCAATCCCTTTACGGTCACTTACGAAAGTGAGATCTGATAGAGATGATAGTTTATATTTTTGGTATTTTTAGTTTATAAGAACAGCAAATAAACGCGGTAAAAGTAAAGTAGATGTAGATTGATATGTTGAGAATAGACCCGGGGGGCCATAGTTTTGTCTAGTGGCTTCTCTCATGATAGCAGAATTCTACGGTGGGTGAACGAATTACTGTCGAGCAATTGATAGAAAAGCAAATAATTATTAGACTATCTAGGCATGATCATTGTATATAGGCATCACGTCCGAGACAAGTAGACCGAAACGATTCTGCATCTAGTACTATTACTCCACACATCGACCGCTATCCAGCATGCATCTAGTGTATTGAGTTCATAAGAACAGAGTAACGCCTTAAGCAAGATGACATGATGTAGAGGGATAAACTCAAGCAATATGATATAAACCCCATCTTTTTATCCTCGATGGCAACAATACAATACATGCCTTGCTGCCCCTACTGTCACTGGGAAACGACACCGCAAGATTGAACCCAAAGCCAAGCACTTCTCCCATTGCAAGAACTATAGATCTAGTAGGCCAAACCAAACCAATAATTCGAAGAGACTTGCAAGGATATTATGAGCACTCATAAAAAGTTTAGAGAAGAACCAAATATCTTTCATAGATAACCTTGATCATAAACTCACAATTCATCGTATCTCGACAAACACACCGCAAAAAAAGATTACATCGAATAGATTTCCTCGAAGACCGATGTAATGCCCAGGATGGGACTATACCTCCTACGTGTCGAGGCACGACTTAAGGTATAAGCCCATCCTAGAATGATCTCAAGTTTGGTATCTTTGCACGACTCATGTAAAAGAGGGATTAAAATGCAAAAGGAGATAGTTGGCTTACACTCGCCACTTCACACAATACATTACATAAGCAGAACATCATTCAAAACATCACAACCCGACTACGGGTGAAGATCCAAAAGAAAGATACCGAAACAACATAAAGCCACAGGCCAAGATCGAATCCTAGTAGAAACCACTACTGAACATCGAAACGTTGCAAGCAAACGGTCACACTCTGCAACAAGCTCCTGGTGAAGCACTGAACCAGCTCCTGCCTCAAACTCGGCTGAACCTGCATCTGGTGTGGTGAAGTAACTGTGAGCCACAGAGGACTCAGCAATCCCGTTCCCGGGTAACAAGACTATTTAAGCCTTGGGTGAGGATAAGGCTGAAGAAAGAAATATGAGGTGAAGGAACAAACAAGAGTCTGCAGCAGCAACTAGCACTAACTTACGTAATAGAGAGCGAGAAGAGAAGAGCATCGGTCGAAAGATGATCACGAAGTGATCCTAACTAAAGCCGGTCAAACATAACCCCACCGTGTTCAACTCCCGAATCCCTATTCGGAAATTGACAGTCACGGTACACACGCTGGTAGTGTATTGAAACATTGTGTCAAGTTATCTACAACCGGAATTAACAAGCTCCCATCTGCCACATTACCGCGGGCACGGCTTTCGAAAGTTCAAACCCTGCAGGGGTGTTCCAACTTGGCCCATCACAAGCCCACGATCCGCGAAGTCGCAACTCCATAGGTGGGAAGACCCGAGTATTCTCGGAATCCCGTGCTCGAGTTAAACCGAACTAAGGTAAGGCTAATCCAGCAAATCCTCCCGGCGTGTCGACACCCTGATAGGTAGCCGCGCGTATCTAGTCTCAGGACACGACCGGATGGGCGATTCTACAGGTTTTTACCAAACCTTGAGTTTCCTCGAGGTGGCCCCGCAGAACCCCCGTTTCGGACCAACACTCATGTGGAGCACTGGCCCGGGGTTGTTGAATTAAGAATAAAAGAGGGTTTGCAAGGCCCTTATGCAAATTTTATTAGTTTGTTATTAGGCAAATAGTACCAAATGTTGGGACTTGCTGGAAAAGACTTAGCACTTAGCGGTTTATCAAGGGGGTCCCATACACCCCAACCGTGTTAGGAACGCATAATCAAGGAACATAACACCGGCTTATACGGATCCTAACGGCATGAGTGGAACAAATCACCAAGCAAAAGGCTTAGCCTTCCACCCTTGCCAATATATAGATGATTTCATTTTAAGCATTTATATAGTGTGATATAACCCAACCAAACTTCAACATGAAGCAAGCATCTTCGATCTTCACCTGCAACTAACAATGCTATAAGAGGGGCTGAGCGAAGCGTACTTAGCCAAGCAACGGTTTGCGTAGGTAGGGTGGTTAAACATGGCAATTGGTTACAAGTTGGAGGCTGACAGGAAAACATGGGCATCGAGGCAAAACTACTAAAGAGCGATACTCTAGCAATAGGCAAAGATAGTAATGGTATCCGGGTTCGGTCATCTTGCCTGGGATTCCACAAGGGAGAAGAACGGATCCAATAAGAAGACGGAGCAACAGTCGAGCGGATCCTCACAACTCCGGAACGAAACCGAAGCTAACAAGAGAAGCAACCGGAAAGAAAGAAACAACACGGTAAACACACACATCATAAACATGGCACGATGCACAAACAAGTATGATGCATGTCCGGTTTAAATATGCATGGCATGGCAAGTGCACAAACAAATACTACAAGTTAAGTGGAGATCAATATGCAACGGGTTGCATATTGATGAAACACCACATTAATTATTTAATTGACTCTCGTTATTAACAAGACAAGATTAATTGTTGGTTAACATGGCAAGAGGTGAAGCATAATAAAACTACACTATTAGGCATTTTAAATGAGGCCGGAAATAACAACAACAAGTCCGGAAAATCCCCATGAGCATGTTTAATAATTATAAGCAAACAACAATTTAACATATCAATGTTGTTAACATGATGCGGATGACATGATCAAGTTTTATGCAAGTTTTATTAAAAGGGTTGACATTAAGAGATAAGAAGTTTATGTCACCGTGGTGGATGGAAAGGGTGCCACGGCAACGATCCGAAATGATGCAAAGGCAACAACTCGGTTCCGGTAACTCGTTGAGAGTCCGGTGCAAAAGATAGAATCGACATGAGCGAGTCAAACGAGATGAAAGGTGGGACGATCCCGTTACCGGGTTCCCACGAGTCGGTGACGAGGCAACCGAGGAACATGACAAAAGGTGGAACGGGCACGAAGCACACACGGGAGACATTTCATACAACACAACAAGCACAAGCGTTCAACCACGGGGTCGTCTCGGGGTTATACCTTCGAAGCATGCGTTTCGAGGCGGTTCGAGCTCGTCGAGGGACGTAGTGGAAGAAGTCGTTCCGCGAGTCGGGGAACACGTTAACGTAGAGGAAGTAGTCGTTCGCGGGGTGTCGTGGTACTTGGCGAATTCCTCGTTTGCGACGGTAGTGGTACTCGGGGCGACGGTAGACGTTCGGGCCGTAGATGTACTCGGTCGTCGTGGTACTTGGTCGTAGGGGTACTTGGTCGTGTCATGTAGAGGTACTTGCGCGTCGTGTAGTTGTTCACATTCCGTAGTCGTTCACGTCTCCAAAAGGGTACACGGGTCTCCTGTCAATTCAACAGCACAGAGCAACACCAAAACTAAACAAAAACTACAGCACGTTCTTGCGGGAAGGGCCACGAGGCCACGGCAGCAGCACGGCACCGAAGGAGGCCGGCGACGAGGTTGCAGCAGCTCCTCGGAGGGGCTGCGGTCGGGGGCGCTGCTGGTCGCTGCTGGACGAAGGAGCCGCACGGGGCTACGAGGCCCTGGCCTTGGGGGCTTCTCGCGCGGGGAACGCGGACGAGGCCGGCTGCGGTGCTGAAGGCGCCGGGCGGAAGGGCGCCGGGCGGAAGATGGGGATGAGGCCGCGGGGAGCAGAGGCCATGGCGAGGAAGAGGCCTCTGGCGCGGCGACCCTGGAGGACGGGGAGGGGGCCTGGTGACGAAGAGGAGCAGGCCTCACGGGCGCAGAGAGGAGGATGGCCGCGGCCGGCGCTGGAGACTTGCGGGGTCCAGGTGGCGCGGGGCCATGAGGAGAAGAAGGCGGGCGGCGCACGGAGGCTGCTCGGCGGCGCTCCTGGCCGGTGGAGACGAGAGCCAGGCGCGTCGGGGTGGCGCTGCGCGGGCTCGGCCAGAGGGAGGTCGGGGCGAAGGGAGACGAGGGAGAGGGTTCGAGGGAGAAGGCGAGAAGGAAGGGAGCGGTCGGGGGATCGGGCAGAGACGAAGGGGCGAGAGGGAAAGGAGAAAGGTGCGGCGCTGGAGAGGGATCGGGATGGGGGCTGGCGGCGGAGGAAGGGAAAATCGGGAGGAGCGGGGCTTGGGCGAGCTCGGGCTAGGGTTCGGTGGAGGCCAGTGGGCCTTGGCCTAGGAGCTGGGCCAAAAGGGGTTGTACCAAGGAGGGAGAGGGAGGCCTGGTGCGGCTGGAACCCGAAGGACCTCATGGCCCAGGAGGCTGACCTCTTTTATTTAACTGATTTGGCAGAAAAATAAAAGAGGGAAGAAAAGAAAGAAGAAGGAGGAGGACAAGAATTGGCACACGAGGTCAAAATCCCCGGGCTCACAAAAATGTCAGGATTTAAAATAAAATAGAAGGAGGGTTTTTGGAGGAACCTCGAGACAACGGAAAAGAATTACAGGGAAGGGTTTAGAAGGTGAAACTCGAAGTGAAATAGACATGGGGAAAAATTATGCAAATGTGTTATGGTGATTCCGAAGCAATGGAATAATTATTAATATAGCTCCATAATTATTAGGAGGCTTTTATATGTTATAAAGAGAAGTCACCTTCCCTCGATTTAAATGGACCGAAGGTCCACACGGTTTATTTAGGTTGAGATGCAAAAATAAAATGACATGATGGCATGATGACATGATGCAATGCAAAAATAAATAACACAAGCACAAAAGAACACACGGGAGACCCGGAACATCTGGAATCTTCGGGAAACTTCTGGAATCTTCTGGGACGTCGGTCTCGGGCGTCACAACCGAGGAGAACTTCGTATTGAGATCCAGAGAGAGAGAAGAAGCCATCTAGATACTAGCTATGGACCCGAAGGTCTGTGGTAAACTACTCACAACTCATGGTGAGGGCGATGATGATGATGATGAAGGACTCCGTGATGGATCCCCCTCCGGTGGAGATCTAGAACAGGCTCCAAGATGGGATCTTCACGGGAACAGAAGGTACAGCGGTGGAATTAGGGTTTTCTCTCTGTTCACGGAGGTTCTGGGGTACGTAGACTTATATAGGAAGAAGGAGGGCACTGGGGGACGCTCGAGGGGGCCACGAGGCAGGGGGACGCGCCCTGTGAACGGGGGCACGGCCCCCATCCTCATGGGCAGCCCCTCGATCTCCTAACGTGGTTCTCAAGCTTCATGTGCGTGATTTTCTGCAAAAAAAATATCTCTCGCGAAGGTTTCATTCCGTTTGGACTCCGTTTGATATTCTTTTTCTGCAAAACCCTGAAACAGGCGAAAAACAGCAATCTGGACTGGGCCTTTGGGTTAGTAGGTTAGTCCCAAAAATGATGTAAAAGTGAATGATAAATCCCATTAAACATCCAAGACTTCATAAATAATAGCATGGAACAATCAAAAATTATAGATACGTTGCAGACGTATCAAGCATCACAAGCTTAATTCCTACTCGTCCTTGAGTGGGTAAATGATAAAGAAAGAATTTTTGATGTGGAATGCTAACCAATATAATTTTTCAATGTAATTCTCTCAATTGTGGCATGAATGTTCAGATCTGAAAGATTCAAGATAAAAGTCTATATTGACATAAGAAATAACAATACTTCAAGCATACTAACAAAGCAATCATGTCTTCTCAAAATACTATGGCTAAAGAAAGTTATCCCTACAAAATCATATAGTCTGGCTATGCTCCCTCTTCATCACAAAAAATATTCATATCATGCACAACCCCGATTTCAGCCAAGCATTTTTTTCAAACTCTATCTTTTCAAACCTTTCAATTTTCACGCAATACATGAGCGTGAGACATGAATATAGCACTATGGGTGGAATAGAGGTGGTTGTGGAGAAGACAAAAAGGAGGGAGATAGTCTCACATCGACTAGGTGTATCAACGGGCTATGGAGATTCCCATCAATAGATATCAACGTGAGTGAGTAGGGATTGTCATGCAACGGATGCACTAGAGCTGAATATGAATGAAAGCTCAACAAAAGAAACTAGTGGGTGTGCATCCAACTTGCTTGCTCACGAAGACCTAGGGCATTTGAGGAAGCCCATCATTGGAATATACAAGCCAAGTTCTATAATGAAAATTCCCACTAGTATATGAAAGTGACTAAGCATGAGACTCTATACAATGAAGAACATGGTGCTACTTTCAAGCACAAGTGTGGAAAAAAGATAGTAGCAATTGTCCCTTCTCTCTTTTCTCTCATTTTTTTGGAGGGGCTTTCTCTTTTTTTTTATTAGCCCCTCTCTATTTTTTTTGGGCCATCTCCTTTTTTATTGGCCTTTCCTCACATGGGACAATGCTCTAATAATGATGATCATCACACTTTTTATTACAACTCGAAATTACAAATCGATACTACAACAAGTATGACTCTACATGAATGCCTCCGGCGATGTACCGGGATATGCAATGAATCAAGAGTGACCCATATGAAAAATTATGCATGGTGGCTTTGCCACAACTACGATGTCAACTACATGATCATGCATGGCAATATGACAATATGATGCGTGTCATATGAACGGAACGGTGGAAAGTTGCATGGCAATATATCTCGAAATGGCTATGGAAATGCCATGATAGGTAGGTATGGTGCCTGTTTTGAGGAACAATATGGTGGCTGTTTTGAGGAAGGATATATAGTGGGTTTATGGCATCGGCGAAAGTTGCACGGTACAAGAGAGGCTAGCAATGGTAGAAGGGTGAGAGTGCGTATAATCCATGGACTCAACATTAGTCATAAGAACTCATATACTTATTGCAAAAATCTAGGAGTCATCAAAACAATGCAATCAACGCATGCTCCTAGGGGGGAGGTTGGTAGGAGTTAACCATCGCGCGCCCCCGACCTCCACACAAAGGTTGGCACTCTACAAATACATCATGCTCTAACTTCGTGACATGGCGGTTCACCATACGTGCAAGATACGGGAATCACTAACCTTAACACAAGTATTTCTCAATTTCATAATAACTCCACTAGCATGACTCTAATATCATTATCCTCATGTCTCGAAACAATTATTAAGCATCCAACATCTCATTCTATTCAATGCACTTAGTGTGAAATTTTTTACTAAATTGACATTGGATGTTTATCATGTGAAGACTAGTTTCTTTAGCCTAAACACATTACCATGCTGTTTTAATAGACTCTCAAAAGGATATAAGTGAAGCATGAGAGTTCAACAATTTCTACAAAATATTACCACCACCGTGCTCTAAAAGATATAAGTGAAGCACTAGAGCAAAAACTATTTAACTCAAAAGATATAAGTGAAGCACATAGAGTGTTCTAATAATTTCTAGGCCATATTTAACTCTCTCAAATAGGTGTGTCCAGCAAGGTTGATTGTGGAAAAATAACAAGCAAGGACTCAAATTATACAAGACGCTCCAAGCAAAACACATATCATGTGGTGAATAAAAATATAGCTCCAAGTATAGTTACCGATGGATGAAGACGAAAGAGGGGATGCCTTCCGGGGGCATCCCCAAGCTTAGGCTTTTCATTATCCTGAATTTACTTGGGGTGCCATAGGCATCCCCAAGCTTAGGCCTTTGCTACTCCTCGTTCCATAGTCCGTCAAAGCAATACTCAAAACTTGAAAACTTCACAACACAAAACTTAGACAAAAATTCCCGTGAGCTCCATTAGTATAAGAAAGCAAACCACTACTCAAAAGTGCAGAAATGTATTCATTCTTTGTTTATATTGGTGTTAAACCTACTGTATTCCAACTTCTCTATGGTTCATATCCTCCAATACTACTCATAGATGCATCGGAATAAGCAAACAACACACGAAAAACAGAATCTGTCAAAAACAGAACAGTCTGTAGTAATCTGCAGGTTTTGCCTACTTCTGGAACTCCAAAAAATTCAAACTAAATTGGTAAATTTGTGAAATTTGTGTACCAATCATACGCAAAAATAATAAACTAAAAATAACGCTCCAGTAAAATCTTAAGACCACTTTAGCGAGCGCTAACGATTCTGTTTTTCATAGCAAAATCACATAAACTTCACACAAGTCTTCCCAAAGGTTCTACTAGGCACAAACACTAAACCAAACATGAAAACACATCTAATCAGAGGCTAGATGCAATATTTATTCCCTAACAGCAACAAAAACAAAAAATATATAATTGGGTTGCCTCCCAACAAGCTCTTTCTTTATAGCCATTAAGATAGGCTTCACAATTCATTGATGCTCACATGAAAGACAAGAATTGAAGCACAAAGAGAGCATCATAAAACGTGTGACAAACACATCTAAGTCTAACATACTTCCTATGCATAGGCATTTTATAGGAAAATAAATTAGCAAGACAAGCAAGATCTAGCATATGCAAGGAAGAAAAAAGAAACAATAGCAATCTCAACAAAACGAGAGGTAATTTAGTAACATGAAAATTTCTACCACCATATTTTCCTCTCTCATAATAATTGCATGTAGGATCATAAGAAAATTCAACAATATAGCTATCACATAACATATTCTTAACATGATCCACATGCATCCAAAGATGACACTCCAAAATAGTGTGATTATCATAAACTAAAGTCATGACCTCTCCAAACCCACTTTTATCTAAAATTTGATAAGATTGAACATTCTCCAAATATGTGGGATCTAAAGTTGACACTCTTACAAACCCACTTTCAATATTATTGCAACCGTTATTATCAATCTCATATATATCATGAGGCTTAAATAAATTTTCAAGATCATAAGAAGAATCACCCCAATCATGGTCATTGCAACAAGTAGAAGGCATAGCAAAACTAGCATCCCCAAGCTTAGGGTTTTGCATATCATTAGCACAACTGACATTAATAGAATTTATAATATCATCATTGCAATCATGCTTTTTATTTAAGGAGCTAACATGAATCACTTTTTCTTTTAACAATTCCTCACAATTTACAGATTCATAAATTTCAAGCAAAACCCCATAAAGATAATCTAGTGCACGCAGCTCACTAGCAATAGGTTCAACATAATTGGATCTCTTAAAAAGATTAGCAAGTGGATGAGGATCCATAATTTAGCAAGCAAAGATGCAAGCTAATTTAGGGCACATACCAACACAAGCAAACAAGAGGCACGCGAACGGTAAACACACGGCAGAAGAAGAGCAAATAAAACAGCAAGGGTGAAGTGGCGGAGAGGAAAACAAGAGGCAAATAAATGTAATGCGAAGGATAAGGGTTTGTGATAGGTACTTGGTATATGACTTTTGTGTAAGCCTCCCCGGCAACGGCGCCAGAAATTCTTCTTGCTACTTCTCGAGCTTGCGTTGTATTCCCTCGAAGAGGAAAGAGAGATGCAGCACAGTAGCGTAAGTATTTCCCTCAGTTTTTGAGAACCAAGGTATCAATCTAGTAGGAGACCACGCGTGAGTCCCTCGCACCTGCACAAACAAATAAGAACTTCGCAGCCAACGCGATAAGGGGTTGTCAATCCCTTTATGGTCACTTACAAAATTGAGATCTGATAGAGATGGTAGTTTATATTTTTGGTATTTTTAGTTTATAAGAACAGCAAATAAAAGCGGTAAAAGTAAAGTAGATGTAGATTGATATTTTGAGAATAGACCCAGGGGCCATAGTTTTCTCTAGTGGCTTCTCTCATGATAGCGATATTCTACGGCGGGTAAACAAATTACTGTCGAACAATTGATAGAAAAGCGAATAATTGTGAGACTATCTAGGCATGATCATTGTATATAGGCATCACGTCCAGGACAAGTAGACCAAAACGATTCTGCATCTACTACTATTACTCCACACATCGGCCGCTATCCAGCATGCATCTAGTGTATTGAGTTCATAAGAACAGAGTAACGCCTTAAGCAAGAGGATATGATGTAGAGGGATAAACTCAACCAATATGATATAAACCCCATCTTTTTATCCTCGATGGCAACATTACAATATGTGCCTTGCTGCCCCTACTGTCACTAGGAAAGGACATCGCAAGATTGAACCCAAAGCCAAGCACTTCTCCCATTGAAAGAAGTATAGATCTAGTAGGCCAAACCAAACAAATAATTTGAAGAGACTTGCAAGGATATTATGAGCACACATAGAAAGTTCAGAGAAGAACCAAATATTGTTCATAGATAACCTTGATCATAAACTCACAATTCATTGGATCTCGACAAACACACCGCAAAAATAGATTACATCGAATAGATCTCCTCGAAGACCAAGGAGAACTTTGTATTAAGATCCAGAGAGAGAAGAAGCCATCTAGATACTAGCTATGGACCCGAAGGTCTGTGGTAAACTACTCACAACTCATGGTGAGGGCGATGATGATGATGATGAAGGACTCCATGATGGATCCCCCTCCGGTGGAGCTCCGGAACAGGCTCCAAGATGGGATCTTCACGGGAACAGAAGGTACGGCGATGGAATTAGGGTTTTCTCTCTGTTCAGGGAGGTTCTGGGGTACGTAGACTTATATAGGAAGAAGGAGGGAACCGGGGGAGGCTCGAGGGGGCCACGAGGCAGGGGGCGCGCCCCCCACCCTTGTGGGCAGCCCCTCGATCTCCTGACGTGGTTCTCAAACTTCCTGTGCGTGATTTTCTCCAAAAATATCTCTCGCGAAGGTTTCATTCTGTTTGGACTCCATTTGATATTCTTTTTCCGCAAAACCCTAAAACAGGCTAAAAACGACAATCTGGACTGGCCTTTGGGTTAGTAGGTTAGTCCCAAAAATGATATGAAAGTGAATGATAAAGCCCATTAAACATCCAAGACTTCATTAATAATAGCATGGAACAATCAAAAATTATGGATACGTTGGAGACGTATCACTAAGTCAAAAAAAATGAGGAAGGAATCCAAGGATCCCAAAGGAGAGCAAACCAAGCAGAAGAAATGAGGAAAATTAGGGAGAAAGTTTCAAGCATGCATAAAGTAATCATGAAATGTGGCTTTGTAGTAATTAGTTACTTTTGCTGGAACTCCCAACTGATGAATTGTTATCCTAGTGACTAGAATGTAATAATGATTGGGTTAAGCTCTTTTGGAATATGTTGTAGCCTTCTGAGTACTTGTGTGACTATGTTAATGTATGGTGTGAAAGCTATTAAAAAGTCTGTAGAGACTATTCTGTTGTGAGGTGGATGGTAATTGTCTGGTTGATTTCTATGAGGACAGATGATTTTGATCTGCAAAGTAGTCACTCAGATAAAAAAATCATGAATAGACAGTGGAAAATTTTAAATTGGAATATCAGGGGGGTGGAAGACAGAGATAAGTGGTTTGCTCTCTCTAATAAAATTGGAATATCAAGAGACCAAAAGACAGTCAATTGACTCTGCTTTTCTTAAGAAATCACTGCCAAAAAGATTTAACAAGTTTGAGTTTGTGCCATCAGTGGGTGCAGCTGGTGGACTGTTAGCGGCATGGAATGAGAAGATCTTCACTAGATGCAAAAAAATGACAGTCAATATGCTCTATCCATTGAATTCACTTCCAATTACAATGGTAACAAATGGATCTTGACAAATATTTATGGGCCATGTCAAGCTGATAAGAGAGCTGAATTTATTGAGTGGTTTGAGAATGTTGATATGCCAACAGGCTGGGATTGTCTAGTTCTGGGCGATTTCAACTATATTAGGTACCCTTGCAACATAAGCAGATCTGGTGGACATATTCAAGACATGCTGAATTTTAACGCTGCAATATGTAATCTGGGTTTGGTAGAAATTCCACTAAATGGCAGAAATTTTACTTGGAGTAATATGCAAGAAGCACCTCTGCTGGAGAAGTTGGACCAGTGTTTATCTTCAGGGTCCTGGACCCTCAACTACCCCAATAGTTTGGCCTATAGTCTTGCTAAGCCTATATCATATCATGTCCCATGTATTGTGCAAAATGGAACAAGTATACCCAAGTCAAACATTTTCAGGTTTGAAAACTTTTGGCTAAAGATTCTAGGGTTTCAAGATACAGTTAAAACATCTGGGATCAAGAAGTTTGGGCTCACACAAGTGCAAAGAGAATTACAGCAAAATTCAAAAGGCTAAGAAAAGGCCTAATGGTTTGGTCTAAGAACATTTCTCAACTGGGTATGCTTATCAAAAATACAAATCAGCTGATACTCTTGTATGATATCGTGGAAGAATATATAGTGCTCACCAGAGAAGAATGGAAAGGAAGTCATATAATCAATGATTTTTATATGGGGGAAATTGATTTGCAACCTATCAATGGGTCATACATTTCCGTAATTCCCAAAAAAAAGATAGCCCACAACAACTTGGTGACTTCAGCCCCATATCCCTTCTGAATTGACCTATCAAAATTATTACAAAGTTGCTGGCAAACAGATTGCGAAAGATTATTCTTCAACCGGTACATACAAATCAGTATGGTTTTCTCAAAAATAGATCCATCCAAGACTGTTTGGCATGGGCATTTGAGTTCATACATGAAAGTCAACAATCAAAAGTACCAATAGTTTTGCTCAAGCTTGACTTTGAGAAAGCTTTTGATATGATAGAGC
Organism: Secale cereale; assembly: GCA_902687465.1. Taxonomy (NCBI): domain Eukaryota; kingdom Viridiplantae; phylum Streptophyta; class Magnoliopsida; order Poales; family Poaceae; genus Secale; species Secale cereale. The sequence continues at coordinate 197,448,990 of LR738714.1, forward strand.
ATGACAGAATCTTGCAAATTTTTAAAGCTAGAGGGTTTGGGAAAAGATGGATGAAGGGGATTCAAATGATTTTGAACTCAAGGTATTCATGTGTGATGCTAAATGGGGTGCCTGCTAAGCAATTTGATTGTAAAAGGGGAGTAAGACAAGGATACCCTCTCTCCCCTTTAATCTTTGTGATTGTTGTGGATTTTCTTCAAACGGTATCGAATAAAGCAATGGTGGCTGACCTCGTTCAACACCCACTCCCCTCAACTCAAATTCAGACTTTCTACTGATCCAATATGCATATGATACTATCTTAATTATGCATGCTTATCCTAGACAATTGCAACAAGTGGATAACCTACTAAAGCACTTTGCTGCTCACACTGGATTAAAGATAAATTTCCACAAGTCAATCATGATACCCATCAATGTGGAGGACACTTTATTCAACCAGTTACTCGGCACTCTGGGCTGCAAAAGGGAATTTTTCCATTTACTTATTTGGGACTCCCCTTAAGTGCCAACAGATTGAAAATTTAAGACTTCACCCACATTTGTCAAAAAATAGAAAGGAGGCTATCTAGATGTTCAACCATGCTTTCATATGATGGAAGATTGCTCTTGATAAAATCAGTTTTCTCTGCGCTGCCAATATTCTTTATGAGCACATTAGCACTGCAGCCTCAGTAATTACTCAGATTAATAAATTTCAGAGCTTTTCTCTAGAGAAAATATGGACAAATGATAGCAGGGCTAGCTTTAATTGCTTGGGACAAGGTCGTAGACCCAAAGAACAAGGGGGGCTAGGCATTTTGGATGTTGCAACCCAAAACAAAGTTTTACTGGTGAAGAATATTCAAAAATTCTTAAACAAGCAACCTCTTCCCTGGGTAAAACTCATTTGGGAGACATACTACTCTGACTCTCGCCCTAGATTCAAGCTAGAACGCTCCAATTGGTGGAAATGTCACTTGAAACTGTTGCAAGAATATAAACTACACTCAGTTTGCAAGATGGTTAATGGGAGTTCTACATTGCTAACTTGCTATGGATGATTGTTGGCTTGAACAACCTCTCGAAGATAAATTTCTAGAGCTACATTCATACACACTGGATGATACAATTGCCGCTATAGATTGGATTCAACAATAAGATCATACAAATATGTTTCACACTCCATTGTCCATACAGGCATATGCTCAGTTCCAGTTAATGGAGAGTTCCTTGCAAGGTCAGAATGAGGTTCACATCAATGACAAGTGGACAAGCAAAGGACAGAATGATAAATTCTCAGCCATTACAATGTACCAAAATTTATGTCAAATGCAAGAGAAACAAATAATATATAAATGGCTCTAGAAAAATGCTTGCGGGCTCAGACATAAAATTTTCTACTACCTGTTAATCCATGACAAAGTCAACACCAAGAATCTGCTAAAAAGGAAGAGCTTCCACTTGGATTGTTATGAGCATGTTCTCTGCAATGATGAGACTTGAGAGACTTTGAGACACCTATTTTGGGATTATGGTTTTGTGCAAGATTGTTGGAACAGTATACTACCATGAAAAAAATTGGGAATTTCTTCCATTGATGACATTCATTTAGCACACCAACTTCTTCCACGGAACATTGTCATGGAGATCATAATCCAAGGGTGCTAGTCCACCTGGTGCCAAAGAAATGGAAAGATATTTAGGAAAGAAGCTCCTAGTGTCAATTGATGGAAATTCAGGTTAAAAGAAGACTTGACTCTACTCGCTCATAGTAAAGAAAAAAAAAATGCAAAGCATCTAGTGGATTAAGGATCATCTAGAATGATGCCTTACATGATCATAGCTTTCTTATAATAGCTCTATGTTGGGAAAAATGGAGTTGGATAGAGGATAGTGGCTAGATTTTCTTTCTTGCTCAATTTTTACATATTTTATTAATAGAAAATTACCGTAGAACGATTGTTCTATAGTTGGTGCTTCAAAAAAAACATCTCTCTCTCCCTCTGTCTCTCTTCGTGAAAAAATATCATCATGCATGACCATCTTCTAGTGCATTAGTTTGGATTAGTGACATCATTGTTCTTAACGGAGAAATTACATGATAGACAAGGAAGATTTTTGCTCTAAACTAGAGATCCCATTGATACCACACACATATGTGGGTGCTTGTGTCATTGCAGGCTTGCAGCTCAATAGAGGAGGGTTATGGAGCATGTATACATGTTTAAGCTAATTTGGTGCAGTAAGATAAAACGACTACAACTTTACCTGCTGATCGGTGCCTGTAGTAGTTATGTAGCAAGTTGCAGGAAACAGATCTCCAAACGTTCATTTGTCCCACATGCATGCATGCATAGCCATGAGGGAGAATGTCTCTATCTGAAAAAGGTGAAAGGTTGTATGAGAATACCTAAAAAAAAGTATATAAATGTACACAATTAGCTCGCGTATGTTATAATATACTCCAGCCAATATGATGCGCGGTAGTTTCCTCTCCCTCATTCATGTATGCATATCCAGAAGGATTGATGAGGGAGTAGTAACAATACACAATTAGAAGGGTCGGCGTTTTTTGACACTGACAGCCAATAGGATGCATATGAGGGAGTAGTAACCATATGTCACATATATGAACAACGGCCCTGTTTGGATACATGGATTACAGTTAGTTTGGGTTAGTTTGGACTCAACTAACTCAAAAATATCCAAACAGGAGAGTTAATTAGGGTTAGATGCATCTAATCCACCCAAAAAAACTAACCCACCCAAGAGGTGCTTATTTGGGTTAGTTCTCCTCGGGATCACTAAAAAACATTTTTTTCGCTCGATCTCCCCGCAGGAGATCCCTCCCCACTTTCTCAAAGCTTCTCGTCCTATCCCTTCCTTTTTTGGAACGACGACGCTAGGAGCGTCCGGCTTTAAATTAATAAAGCCTCTTAGGCAGCATCCACCACACACTTAATAGTCTTACAAACCAAGGAAAGAGAACAATAGTAAGTCATCGGATAACAGGACCGGAATGAAGCTAATATAGAGCAAGCGCTGGTCCCTAGACACAAAAGCGAAGCAGTTCGGAGAAAGATAGCAATGGAGGCCTCAGGCAGTCATCTCGCCATGTCGCGCCTTCACCATAGTCGCCTTGATCTGCTCCATAATCTCGTTCATGAGCTGTTCGTCATGCGGTTTCCCCAACGGCATCCAAACCTAAAGAAAAAGGTGACATTTGAAGATGATATCGCCGGGTGAGCCGGGAACTTATGCTCAATCGTAATTTTGTTCCGGACCAACCAAAGAGACCAAAGAAGCGCCCCAACGCATCTCCAAACTATCCGTGCGTTGGCCCCTCTCTGCACCGTAAGATTGTTAGGAGGTCATCGCTAGACTGTGGGTTCCAGTTTTGTTTAAACGCATCTCTAACCGCGCTCCACGCAAATCTAGCCAGTGCGCAACCAAAGAAAACATGGTTTGCGTTTTCCCCTAACCCGCAAGTGGTGCACGTTCCATCCGCCGGCCCATTGTGTTTGGCCACATTATCAAAAGTTGGTAAGCGGTTGCAGAACATTTGCCACATGAATATCTTAATTTTTAGGGGAATATCGGCCTTCCATAGCCCCCTAGCTATGTCTAGCGTATTGCCCTCGGACAATTTGTCATAAAGAGATTTTACCGTAAATCTCTTGGAGGAGGTAAGCTTCCATAAAATGGTGTCCGCTCCATTGTTAAGTTGTCAGCCATCCAACTCCTCCGACAACGCCTCCCACCGCGCGGCCTCCATCGTCCCTAGATTCCTAATGAAGGAGATCGCGGGCGGATGGACTCTAAGAGCGTCGGCCACCATGATGTTGGTGTCCGTGGCCAGTTGGTATAGGTCCGGGTGAGATTGCCAAAGCGGTTCGTGGCCCCACCAATGATCAAGCCAAAACTGAGTGGACTTGGCATTGTTGGCACAGAACTGCGCTCCAACCGAGAAGGCCGGTCAGACAGCTTGGATCCCATTCCAAAAAGTCGAGCCTTTGATTTGTGCCTTGAACAAGTTACCGTCCGGGAAGTATTTGGCCCGTAAAATGTTTGCCCAGAGTCCCGACTCATTTTGGGAAAGGCACCACCACCACTTAGTGAGCAAGGCCATATTCATGATCTTAGAGTTCGTGATGCCCAAGCCACCAAATTTTTTAGGTCTACAAACTACAGCCCATTTCACCAAGTGGTATTTGTGTTTGGTCCCGGTTCCTTCCCAAAAGAACCGAGAGCGCGGGGTGTCGAATTTGGCATGCACCCCGTCCGCCAAAAGGAACATCCCCATTGTGAAGAGTGGGAGGGACGATAAACTTGAATTAGTGAGTATCAGCCTTGCCGTCGAGGACATAAACCTTCCCCGCCAAGGGCTCACCCTGTTGGCTACTTTGCCGTACAAAGGTTCCCACTCCGTAATGGTTAATTTCTTGGACGAAATAGGTAGGCCAAGATACTTAATCGGGAAGCTTCCAAGCTTACAATTAAGTAGGTTAGTGATCCTTGAGCTTTCCAGATCATCCATCCCTATGGTGATCACTTCGCTTTTCAAGAAGTTGATCTTTAGCCCCGATAAGATCTCGAACGCGAGCAGGAGTAACTTGATCGATGCGATGTTGTGTTCGTTGGGCTCAAGCAAGAGCATTGTATCATCCGCGTATGCAGGTGCATCACCCCACCAGGGATTTGGTGAGGGACCATCCCTCTAATGTAACCAGCTGCTCGCGCTCGGTTAATCATGGCCGCCAAGGCATCCACAACGAAGTTAAAAATCAGAGGAGAGCTTGGGTCTCCCTGTCGAAGACCACGTCTATTGCGGAAAAAACTGCCCATTGTGCCATTGATAGTGACAGCCGTGTGCCCACTACACACGAGATGCATGATACGATCCACGAAACCAGCCCCAAAACCCTTTTTGAGGAGGACCTCCCGCACAAACTCCCAGTTCACCCGATCATATGCTTTCTCGAAATCTAGTTTGAGAAGCACTCCCTGAGCCTTGGTACGTTTTAATTCGTGAACTATTTCAAGCAACGCTATCGGTCCTTCTAGAATGTTCCTGTTTTTGAGGAAACCGGTCTGGCTAGAGCTAATTACACGTTGTGCGATCGGTGCCAATCGCGAGGCATAAGCCTTCACGCAGATTTCAAAGGGCGCGTTAATCGGGGTAATAGGTCTAAAGAGTTTGATGTTGTTGGCCCTTTTCACCTTTGGGATAAGGCTAATAGCCCTATAATTGAGGAGAGATAGGTCCATCGTTCCCATGGCAAATCCATCCAGGATAGCATAAAATAGGTGCTTAAGGCAAGGCCAGAAATGCTTGAAGAACTCAACAGGCCACCCGTCCGGCCCGGGCGCCATGTCCGTCTTCATGTCGGCTACGGCCTTGTCAATCTCTTCCGGCAGGAAAGACAAAGCAAGACTATCATTCTCCTCCGTAGAGACCCTTTCCGCTTGATCCCACAGATCATCGCGCAAACAAAGTGGTTTTTCGTCGGCCGTCCTCAAAAGGCCTACGAAAAACTCGTAGATGTGGGCCACAATTTGTTCCTGGGTTAACAGAAGTCCATTGTCGGATTGGAGGCGTAGGATGGAGCATTTCCGTTTTCTTCCATTCGCATAAGCATGAAAGTAGCCGGTGTTTGCGTCTCCTTTCGTCACCCATTTGACTCTGCCCCTACGTCGCCAATATTCCTCCTCGGCATGCAGAATTGCAAGGATTTTATTTTCCAAGGCATACTGATACGTCTCCAACGTATCTATAAATTTTTATTGTTCCTTGCTTTTATTTATGAAGTCTTGGATGTTTAATGGGCTTTATCTTACACTTTTATATCATTTTTGGGACTAACCTACTAACCCAAAGGCCCAGTCCAGATTGCTGTTTTTTGCCTGTTTCAGGGTTTTGCAGAAAAAGAACATCAAACAGAATGAAACCTTCGCGAGAGATATTTTTGGAGAAAATCACGCATAGGTGACTTGAGAACAACGTGAGGGGAGCCTCGAGGTGTCCACGAGGGTGGGGGCGCACCCCCTTTCCCAGGGTGCGCCCCCTGCCTCGTGGGCCCCTCGAGCACCCCCCGGTGTCCTCCTTCCTCCTATATAAGTCTACGTACCCCGAAACCATCGACAACAGAGAGAAAACCCTAATTACACCGCCGTAACCTTCTGTTCCCGTGAGATCCCATCTTGGAGGCTGTTTCGGAGCTCCACCGGAGGGCGATCCATCACGGAGTTCTTCATCATCATCATCATCGCCCTCACCATGAGTTGTGAGTAGTTTACCACATACCTTCGGGTCCATAGCTAGTATCTAGATGGTTTCTTCTCTCTCTCTGGATCTCAATACAAAGTTCTCCTCGATCTTCGAGGAGATCTAATCGATGTAATCTCTTTTTGCGGTGTGTCCGTCGAGATCCGATGAATTATGAGTTTATGATCAAGATTATCTATGAGAAATATTTGGTTCTTCTCTGAACTTTTTATGTGTGCTCATAATATCCTTGCAAGTCTCTTCGAATTATTGGTTTGGTTTGGCCTATTAGATCTATAGTTCTTGCAATGGGAGAAGTGCTTGGCTTTGGGTTCAATCTTGTGGTGTCCTTTCCAAGTGACAGTAGGGGCAGCAAGGCACGTATTGTATTATTGCCATCGAGGATAAAAAGATGGGGTTTATATCATATTGCTTGAGTTTATCCCTCTACGTCATGTCATCTTGCTTAAGGCGTTACTCTGTTCTTATGAACTCAATACACTAGATGCATGCTGGATAGCGGTCGATGTGTGGAGTAATAGTAGTAGATGCAGAATCGTTTTGGTCTACTTGTCTTGGACGTGATGCCTATATACAATGATCATGCCTAGATAGTCTCATAATTATTCGCTTTTCTATCAATTGCTCGACAGTAATTTGTTTACCCGCCGTAGAATATCGCTATCATGAGAGAAGCCACTAGAGAAAACTATGGCCCCTGGGTCTATTCTCAAAATATCAATCTACATCTACTTTACTTTTACCGCTTTTATTTGCTGTTCTTATAAACTAAAAATACCAAAAATATAAACTATCATCTCTATCAGATCTCACTTTTGTAAGTGACCATAAAGGGATTGACAACCCCTTATCGTGTTGGCTGCGAAGTTCTTATTTGTTTGTGCAGGTGCGAGGGACTCACGCGTGGTCTCCTACTAGATTGATACCTTGGTTCTCAAAAACTGAGGGAAATACTTACGCTATTGTGCTGCATCTCTCTTTCCTCTTCGAGGGAATACAACGCAAGCTCGAGAAGTAGCAAGAAGAATTTCTGGCGCCGTTGCCGGGGAGGCTTACACAAAAGTCATATACCAAGTACCTATCACAAACCCTTATCCTTCGCATTACATTTATTTGCCTCTTGTTTTCCTCTCCCCCACTTCACCCTTGCCGTTTTATTTGCCCTTCTTCTGCCGTGTGTTTACCATTCGCTTGTTTCTTGTTTGCTTGTCTCTCCATGTGCCTTCTATGTGCTTGCATCTTTGCTTGCTAAAAATCTATTGTTATGGATCACCTTAAAGTGTTCTACTTGGATCATATTCGATCCCTATGCTCTCGTGCTGAAACCCCATCTAGCCTAGTTGATGGGAAATCTTTAGATGAGCATGCTCATTTTGTGTGTCACTGTTTGTCTGAGAAAGGGAGACTCTTATGGTATCAAATAAACGGATTGATGTGTTATGCTTGGAATCTTTGTGAAATTTGTGATTTTACTTGTTGCTCTATGAACCCTAAAAACACCTACCCTACCTATGTGAGTTTAATGATAACGAAATCTTATCCTCTTATGCAAAGGGTGTTTATACTTACTACGATATCGAACAAATTGAAGAATTTGTTACTTTTAAGGGTGCTTATGAAGTTGCTTCTTTGATTGAAAAGTGTGACATTACTCTCTACGAATCTAAAAATTTTGACATACTTAAGTATTGCTTTGAAAACTATGCTCATAATGCCTATGTCAAAGAATTTATTGAAAGAATGACCGCTTCTTTGGAAGAAAATAATGATATGCATGAATCTATAGATAATTTTGATTCCGATGATTTGATTGAAATATCCCTTGATGAACATGGTGCTTGCTATCCTTGTGGCCATGATGCCAATATTTATGAAGATGAATTTTCTATAGTTCCTTATGTTAAACATGAGATCGTTGCAATTGCACCCATAATTGATAGTTCCTTCGATGAAAAGCATGATTGCAATTATGTTATTATAAATTCTCTTAATGCCAATTGTGTTAATGATATGCAAAACCCTAAGCTTGGGGATGATAGTTTTGCTATGACTACTATTTGTTGCAATGATCATGATTGGGTAATTCTTCTTATGATGTTGAAAATTTATTTAAGCCCCATGATGAATATGATATTGATAATAATGTTTGCAATAATATTAAAAGTGGGTTTGGAAGATTGTCAACTTTAGATCCCACATATTTGGATAATGTTCAATCTTATGAATTTCTTGATAAAAGTGGGTTTGGAGAGGTCATGATTTTAGTTAATGTTGATCCCACTATTTTGGAAGAGTGTCAACTTCGTATGCATGTGGATCGTGTTAAGAATATGTTATGTGATAGTTATATTGTTGCATTTGCTTATGATCCTACATGCAACTATTATGAGAGAGGAAAATATGGTTGTAGAAATTTTCATGTTACTAAATTACCTCTCGTTATGTTGAGATTGCTATTGTTTCTTTCTTCTTCCTTGCATATGCTTGATCTTGCTTGCCTTGATAATTTGTTTGCTTATAAAATTCCTATGCATATGAAGTATGTTAGACTTAGATGTGATTTTCACATGCTATATGGTGCTCTTTTTGTGCTTCAAGTCTTGTCTTTCATGAGAGCATCACTAAAATCATGCCTAGCTAGGGGCGTAAAAAGATAGCGCTTGTTGGGAGGCAACCCAATTTTATATTTTTTGCTTTTGTTGCTGTTAGGGAATAAATATTGAATCTAGCCTCTGTTTAGATGTGGTTTCATGTTTTTTTTAGTGTTTGTGCCAAGTAGAACCTTTGGGAAGACTTGTGTGAAGTTTATGTGATCTTGCTGTGAAAAACAGAATCGTTAGCGCTAGCTAAAGTGGTCATCAGATTTTACTGGAGCGTGCTATTTAGTTGATTATATTTGCAGATGATTACTAGACAAATACCTCAAATTTACCAATTTAGTTTGAATTTTTTGGAGTTACAGAAGTATGCGAAACCTGTAGATTACTACAGACTGTTCTGTTTTTGACAGATTCTGTTTTTCGTGTGTTGTTTGCTTATTTCAATGCATCTATGAGTAGTATTGGCAAGTATGAACCATAGAGAAGTTGGAATACAGTAGGTTTAACACCAATATAAACAAAGAATGGATTCATTGCAGTACCTTTGAGTAGTGATTTGTTTTCTTATACTAACGGAGCTCACGAGAATTTTTGTCTAAGTTTTGTGTTGTGAAGTTTTCAAGTTTTGAGTATTGCTTTGATGGACTATGCAACAAGGAGTAGCAAGGGCCTAAGCTTGGGGATGCCCATGGCACCCCAAGTAAAATTCAAGGATAACCAAAAGTCTAAGCTTCGGGATGCTCCGGGAAGGCATCCCCTCTTTCGTCTTCATCCATCAGTAACTATACTTGGAGCTATATTTTTATTCACCACATGATATGTGTTTTGCTTGGAGCGTCTTGTATAATTTGAGTCTTTGCTTGTTAGTTTGTCACAATCATCCTTGCTGGACACATCTATTTGAGAGATTTAAATATGTCCTATGAATTACTAGAACACTCTATGTGCTTCACTTATATCTTTTGAGTTGAATAGTTTTTGCTCTAATGCTTCACTTATATCTTTTAGAGCACGGTGGTGGTAATATTTTTTAGAAATTTTTGAACTCTCATGCTTCACTTATATCCTTTTGAGAGTCTATTAAAACAGCATGGCAATGTGTTTAGGCTAATAGAACTAGTCTTCACATGATAGACATCCAATGTCAATGTATTAAAAAAATCACACTAAGTGCATTGAATATGATGAGATGTTGGATGCTTGATAATTGTTTTGAGATATGAAGATAATGGTATTAGGGTCATGCTAGTGGAGTTATTATGAAATTGAGAAACACTTGTGTTAAGGTTAGTGATTCCCGTAGCATGCACGTATGGTGAACCGCTACGTGACGAAGTTAGAGCATGAGGTATTTGTAGAGTGCCAACCTTTGTGTGGACATCGGGGGCGCGCGATGGTTAACTCCTACCAACCTCCCCCTAGGAGCATGCGTCTATTGCTTTGTTTTGATGACTCGTAGATTTTTGCAATAAGTATATGAGTTTTTATGACTAATGTTGAGTCCATGGATTATACGCACTCTCACCCTTCCACCATTGCTAGCCTCTCTTGTACCGCGCAACTTTCGCCGGTACCATAAACCCACTATATATCCTTCCGCAAAACAGCCACCATATTATTCCTCAAAACAGCCACCATACCTACCTATCATGGCATTTCCATAGCCATTCCGAGATATATTGCCATGCAACTTTCCACCGTTCCGTTCATATGACACGCATCATATTGTCATATTGCCATGCATGATCATGTAGTTGACATCGTATTTGTGGCAAAGCCACCATGCATAATTTTTCATACATGTCACTCTTGATTCATTGCACATCCCGGTACACCGCTGGAGGCATTCATATAGAGTCATACTTTGTTGTAATATCGAGTTGTAATATCGAGTTGTAATGAAAGTGTGATGATCATGCATGGCCCAAAAAAAGCCGCTCCGCAAAAAAAGCCCAAAGAAAATAGAAAGGCCCAAAAAAGGGACAATTGCTACTATCTTTTTTCCACACTTGTGCTTCAAAGTAGCACCATGTTCTTCATTGTAGAGAGTCTCATGTTTAGTCACTTTCATATACTAGTGGGAATTTTTGTTATAGAACTTGGCTTGTATATTCCAACGATGGGCTTCCTCGGATGCCCTAGGTCTTTGTGAGCAAGCAAGTTGGATGCACACCCACTAGTTTCTTTTGTTGAGCTTTCATTCATATTTAGCTCTAGTGCATCCGTTGCATGGCAATCCCTACTCACTAACATTGATATCTATTGATGGGCATCTCCATAGCCCGTTGATACGCCTAGTTGATGTGAGACTATCTCCCTTCTTTTTATCTTCTCCACAACCACCTCTATTCCACCCATAGTGCTATGTCCATGGCTCACGCTCATGTATTGCGTGAAAGTTGAAAGGTTTGAAAAGATAGAGTATGAAAACAAGTGCTTGGCTGAAATCAGGGTTGTGCATGATATGAATATTTTGTGTGATGAAGAGGGAGCATAGCCAGACTATATGATTTTGTAGGGATAACTTTCTTTAGCCATAGTATTTTGAGAAGACATTATTGCTTTGTTAGTATGCTTGAAGTATTGTTATTTCTTATGTCAATATAGACTTTTATCTTGAATCTTTCATATCTGAACATTCATGCCACAATTAAGAGAATTACATTGAAAAACTATATTGGTTAGCATTCCACATCAAAAATTCTTTCTCGCCGCCTTCGCCACTCTCTTCCTCGCCGGAGCCCGGCTGGTGGAAGGAAGGACACAAGCTTCCCTAGCTTGTGTCGCTTCATCGGGCACTCCATCATCCCTAGCCCCTGTTGGAATGATGGCCATCTGGCCCTTGTCCGTGCAGCGTGCAGCCGCCTCGGCCAGCGCAGCTTGCGCCTCTTCCCGCGCCCGGACAAGCGAAATGATATCGTTATGGGGAGCGCTAACCCGCCACGCCACTATCATCTAAGATACTCACAATGTGATTGTCCGAGAAAGCATTGAGAATACGGAAGGAGGGCAAGGGATTACCAGAAGATTCCAGGTTCTTGTCAGTGATGCGGAGCTTGGCGCTTTCCATGGATGAAATTTCTCCCAGCTTGGCCTTGGCCCGAACACTTGGAGCTCGCTGCACCACGGGAGTCGCCTTGGTGCGCCTGGCCTTGCTGCTCACACTAGTCGCCCCCAATGCCGCCCCCAGCTCGCCACCGAGCTCAGTCGTAGCCACGGATGCCACACTGGTTACCTGCTTGTTGGTCGGCTTCCGCCCCGCCGTCTTCTTGGGCTGACGGCCAGAGCTGTTGGAACCACGACGCGGAGCAGGCGTCAGGTCGCCACCCACGATCACCACACCACCCGAGTCCGACCCCACGGCCACGGGGGATGGGGCAGGAGGGAGAGAGCCTGAGCCCGCCCCAACGCTGCCATTATGTGCCACCGCCGTCGGGATCGGGGCAGCAATGTTGGACCCGTATTCGTTGAAGGTCAGCTCAAGAGACCGAGTCAGCGGTGGCACACTCACCGCAGTGTCTTGTATCGCCATCCCTATGGCACCAGAATCAGTCGTCAGCGCACCCAATTTTTCCCACGTTTCCGTGTCGATGGAGGTATCATGAATGTTGTCTTCTGGGTCATCCCCCATATCGAGCATCTTGGAGTCCTGCGCCACAGCAACACTCGGGGCACGCGCGCCACCTTGTTGATCTTTGCCAGGGTCGACCCGGCCCTGTTTGGAGATGCCCGGAGACCGCGGACCCTTGTCCAAGTCAGAATCCTTGGGAGGAGGGTTGGAGGGCTCGACAGTCTGCACCAGCCGCTCGCCGCCCCGTTTGGGTAGGGTTTCACGCTCCACTTTGATCTGGTACCCCTCACGGTTGAACCACACCTCCACCACGCCGTTAAGCTTCTCCGGGGCTCTACACGCGAGCTTCATCCGCACAGGCCCCAACCTGATTAGGGACAGCTCATCAACCACGATCGGCCGGCCCAGCATCCGGAGCCCTTCCTTGCTGCGGTCCTCACGCCGATGCTTCTTAGGTATACCATAGAGACGAACCCATGTCTCTGGCATAACCATAGGTTGCACCTCCTCGTGCAGCATATCCCGCACCCGAGCAGTTATGTCATGGATAGATAAGAACAATTTCCCACTTGATTTAGCCATATGCAGAAGATCAGCAAACGGAAACACCACCAAGAAATCATCGTCGCCAACTTGAGTTACCTGCCAGTCCCAATCGCTAGCCACCATATGTTTCAGCTCCTGTTTGACGATGCGAAGGTTGAGCTTCCCTGGATCTGCGGGGAGGATGGCCACGTTCTTGATGCAGGCGTCGATGGGAGCTTTGATCTCGTCGTTGTCCTCGAACTCGAGGCAGAAAAAGCCTTTCCCCCGGGATGGCGCCGCCCATGAATTGCAGGTGCAACTGACGACCCCGCGTCGGGAAGTGAGCAGAGGCGTGCCCTTCTTCCTTGCTGAGCAAACATAGGGGCTTAAACTTGCGCTTGGATTGGTAGTGTCCAAGGCGCCCGCACTTGAAGCACTTGACGTCCGGGGCCTCTTCCACCGGAATGGGCTCCTCCGTCGTGCCCTTGGACGAGGAAGGAAGCGCCACCGCCAAGGGATCTGAGTGCGCCCGCGTCTTCTTGGTCATCGGGTCACCATGGCCCCCACCACAGTATGGATGAGCCTCCGGCTTCCTCTCAAGCTCGCGGCGCCGCTGAGTGGCTTTCTTCTTCTTCTTGCGATCTTGTTGCTGAATCCACCACGGGGGAGGAGGACCCCAATCCTCCTCGCGCCCGCCCTGTTCGCGCGCACCACCGCACTCACCTCTGGCCTCGCGCCCACCAGAACGCTCGCGCATCACGCGTTTCGCCTTGTCGCGAAGCTCACGCTCCCGACGTCGTTCCGCCTCCGGATCAGAGACCTCCATGGGGCGCTTGTCCGCCTGCCGGTCCCCCATCACCGCCGCCGCGAAGGATTTGAGAAGAGGTGGTGGGGGAGACGGGATCTTGAGAATGCGGGCAAAGTGTGCGAGGCGCCGCACCTCGCGAGCTGAGGCAGGCCTCGGAGCCACGGGCCGCGTTGGCCCAGTAGAAACCACTCCGAGTATAGGCCCGTGCCCCTGTCCAGCGGACAGGCCCGGTACGTCCCCCGGCGGGCCGACCGGCCAGGCCCAACGGGCAAAACCGGCCCACCCAGCCCAACCCTAGGCACCGGGGAGGACCGCGTCTCCACCCTCCCGCACGACGGCGCCGCCGCCGCCACCGACGGAGAAACCGAGGGCGCCGGCAGGCATGACCAATCCTCCCTGGGTGGCGCAGGCCTGGCAGGCACCAAGCACGCAGCCGTCATGGCTCTGATGTGATGTGCGGTTCCCGACGCAGCTCCGGTGCGCCCGGTCGATGAGGTCAGCCAGATGCATGAGGTCGTGGCCCTGGAGCCTCGCCCCCACGGAGCGAACCGCCGCCCGCGCTTCACTTCCGGCACGCACTCCGCGGCCGCAAAGCCACGAAATCACCCAGCGTCGGCCCCGCCGGCACAGGACGCGGACCCAGCTCCACCTCCACCTCCGAAATCGCATCGACGTCGTCGTCCGACCCCTCCACCGCCAGCGCCCAGGAACGGTTGGCACGGGCCCCGACCCCTAACGCCGGCGAGCCGGCGCATCCCTGTGCCCCGCTTGCCCGGGGGGAGCACCCGCTGTAGCGGACCACGGTCCATGCCGCCAGCGAGGCCACTCCCGGCACACACTGCGACGAGGTCCCGCAGTCGTCCTTGCCGTCGCCACTCCGCTCTCGCAACGGCTCCATATCCCCGAAGGCAAAGATGGTTGGGAGGAGGAACTCGATGAAATGGCCGTCCTATCCCTTCCTCCCCCTCGCATCGCCCTTGAAGGCGCCTCGTCGTATCCGCGCTCCTGTCCGTCGCCGGTAAGCAGCCCCGCCCTATCCTCCCGTTCCACCCCCTTGTCTCCCCGTGACCCGCCCGCCCGCCGGTAAGCAGTCGCGGCTCCTTGCGCGGCCCGTCCCTGGCGGTCTCGGCCAGCGCGACTCCTTGCGCAGGGACGACGGGTTTGGCTGGCGGGCTGCTCGAGAGGCCAGCGCGGCTCCTTGCCGGGCGCGTCCCTGTCTGCCTCGACCAGCGCAGCTCTCGGCCAGGGCTCGCTCCGCCAAAGGACCGGCCACACCAAATTCGGCAGAAAATAGGGTCCAAAGTAGCCAAATGATTGAGAAAAAGTATTTATTGTCAATCTAATCATGTCATCCAAACACCTCTTTGGTTAGAGTTAGTTCAGGGTTAGTTCAGGATTATAATCTAACTCTAACCTCTAACCGAGTTAGAGGATCCAAACAGAGCCCACATCCAATATGATGCACCGTAGTTTCTTCTCCCGTCATCTTCTTTTCCGCATTATCAGCTCCAAAAGAAAAACGAAGATCTTATGCAAATATCTTTTATTACATATTGTACTACAAGGAACGAACACAATTTATGCTGGTTTAAATCCGGGTTACTGGTACTAACTACTATCGAGCTTGTTCGCTTATTACCCTAGACATGTGATCGCCCTCCTCTCTTCCCTCCCTCTCCCTCTCTCTCTCTATATATCCGTACGCCCTGATCGACCGATCTCCTCAACAACACAAAACAACAAGATCACCACAAAGTTCCTTTGTAGCTCAGGCTACATGGAACCTCTTATCCACAACCCTTCAACCTTGCTTTGAGATCCGCACTCTTCAACTAACTTACAACAAGAAGATTTCTCTTTTTTGTTTCTCTAAAATGAAACAACATATGAACTTCAAACTTTCCAGATCGAACAAACATTAGAACATCAATGTGTGAAAAAACTTACAGATTTTTTGGTCTATTACAAATATACAAAATAAGATTTTGTTTGACTAAAAATATTATTTAAAATATTTAAAATGCATGAAAAAATCTGATAGTTTTTTTCTCAGATTGTAGTTAGAATGTATTGTTGTTCTGTCAAATTTGAAGTTTATATGTTGTGTCGTTTGAGAGAAACAAAAAAGACAAATACGTCTGCACGAATCGCGATGCAAAAATGAATGGCAAAGATAAGAGGTACCATGTAGCCTGAGCTACAGAAACAGAAAATATAACAAGACTAATATACTCATGATATGCAGATCAAGTTGCATTCATCAGTGTCTCGAGTCTACTAGCTAGCTAGCAAGTACTAGCTGCGAACAAGGCCGCAGGATAGGGTCATGAGCAGCACGGCGGCGTCGGTGATCTCGTCGCGCACGAATCCCTGAGTGAACGCTGCTGGCGGATCCGCTTTGCTCGGTCTCTCCACCGTGGAGCCGTTCTTGGCCACAACGTAATCTTGATCCTTGGAAGTGGCGTCCACAGCCACGGCCTTGGTGGAGGTAACGGTAGGATGATCAACCATCTTGCACCTCTTCTTGAACGGCAGCGACCAGTCGAGGTCTGCAGCCCTCTTCTCCTTCTTTGTTGCCTTCACTGCTTGCGATGCTTCGCTCGTCTGCACGCCCCCCGCCGCCACCCCGCCACTGGAAACAGACGCCACCCCACCGTTGGCAGCAGTGGCCGCTGCTGCAGCCATCGCACGGCGAGCCTTCCTTTGGCGTATGCCACATGCGTTGCAAAGAGACTGCATGAACCATAGACGCAGGAACAAAGTACAGTTTGAATAAATAAGTATGTAGCAATCTGCAGTACTGTGTGTTACATGTACATGTTAATATGAAGCAAGTACATAGATTGTGCAGTGCAGGTATAGATCATGTAGTTTGCCTAGTTAGCAATATATTTCACCTTGGGGCCACAAGGACCACTCCTCCACAAGGGTGTCTTGGTGGTGTTGCAGTCTGAGCACACTCTGATAACACCCATGGGATGCTGCAGCTGCTTGCTCTCATCAGCTTGGTGTGCTTGTGCCCTTCTCCTTGGCTTTCTCGCCGTCTCTTGATGATCATTCGTTGGCACCTTTCGCATGATCCTCATCTTCACCGGCGGTTTGGCGGATGCCCACTGGCTGGTCGATCCATCACCGGCATGTGTGGCTTCGAAATCATAGGAATTGTATGAGGATCTCTGGATCATGTCACTGCCGATGCTTTGGATGGTAGGTCCGAACGGGGAGCATGTGGCGAAGACGTCCGCAGATCCTCTGCTCAGCATCATGTGATCATTGAACTACAAGAGAAAGAAAAAGCAAGCCAGGGAGCAGGATTATAAGAAGAGCTTGCATGTACTAAAAACGTTGGAACGCGTAGTTATTGACATATATTTGTATAGCTAGCTAGTTGTGATCCCCCCTCACCTGCTGATTAGATTCACCAAAAAATTGCTGCCTCGAGTGCTGGTCTCCATAGCCTTGCCCTTGATGCTCCACGGGGTTGTCGATCATGAAAGGGAACAAGATAGGAGGATCTTTGGGTAGATTAAAGGCTTGAAAGTGCCCTTGATCTTGATCTCCATCCATTAGAGGGAGAGTAGATAGCTGGCTCATGTAGATGGTAGACATCTGAGGGAAGAGGAGGAACGAGAACGAGAGATCTCTAGCCCTCAAGCTATCTGCAGGGACTGTGAGCAGAGGTGGAAGAGATCAGGGTGGATATAAGGGAGACGCAGCTAGTTAGGGGTGGAGAGGTGTGTAGAGATCTGCAGTTGGAGGGGCAATTTACGGGGGCCCAGAGTGATCATGGACAGTGGAGAGTGACACGTCCTTTTTTTTTGTAAAGGGGAGCTAACATCTCTCTCTCTCTCTCTCTCTCTCTCTCTCTCTCTCTCTAGCTTGCACCTTGAGGGACTTAGAAGGATGTCTGCCAACCCTTTCCTCGAGTGAGAAAGAAAGTGAGCACAGGGACACAACACAAGAAATTAAAGGGATGAGGAAGCAAAAGTCGAAAAAACACATTATTGGACACTGTGCATGCAAAACATTCGTTCCCAAGCCCAATGTTAGAGTTGTGTCGAATATTATTGTACACGTAGGTTACAGTTGGACTTGGTTTTGGACTGTGTGTAGACAGGGTAGGAGTTGTGTCCTAATAGGACACTTGTATCCTAGGCCTCTCATATATATCAGGGGTAGACACACGATGTAACCTATGCCAACATAATAGTACGTGCACGCGGAGGAGCCGGCGGGTTGTGCCGACGCTCGGGCGGCCGGAGGGGCGGTATTGTAGCGGTGTCATGGGGAGGAGCGCCCGTAGTCATGCCCCGGGGATGTAGCCATGTTGGTGAACCTCGTTAACAAATCTCGGTGGTGTGCCTCGTGTGATTGCTTAGTCCTCAGTAGATCGACGGTATGCCTCGGATTTATTCTAACAAGTGGTATCATGAGCAAGGTTCGAAGAGGACGTGATGTTGATCTAGAGGTGGAACAGGAGATGACGGAGCTCTGCGTGAACAGATCGTGGTCGTGGCAGCAAATTGATGAGATCGTCAGTGAGCTGCAACGAGGAAGATCCAGAAGCGGAGCTGTTAGGTTGTTTCGGGAAGCGGTCGGAAGGGACTACGTGTGGCTTGCGTTACGAAGCGAACGGAATCGGCTAGTCAGGCTAGGCGGGATCGGTCCAGCAGGAACGGCGGCGTCTTAGCGCGCGTGCGTTGGACGGACTCAGCGATTCTGCGCGATTGGCACGCAGCGGTTGGTACAAGGTCCGGACCCATGTGGACTGCTATTGTGCGGTGCAACGTGGATGCAAGGCGCGCGGTCTGGGCCCAATGAGCAAAGTTTGGGCACGAGCCAGCGAGGCAAACAGAGGTCCAGGCGTCCAACACAGAGGCGCGGGGTGAAGCAGGAGGCCGTGTTGGCTGAACGCGAGCGCAACCAGAGCTACGTGAGAGAGATTCATTTAGGAAAAAAGGTGTCCGGTTCCGAGGGACTTTGCAGCGTGTGAGAATAAGGAAAGAGCTGCCCATCATCGGATTGAGACCATTAAAAAAAGAACATAAAAGATAGCAAAGATGGTCACGTAGTGCTGTTATTGTGGAGCTGAGAGTTTACGAGCTAGTTGCTACACGTGCACAAGGATATCAAGGGCTACTCTTTTGGATTCTTTGCTTTGTACATGGATCGGAGATGGCATTGTGATTTGTTCGACACGAGCAATTAAACAGGAATCAGAGGCTGGCGACATGCGTATAAGACTCGGAGGAGTCTGTAGTGCGTCATGGCAGGATCATGCATACACAGGGCATCAAGCAATGCACGGAGATATGCGGGGCGGACACGATGCAGGGTGGAGCATGGTTGCAGTCTGACAAGTTCGGCTGGGTCGGACTGGACAGTCTGACCGATCGACGACGATGTCGGTCAAAGCTGAAGACGACGGCGATTTTAGCGACGGCGACATAGGAGCGTGATGCTGATAGTGGCCGACTTCTGGGGCGTGGAAACATGTGGTGCAGGCTTGAGGGCTTGTGCGGCTTCGACAAACTATTGCGCAGGGTTGATTCAAGACGGTGCACATGAGAGCTTGGAGTCGACAGGGCGCGGGAGGGTGGCACGTACAACCACCATGGAGTCATGTTGAAGGTGGAGCTGGAGTCTGACGGATGACTACACTCTGTGCTGATGGAGGGGCTACGGCGTAAGTTAACGGAGAGTCGAAGCCTATTTCAGCGGGTAAAGCGAGAGACCCGTGGATCGGACTGGGCGCCAGTGGTCTGATGGAGGCGTGATACTCAGCATCGGTCGGTGATGATCGATGGTTCTCTGTAGTGGGAGTTGAGACAGTGGGGGCTAGCTACCCGGGAGACTCGACCAGGACAGCAGAGGCTCGACGCGGTGATAGCGGCGAGGCGTGCGGTAAGCACGGGACACAGCGACAGGCCAGGGCACCGGTGGTCAGATATGTTGTTAGACAAAGTGTGCAAGGGGTGCTGAAGCAGTGTTGACGAGTACCGGATTCAAGTTGGTGACTAGGTTTATCGGTGCCGGTTGATGGACAGGAGTTGACCATGGAGAATCTGAGAAAATGGCGGAAAGTCTGAAATTGTCAAAAGCTGGGAGAGTACATGGCTGTATATTCTGTGGTGTTCAGTGCACATTGCAAGGTGCGGATCATAAGTAAAGAAGGAGGCGGAGTGCTATAGCTATGGGATATGTCAAAGACTATCCGGGAAAAAGGATGAGACAACTGCGAATTTGACTCAGGATGGCCCAGGGCAACGGTGGAATTCCTTCAAGTTTCAGACAGACAGTCAAGGAGAGCGATGACGTTGAGTTCGGGTAAATCTTATATGTGACGTCCAATATGTGAGTTGTTCATTTTCACGCAGGCAGTGATCGGTGTGTGATGGCGTTGGACGGATACTCCGAAAGCTGGGAGCACAAGGTAGAGTAATGAGGAACTTAATTTTGCTCAAGCGTTGACTGCTAAGAAGACGAGGAGGGACTACAGTTGCAGGTGGACTCACATGGAGTCTGGGAGTAGCAGCGGTGCTCATGACGTATCTCAAGTCCAATGTACATGGAGGTTCGATGCATGGATAAATCCAGGGTGGTGGAGAATATTCATCAAGGTGAAGTTTGTTAGAGTTGTGTCGAATATTATTGTACAAGGTAGGTTACAGTTGGATTTGGTTTTGGACTGTGTGTAGACAGGGTAGAAGTTGTGTTCTAATAGGACACTTGTATCCTAGGCCTCTCATATATATCAGGGGTAGACACACGATGTAACCTATGCCAACATAATAGTACGTGCACGCGGGGGAGCCGGCGGGTTGTGCCGACGCCCGGGCGACCGGAGGTGCGGTATTGTAGCGGTGTCATGGGGAAGAGCGTCCATAGTCATGCCCCGGAAATGTAGCCATGTTGGTGAACCTCGTTAACAAATCTCAGTGTCGTGCCTCGTGTGATTGCTTGGTCCTCGGTAGATCGATGATATGCCTCAGATTTATTCTAACACCCAACCCAAGATCCCATGCAACTGCAGCGTGTGCCACCAGCGGTTCAAGAACAACTTCCCCATTGATCAAACACATTATTAGACACTGTAACGGATGGCTATTGGCCAGATAAGGGCCGGGTTCAAGGAAAACTTCCCCATTGATCAAAACCATGATATATACCTGTCTAGCATATATGTCGGGTTAATGTGTTGTACTACCCTATGTTAAAAGTGCTTCTCATTTCAAGCAAACATACTGAGTGTAAACACTACGAAAAGAGATTCTCGTCTTAGGCGCATTTGGAAGCATGAGGATTTGTAATTTTGAGTTGGTCCGATGGCAGCAAAGAAGCACATTTTCTACTTTGGATCTTTCGCGATAAATGACGGCTCTGAGATACGTTTCTACTTTGGATCTTTCGCGAAAAATGACGGCTCTGAGTTACGTTTCTGGGTGGATAAGTGGTTAGGAAACGCCACTTGCTGAGAACAATATCCAACCTTGTACGGTTTTACACGCGATAAGAATGGTATTCTTGCACATGTGCTCAGCTCCTGCCAGGAAGATATATATCATTTAGGGGGGGGGGGGGGTTGGTTG
>LR738714.1:197470442-197499788 GCA_902687465.1 Secale cereale
GGGGGGGTTTGGTTGGCCCTTGTCTAGTGTCATGGCAACATCTTCTATCCCACGATTAGCATGACATAGGGACGAGATATGTTTCGCTCAAATCTAACTACAAATGTGCCATTTACAGATGACTCTATGTATCGTGCACTCTGGCGCTCAGATATTCCAGAAAACCCCTTCCATACTTTGTGCTCTCTCTCTCTCTCTTCTCCTCCTCCTCCTCCTCTCCTTCTTTGTGAGTAAATCTCATCAAAGAGATCGATAGAGGTTCTTGAGTCACTTATTTGTTAGTTCTTTGGCAAAGGGTTCATTCCAAATGATTTGTTACTGTCGGAGATATTGACCACGGGTGTCCTCATTGACCACCCATGGTATTTCAAAACAATTCGTGGTCGCCTGTTACCCCCCGGCCGTCTGCTCATCGTGCCGCCTCCTAGGACAGCCTGTCCTAGAAGCCGGCTGCCAGCAGGCGGCGGGGACCCAAACAGGCGGCAGCATCACAGCAAGCAGACGGTCCCATGCCCCTCTCTCGGGATGCGTGCTGGGGGAGGCCACCACGCAGCTGAGGCATGGCTATAGTTGAGTGCGTCCTTAGAGAATCTATAAGGGCGTGGCAACAGTGAATGTGTACCTTATGGACATCTCCTAAGCGGCGAATCACTGTAGCCACGCTACACGTGACCAAGCTTCGGACAGAGGAGCCACGATCCCATCAGCCGCAGACAGCGGGGCCAGCAGGCGGCTGGCCCCACCGGTCAATGGGTAAGTCATAGACCAGCCGTCCCTGGCAGGTGGCCAGGGGAGGCGGCCATCTGATAACAGGCGGCGAATCCTGCCCTAGAAGTCTGAACCTCATCAAGACGACAAGACAGGGCGTGGCGGCAGTGTACGGCAGGAGACGGCGGCATTGTAGCCGCTTCCCCCCTGACGAGGCTGTCGTCAGCATAAGCACGTCTATAGTAAAAGACAATCACATGGGCCCGCAGGCGGCGGGCCCCAGCAGACAGGGGGCGAGGCCGGCACCAGAAGACGCTGACAGCCGGGGGCCACTCCGTTGAGATTACAATTGTACCCCTGGAGGGTAGGCCTATATAAACCCCCGAGGGCCCTCCATGAGGAGGGGTTGGAAGATTAAACCCTTAGAAGAAGAAGACAAAGAGGGAGAGAAGAAACCCTAGCAACCACCCCCGATTCCTAGAGCGAAGGTAGTGAGCTAGCCTTGTTCATCTTCCCCTCTAGGCCACACAGCTCGAGGATCAACCTTGTAGCTACCATAGTGACATTAGTCATGACGTGGAGCCCCCGCAGAGCAGGATTAGGGGTGTTATCTCCTCAGAGAGCCCTGAACCTGGGTAAGATCCGTAGGCATCCTAAGTTTCGCCTCATCCCGCTTCCAGGGCCCGGCGACGTTCTATTGTCCCCATGCATGATAAGCCATCGATTGGCATATGTCGCCCCAAAACCCCGACATTTGGCGACCACCGTGGGGCGAGGTGCACCGCCGTTCGGAGACATGTTCTGGACGGGAACTTTGTTCCTCCCTGGCGAGAGAAGCCAGCCCGGCACGCATATAGGCGTGGAAACCGGGATGCTTCGCGGCGCTGAGGCCGCATGCGCCGCGAGCGGACTCGCCGACCTTCTCGGCGGCGTCCGCATTCATGACGAGCCATCTCCGACGACCGAGCCAGTAGCGCCGGAGAGCTGCCTCGTCGAGCTCCTCGACAAGCTCCACTTCATCGATGAGCGTGCCTCTGACGTGGAGTCAGTGGGCTCTTCTGACCCACCAGTAGACATGATCATCGACCTCGACGCAGAGCCCGTCGATTCCTTCCCCAAGCACGTGGTGATTATCGATGACCCCCTCCCCGCTCCAACGGCCAGCGGCGCCATTAGCACCGTCACGGAGGTGCTCGTCACCAACCACGATGCACCGTCCGGCAGGGCGGACCAAGACCCGCTCGAGGCCGCTCTGCAGCACCTCGCCGCTCCTGTTGCGGCGGGGGCAGACGGCGCGGCATTGGAGGCGCTCTGCCTCTCGCTCCTCGACAGCGCCAACAAGCTGGCTGCCTCCCGACGCCTCATTGAAGCCTACCGCCGCGAGATGGACCGTGCCATTTGCGGCACGCCGGCTGCTGGCGAGCCTAGCCGAGCTGGCGCCGTTCGCGATCACGGCGGGCTGCTAGCGGACATGCTGGGGCCCCGCGGCTTGTGTACCTCACTTCGTCGGAGAACCTAAGGGCTGCCCAGGAAGCAGTCGATGAGATGGGCCACTTGGAGGGAGACGAGCTTCGTTGCATGACTCAGCGCGCCCGCCAGCTCCTCGACGCTGCCGCCACGCAGCAGGAGGCCCGTCGCCGGGTATCAGAGGACGGCGCGCACGCTGACAACCGCCCTCTTCGGCGAGAGCAAGGAGCCACGTCTCGCTCTCCAACAGTCGGCGCCCCCAACCGGCGAGACTCGGAATCGGCTGCTAGCCACAGCCGGCAGACTCGTATCACCATTGAGTACGAGGAAGACGGCCGCCTAAAGGCTGTAGAGCGGCGAGGGGAACATCCGCCTCCTCCTAGGCGGGAGAGGCGCGTGTCTCCTCCGCCCGTTGACCACCCCTCTCTGGCGGGCCGCTTGGGCCGCCGCGAGAGGGTTGGGGAGAACGACGCCCGCCACCGCCTGGACCGACTAGCTCGGTCCCAGGCGGTCGAAGAAGAAGATGACCTCGGTCCGACCTGTTTCGGCCCCCGCATTCGCAACGAGCCTTTCCCCAAGGGCTTCTCGCTTCCCAGGGATACCCCCAAGTACAACGAATCAGTGTAACAAGAGGACTGGCTGGTGGACTACTCCACAGCCATCAGCATAGCCACCGGCAACAGGCGTGTTGCGGTGAAGTACGTGCCACTTATGCTCCAGGGCATGGCCCGGACATGGTTGAACAGCCTCAAACCCAACATCATCAACGGCTGGTTGGACTTCACCGACGCCTTTACTCGCAACTTCACCAGCACATATAAGTGTCCTCCCAAGCCGTGCCAGCTCTCCCTATGCGTCCAAGGCCCAGATGAGTCAGCCCGCGATTATCTGACGCGTTGGGCAGAGCTGCGAAACTCTTGTGAAGGAGTGCACGAGGTACAAGCCATCGAGTATTTCACGGCCGGGTGCAGAGAAGGCACCTTACTCAAACACAAGCTCTTCTGTGACGAGCCGGCCACACTGGACGAGCTGTTGAGTATAGCAGACAAGTACGCCACCGCCGACTCCTCCATGACGACCGGGCTGCAAGTGGATGCTTCTGGCAAGATGACTCCTCCAACTCCCAAGACGCCGGCTGGAGAGTCCAGCCGACGCTAGCAGCCGAACGACCACAAACGCAAGACCCACGCGCCGGCTACCAACAGTCGGCTGGTGGCAGCAGTCGACGGCCAGCAGCCAGAAGCTCAAGCAGGGCACAAGCGCCAGAAAGACGGCAAGCCAGTCTAGCAGCCAGCTTTCTCTTTCGACCAAGCTCTGGACGCCCCCTGCAAGTTCCATAGCGGCGCAAAGCCTTCCAACCACACCACGCGAAAGTGCCATTGGCTCCCAAGGATCGCCAGGGGGAAAGCTCTGCCACCGCCGCCTGCTGGGCAGCCGGCCCCGCCTCCCAATCCGCCGGCTGCACGTCCTGGCGGTCAGGTCCAGGACGAATTCCCAGAAGAGAAGGGGGCCTATGTCGTCTTCACCAGCCAGATGGACGATAGGCACAGCCGGAGCCAGCACCGTAGAGAAGTCAATACCGTTGCCGTCAAAGACCCAGAATTTATGCACTGGTCTGAGAGGCCTGTCAGCTGGAGCCGAGAGGATCACCCGGCTGTCATGCCGTCACCAGGGGCCTATGCCTTGGTCCTGGATGCTACTCTCTCCACCGACAGGCGGGCCTGTCGTTTCCCCCGAGTACTGGTAGACGGCGGCAGCAGTATCAACATCATGTACCGAGACACCATGGAGAAGTTGGGCATCAAAGAAAAGTAGCTTCAGCCTACCAGGACTGTGTTTCATGGTATTGTGCCAGGCCTTTCTTGCTCACCAATCGGCAAGGCCAAGATTGATGTCCTGTTTGGTGACAAGATGCATTTCCGGAGAGAGCCAGTCTGGTTTGAAGTGGTGAACTTGGAAAGTCCCTATCACGTGATCTTGGGCCGGCCTGCTCTTGCAAAGTTCATGACAGTACCCCATTATGCCTACCTCATGATGAAGATGCCGGGCCCCAAGGGAAGAATCACCATAGCCGGAGACTATGAGAAGTCCATCGCATGCGCAACAGCCAGCAGCCGTCTGGCTGAGTCCCTTGTCATAGCTGAAGAAAAGCGCCGCCTGGAGCGGCTGGTGGCAATGGCTGGCGAGCAGCCCGCCATACCAGCCGATCCCAGGGAGGCGGAGCCGCAGGGCTCGTTCCAGCCGGCTAAGGAGACAAAGAAGATTGCCTTGGACCCATCTCACCCAGAGCGATTTGTTGTCATAGGGTCAAACCTAGACAGCAAATAGGAAAGCGAGCTCATCGATTTCCTCCGTGAGAATCGGGACATCTTTGCATGGTCCCCTAAAGACATGCCGGGTGTCCCGACGGATTTCGCCGAGCACAAACTCCATGTGAGAGAAGATGCAAAGCCTGTCAGGCAGCCGTTGCGTCGCTTGTCAGAAGAGAAGAGAAGAGTTGTTGGGGAAGAAGTTGCCCGCCTGCTAGCAGCCGGCTTCATTATGGAAGTTTTTTATCCAGAGTGACTCGCAAATCCAGTCCTAGTACTGAAGAAGAACAACAAATGGCGCATGTGCATTGATTACACCAGCCTCAACAAAGCTTGCCCTAAAGATCTGTTTGCTCTGCCGCGAATAGATCAAGTGATTGACTCCACAGCCGGATGTGAGCTGCTGTCATTCCTTGATGCTTATTCCGGGTATCACCAGATCAAGCTCGATCCGGCTGACCGCCTGAAGACCGCCTTCCTCACGCCATTTGGGGCCTTCTGCTACCTGACCATGACGTTCGGCCTAAGGAACGCCGGCGCCACCTTTCAGCGTTGCATGCAGAAGTGTCTCCTCAAGCAACTAGGCAGAAACGCCCACGTTTATGTGGATGATATCGTGGTGAAGACGGAGAAGAGGGGAACTCTTTTGGAAGATCTCCAGAGACATTTGATAACTTGCGCCGCTTTCGGATCAAGCTAAACCCGGAGAAATGCGTCTTCGGGGTAGCAGCCCGCCAACTCCTTGGCTTCCTGGTATCCAAAAGCGGCATCGAGTGCAACCCTGCAAAGATCAAGGCCATTGAGAGAATGGAGCGGCCGACTCGTGTGCGAGATGTCCAGAAATTCACGGGGTGCCTGGCATCTCTCAGTCGTTTCATCAGCCGGCTGGGAGAAAAGGCACTCCCCCTGTATCAACTGATGAAGAAGACCACTTGCTTTG
Source organism: Secale cereale (assembly GCA_902687465.1). Lineage (NCBI taxonomy): Eukaryota > Viridiplantae > Streptophyta > Magnoliopsida > Poales > Poaceae > Secale > Secale cereale. The sequence continues at coordinate 197,475,867 of LR738714.1, forward strand.
AGTGGAATGACCAGGCAGACGAAGCTTTTCAGCAGCTCAAGAGACTACTGTCCACCCCGCCTGTCCTAGCAACGCCAGCAGACAAGGAACCCATGTTCCTTTACATAGCCGCCACCAGCCGGGTGGTCAGCACGGTCATTGTGGTCGAGCGCCCAGAAGACGGCAGAGCCTTGCCCGTCCAGAGGCCGGTCTACTACTTGAGCGAGTTGATGTCAGCGTCCAAGCAGAACTACCCCCACTACCAGAAGATGTGCTACGGCGTGTACTTCGCCACCAAAAAACTGAAGCAGTACTTTCAAGAGCATCCAATCACGGTCGTCTGCACGGCCCCGCTTGCTGAAATTATGGGCAATAGAGATACCTCAGGAGGAGTGGCCAAGTGGGCCATAGAGCTGGCCCCCTTCGCCATCTTCTACCAGCCACGCACCACCATCAAGTCGCAAGCATTGGCCGACTTCCTCGTCGACTAGGCCGAAACCCAGTACCTGCCGCCTGTTCCAGACTCAACCCATTGGAGGATGCACTTTGACGGGTCAAAGATGCGTACTGGCTTGGGAGCTGGCGTCGTCCTCACTTCCCCCAAGGGCGACAAACTCAAGTACACCCTGCAGATCCACTTCGCCGCCTCTAATAACGTGGCAGAGTATGAGGCACTTATCCACGGGCTCCGGATGGCCAAAGATATTGGTATCCGCCGAGTGATGTGCTATGGTGACTCAGACTTGGTTGTCCAGCAGTCATCTGGGGACTGGGACGCCAAAGACGCAAACATGGCAAGTTATCGTTTCCTTGTCCAGCAGATCAGTGGACACTTTGATGGCTGCGAGTTTCTCCACATACCACGTGCCGACAACATGCGAGCCGACACCTTGGCACGAATCGGCTCCACCCGCCAAGCAATACCAGCCGGCATGTCTCTTCAATGCCTGCTTAAGCCGTCTATCAAGCCTTCATGAGAGTTGGAGTCAATCTTCATACCAGCCGATCCTGGAGCAGACGGCCCGGCAACTTCAACAACCGGCACGGAGACTGCTCCAGCAGGCGGCCTTGATACTCCAACCCCAGCAGACGGTCCACCAGTAGCTGCGCCGGTTCCTGGCCCGGGGACTGCTCCAGCAGGTGGCCAAGAGGCGCCGGCCGTAGCAGACAGCCTGGGGACCGCCGCAGCCGGCTCGGGGACTTTGGAAGCATAGCAGACGGCTCAGCCCAGCCCTCCGCCTCCCAGCCCAACCACCCTGGTCTCTCTGGCGGAAGCAACAGGAGTCTCAGCGCCATCTTGGGCACAGCCAATCCTCACCTTCCTGCTCAGAAGAGAGCTGCCAGCCGATGAAACCTTGGCACGGCAAGTTCAACGCCGAGCTTCAGCATACACAATAGTCAACAAAGAGCTCGTCAGAAGAAGTGCAACAGGTGTCTTCCAGCGCTGCGTCGAAGTAGAAAAGGGTCTAGCTATCCTAAAAGACATTCACCAAGGGGAATGTGGCCATCACGCGGCTTCAAGATCCCTCGTCGCCAAAGCCTTCCGCCACGGTTTCTTCTGGCCGACTGCTTTGGACGACGTCAAAGATTTGGTAAAAAGGTGTAACGGCTGCCAGCACTTCAGTTCCAAGCAACACTTGCCGGCTTCTGCACTCAAGACCATTCCGATCACTTGGCCATTTGCCGTCTGGGGCTGGATATGGTGGGACCCTTCAAGACAGCCAGAGGCGGCTTGACACATTTACGCGTGGCAGTGGACAAATTCACCAAGTGGATCGAAGCAAAACCAATCAAGAAACTCAATGGCCCAACTGCTGTGGCATTCATCGCAGACATCACAGTCCGGTATGGCATACCGCACAGCATCATCACCGACAACGGCACAAGTTTTGCCAAAGGCGCACTGGCCCATTTCTATGCAACACAAGGCATCCGACTGGACCTAGCGTCTGTTGCCCACCCACAGTCCAACGGCCAAGTTGAGCGCGCCAACGGCCTTATCTTGTCTGGCATCAAGCCCCGGCTGGTCGAACCCTTGGAACGATCAGCCGGCTGCTGGATTGAAGAATTGTCGTCCGTCCTTTGAAGCCTCAGAACAACTCCGAACAAGTCAACCGGCTTCACTCCTTTTTTCCTCGTGTATGGGGCCGAGGCCGTCATCCCAACAGATGTTGAGTTTGACTCGCCCCGCGTCACCATGTATACGGAAGCTGAAGCGAAAGAAACACGCGAAGACGGCGTAGACCTGCTGGAGGAGGCCCGGCTGGTAGCACTCAGCCGCTCCACCATCTACCAGCAGGGTCTCCGCCGCTATCACAGCCGGCGAGTCAAGCCACGCTCCTTCCGCGAGGGGGACCTTGTGCTCCGGCTGATCCAGCGAATAGCCGGCCAGCACAAGCTCTCGGCTCCTTGGGAAGGACCGTTCATCATCAGCAAGGTACTAGGCAACGATGCCTACTACCTCATTGATGCCCAGAAGCCAAGAGCACGCAAGAGAGACGACTCAGGCAAGGAGTCGCAGCGCCCATGGAACGCAAACCTACTTCGTCGCTTTTATAGCTGAAAGACAGTATGTGTCGCGCTACCTATTTTATTTTGAGAACCAATGGGGCCCTCGAGGAGTTCTCGGGGACTGCCCAACCCTTTATCTATATGATAAGAATTATGCCTATGAATGAGTATTATTCAGTCCTTTGTCCGGCACCGGAGCCTAACAGACGGCCCGGGGACTGGCCGCCTAGCCCTATGTTTAAAACTTCTCCTTAAAATAGTCGGACAAGTAATGTGATGGCATCCAAGCCCTCTCCCACCTTCAGTCACAGACTCACAGAACGTGGTTGTCCGACTGGCAGGAGCCAAAGGCGAGAAGTGGTACCCATATGAAAAATGGCAAAGGAAAACAGACATAGGGCAAGGCGGCCCTTCATACAAATCAGCCGGCTGTTACGCAGCCGGCCAGTCGGCCTCGGGCTTAGCCACGCCACCTTCCAGAGAGCGGGATACTTGCCCATCCAGAAAACAGCCAAGTACCTGACCGAGCCACAGAACCACAGAGTGGCTGTCTGGCTGGCAGGACGGCAGTTAAAGGAGACAGCAAAGGAAAATCGCCCTAAGGAACCAAGGGCGGGGCTAACCCCAGGACTCGGCACAATTGCATAAAAACCATGCAGCATTAAAAGAATATTTACATCAAACAGGCCTCAAGGGCCGCCTCCCAGTAGCAGCTTACTCATACACCCAGCGGGTGGAATTGTTCGGACTAATCCTACCAAGTCTTACAAAGAAACAGGAACCAAAAGATACAAGAATAAAAGCTTAGGGCGCAGCAGGCAGAGCGGGCGGCACGAAGGAGCCGGCTTCCGAAGGGGCCACCTGATGGGTCTCGGCCTGGCCGGTTCTGGCAGCAGGCGGGGCCACTGCACCTGGTCCGCTTGTCGAAGATCGGTTAGGCTGGTGGCCAGCAAACGGATCCGCCTCCTAGGAGCTGGCCTCCTCGTCGTTGTCTTCCTCCTCCTCACCTTCATCGCTGGAGGCGATCTCCTCGTCCGGCTCCTCCGACGCCGCCAGGTCCAGCACAAAGTTGTTGGATGGCACCACATGGCCATTATCATCCAACTCTAGGACGGAGATGGAGGTGTCGTCGTACTCGGCAAGGGCGGCGGCACGTTTGACGAGGTCCTTTTACACCGCGGCCAGCTCAGGCTCAGCCTCCACACGGAAGGTCTCCAGCTGTTCGAGGCTCAAGTCCGGGTACCAGCTCTTAACAAACTCCAGGGCGGCCCGCGCACCAGCCCTCGCTGCGGCACCCTTCCAGGCCTCGAAGCGGTGGCCGGCCACCTCCAGCCAGTCGCCAGTCCGGCTGGGAGTGTGGAGTACCGGAGCACCTGGCCAGAGGGCGGCCAGCACCTGGACACCAGCGCACTGCAGGCAGCGAAGCAGGCGATGGACCGGCTGGAGGCGCACCCTAACGGCAAGAAGCTACTCGGCTGGGGTCCTGGGCGTGTTAGGTGCGATCACCCGGCCCGCCTTGCGCCTCTCATCACGCTCGGCCTCGATGGCCTGGGTAGCGGCCATAGAGTAGCCCGGGAAGAACTCTGCCAAAACTAGAAGAAGAATCAGAAGAAAAGAAAGGCGGCTGTAACAGACGGCAAGTACAAGAAGAAAGGGCAAACATCTCACCGTTGACCATGTCTGCAATGGCTCCATAGCCGTCTTGCAGAGCCGCCTCCTTCTCGACCTAGTTCGAGCGCTCGGACTCGAATTCTGCCCGAAGAAGCGTCTCGGCGTCCGACATCTTCCGAAGCTCAACCTTGTGGGCCGTCGCCTGGTCTGCCAGCTCCTTGGCCAGGCGGTTGCGGTCCTAAGCGGCAAGATCGTGCTCTCGCTCCTTGGCAGCCAGCTCCGACTGGGCCTCGCCCAGCTGGCTACGGAGGTTGGCTGCGACCGCTGGCAAGAGAAGAAGAAGAATAATAATGTCAGCAGCAGCAAAAAGATAACCTTGGAGTTCCAAGCAGCCGGCTTGGAACTCGGGGACTACATCAAGTGGGTGCGCTGACGCGCCCCCGCGAGCAGGAGAAGGGAAGCACTCACCTTGGCTGTCTGCCAGGGCAGCCTGCAGTTGCGCCAGCTCCTGGCGCTGGGCGTTGTAGGAGGCCACACGAAGGTTGTGGTAGTCCTGCAACGAGACACAAGATTAGCCCACGACGTACACTTTGGAGTTCCAAGCCGCCTGCTCAGCAGCCGGCATGGAACTTGGGGACTACACCCAGTGGGTGCGCTGACGCGCCCCCACAGAAGAAATTGAAGGAATAAAAGCGAAAGAACATGAAGCCTACATACCCGAATAGAAGCCTGTGCAGCCACGAACTCCTGCACCACCGTCTGCACGACGTTGCCCAGGGAGGTGAAGTGGTCGAGGACGTCCCGCGACGCGACAATCAGTGCGCCGCCGCCTCCGGGCCTCCAACCTGACGGCGCCGCGCTGGTGGCCTCATTCTCTGGCGCGGACGAGCTGGCGCCGCCGGCCTCCACCTGCTGCGGCACGGAGACCGCCCTCGCAGGACGCGGGCGGGCTGGGGCTTGGGGGGCCGGCTACGGGCCTGTCACCAGCACGCCCTCAGCTGGCAGCACCTCTGCCCCTGCAGGCCGGCTGCCCTGCGCCCTTGCAGGCGGCACGGGGGGCGGCGCCTGCGTCTCCATGATGATGCAGTAGTCCCCCTAATTGTCTGGAGCCGGCTGCTCGTCGGCAACCGGCATTTGGGCGGACGGCTCCAGAGAGCCCGCCTCCGGGAAGGCGGTGCGGCCCACTGGCTGCTGGGAGCCCGCCTCCTGCTCCTGGGCTCGGGCGGCGTCTGCATGGGCCTTCTTAGTCGCCTCAGCCTCTGCCCTGGCTGCGGCATCAGCCACCGCTCGCTCGCAGTCGGCGGCCTCCCGCTCCTCGCGCGCCTCACGAGCATTCCTCTCCGTCGCCTCTCGGAGCACGGCGGCTGGATCCACGCGGCGGGGCGCAGGGGGGACATCCGTGCCCCCCCCCCACAATGGAGTCCACCAGCGCCCGCGAGAGGAAGAGCGGCGCACTGCATGATATCACGAAGAAGATGGGGAATCAGCCAAGGTGGGAATGGCTGAGGAAGACAAGCATCAAACCAAAGAAAAACACAAGACACTTACCCGGATACGACCGGCCTGGCCTTGGGTACCCTGGGCACGATCGCCTTGGCGGCCGCCTCCCGGCGCCTGGTGGCGGCGGTTGACAGCCAGAGTTTTTTGGGCGGGGCACCAGACGGCCCTGAAGAGGACCATCGTTTCACGCCGCCGGCTGCGCCAGACGGCCCCGCCTGCTGGCTGCCGCTACCAGGTGGATCCGCCTCCCGGACGCGGATGGGTGCCTCCTCCTCCTCCTCCTCGTCTGGCCAATTCTCGACGCTGCCTTCTGGCAGGCCGTCTGATGATTGGCCCCCGCCGCCTGTCACTTCTTCCTCCTCCATGGCGGCAGCCCCAAGATCGGGGTCGCTCGTGTCGCTCTGGGAGCGATCTGGTTCCAGGGGATGGCCTGGCTCGTCAAAGCCCGACGCCGGCTGGCCGGGGAAGATTTGCAGACGGCATCAAGATCAGACGGCCCTAACAGCCGGAAAGAAAAGAAAGAAAAACAAAAGAAGACAGAAAAAACTTACTGCAGGCGGCTGGTTGCTGCGGCTGTATGGCGGCTTGCCAAAGGCCCAGCCGGAGTCGGAGACCTTGCAGTTAGAAATGTAGTTCACCAAGTTAGCCACCTCCTTGTATGGCATTGGCTTGGTGCATGTCCGGCTGGGATCCCGGCGCCCGCTCATGTCACAAATCAGATGAGGGCGGCGCTGTAGCGGCATCACTCGGCACTCCGAAAACGTGAGCAGCAGATCTACGAAGACCAGACCCTCGCTGTCCCTCAGCTCCCGGAGATGCCGCATCGCGATGGAAGCGCCTGCTGTGAGGGAGGTAGGCCGGGTCCTCCAGGAGTCGCGGGCCTGGCGCCCAGTCCGGCAAGCAAATGAAGTCTTGGTCGGGGTCGATGTTGGAGACGTAGAAGTACGTCTTCTGCCACAGTTTAACCGACGCCACGAGCTGCGGCGCCGGGAAGAAGTTTCTCGATCCACTGTGCTTCACCGCAATGCACCCCCGCACTGGGCGGCCGCGCTTTGGATCGCGGTACCGAGCTTCATGTAGAAAATCTCGGTCCACAACTCCATGGTGGGGAGGATGCCGAAGTACGCCTCGCACAAGACGACGAAGGCAGACAGCGTCACCATCGTGTTAGGCGTGAGGTGGTGAGGTCGGATGTTGAAGAATTCCAAGAAAGACCAGAAGAAGTCGCTCGCAGGGAGGCCGAAGCCGCACGGGAAGTGCGAGCGGAAGACAACCCGCTCGCCCAACCGCGGGGCCGGCCTAATCTCCACCGCCGGCGCTAGGCGCACGGCGACCTTGTCGGCGAGAGGCAGCTTCCGCGACCGGCGGAGGTTGTCGATGTGCTCCTCCAGGACGTCGATGCCGTCCCACTGGCCATGGTGGTGGACCGGCGGTGCGGCGGCCATGGCTCAGGCGACAGCTTGCTGCGGAGTTGGCGAGAGAAGCGGACGGGAGCAAGGAAGAAGAAGAAGGAGAGCGGGGAGGGGCGAGTGCGAGAGAGGCGCTAACCCCTCTCCCCGGCCTACTTATAGGCTCGGGGCGGCGAAGCCGAGGGGGAGGGCGTGGGATCAACTGCTCCACGCCCCGCACGACCCCCACCTTTCGCGCGCCTAATCCGCACGCATTAAATGCGCGTGGGGAGAGCAATCGATTATCCCTGCCACATTGGATCCACGCGCGGACCGAGGCCCTGTAGAGGCAGGCCCTGGCCCACTGTTACGTCTCGTCACGCGCGTGGCTGGCAGGCCGATGCGACGGGGTAATGACGCGTGGGGAGCCGCCAACGGTCGGCAGGCCTGCGCGACTGCGTGCTGACCAGACGGTGCCTTCCCCCCGAAGATTTGAAGACAGAGGTCCGGCTGCCAGAAGCCGGCCCCCTTAGCGCAGGCCCGGCTGACAGCAGACGGAACTTTACAGAAGACGGACGAAGGACGCTGGTCCTGCCTAGGGAGGGAAGCTGCTGGAACCCCGCAGCCATCCAACACTGACCACGGGGTTCCACCAGCTTTGGGAACTACTGTCGGAGATATTGACCACGGGTGTCCTCATTGACCACCCATGGTATTTCAAGACAATTCATGGCCGCCTGTTACCCCCCGGCCGTCTGGTCATTGTGCCGCCTCCTAGGATAGCCTGTCCTAGAAGCCGGCTGCCAGCAGGCGGCAGGGACCCAAACAGGCGGCAGCATCACAGCTAGCAGACGGTCCCATGCCCCTCTCTCGGGATGCGTGCTGGGGGCCACCATGCAGCTGAGGCATGGCTACAGTTGAGTGCATCCTTAGAGAATCTATAAGGGCGTGGCAATAGTGAATGTGTACCTTATGGACATCTCCTAAGCGGCGAATCACTGTAGCCACGCTATACGTGACCAAGCTTCGGACAAAGGAGCCACGATCCCACCACCCGCAGACGGCGGGGCCAGCAGGCGGCTGGCCCCACCGGCCAGTGGGTAGGTCATAAACCAGCCGCCCCTGGCAGGCGGCCAGGGGAGGCGGCCGCCTGGTAACAGGCGGCGAATCTTGTGCTAGAAGTCTAAACCTCATCAAGACGACAAGACAGGGCGTGGCGGCAGTGTACGGCAGGAGATGGCGGCACTATAGCCACTTCCCCCCTGACGAGGCTGTCGTCAGCAGAAGCACGTCTACAGTAAAAGACAATCACATGGGCCCGCAGGCGGCGGGCCTCAGCCGACAGGCGGCGAGGCCGGCACCAGAAGACGCTGACAGCCGGGGGCCACTCCGTTGAGATTACAATTGTACCCCTGAAGGGTAGGCCTATATAAACCCCCCAGGGCCCTCCGTGAGGAGGGGTTGAAAGATTAAACCCTTAGAAAAAGAAGACAAAGAGGGAGAGAAGAAACCCTAGCAACCATCCCCGATTCCTAGAGCGAAGGTAGTGAGCTAGCCTTGTTCATCTTCCCCCTCTAGGCCACACAGCTCGAGGAGCAACCTTGTAGCTACCATAGTGACATTAGTCATGACGCGGAGCCCCCACAGAGCAGGATTAGGGGTGTTATCTCCTCGGAGAGCCCCGAACCTGGGTAAGATCCGTAGGCGTCCTAAGTTTCGCCTCATCCCGCTTCCAGGGCCCGGCGATGTTCTATTGTCCCCATGCATTATAAGCCATCCGTTGGCATATGTCGCCCCAAAACCACGACAGTTACTCTTGGAGGGTTAACTCCTAGACGATCAGTGTTTGCTTGAGACCCTTCAATTTGTGAACGAGCCAAGAAGTTTCCGAATGTTTGAGATCACCTACTTAATGTGAAAATCCACACCAAGTCATTATTCATGGACTTTGTGTCCTAGACCAAGGAGGCCTATGTGGGATCATGTTGGTGCGGGTATTTGTGACCTTAGAACTTTCTGTTAGAGCCTCCTCCAATGGGGCATATGATTGTGCCAACCATTTGAACCTCAGGATAAATCTTGCATTTGGGAACTCTTCCTCTAACTCCTTTACATTCTTGTAAGTTAAATTTTGCACATGTACTTTATAGTCCTTTCCATATGTTCAAAATATAGAACATTATATCTAGTCATAGAATACACCCGCCCATACATATAACTTTCTCTAGTGATTTTGAGAACCTTAGTACAATGTTTGTGTAGTGTTCTTTATAAAGGGTGTTTTTGAGGGATACAAAGCATGATGAGCGACACCTGACCCTGCATAGCAAAGACGTACACTACTAACTCTACTGCTATTGTACTGCCACCCATGTTGGGTAAAAATCTTCTCCATGTCCACCCATTCACGCCGTCTTGAATATCGATTGGTACTACATTCGATGTAGAGACCACATACGAAGCCAATGCGTACATCGGAAAATGACCTCCAATGGAGTTGGATTTTGTTGCATTAAAAATTTATTTATACATAGCCAAAGACACCATAGTAAGGTAGACTCTGCCACCCTAATTAGTGTTTTAAACTTATTTTGTATTGCATCAAGCTAGTGATCATATATATTAGCACATTTGTAGGCAGATACAAATTGGACGCTATTTGGATGAGCCACATAGAACACACAAACTTACATTGAAAGAAGAGGTGTTTGATTGTCTCGTCTTGAGTACAAAAACTTCCTGCTTCCTTCCTAGTTGCGGCGAACGAGGTTATCTTTAGTAGCACACTCCCCTCCGAAGATACCACATGAAAATTTTGGCTTTTCATGGTATCTTCGATTTCCAATTTTGTTTATAATTGTTTCCTGGAATCTTTGAGTGCGAGAGTGCACAGTATATAGAGTTATATATAAATGACACATTTGTAGTTAGATTCAAGCGGAACACGCCCTCAGGTTAATCGCAAGGATCAAAGATGTTGCCATGACACTAGACAAGGGCTAATCAAATCCAGCTTCAATTACATATATATGTCCGGGAGGATCTGAGCACAATGTAAGGAAGGGGTTCTCTCTTAGCAAATTATCTCAAAACACCACCCTCCCAATGGGGTTCTCTCTTAGGAAGAGGTTCTAAATGTTGGATGACAAAACACTGTCCTCAAAAGTTCCGGACAATGGGGCCAAGTTCTAGATGTGTTCAAAATTTGAAAGGCCAACTGGGAAAGTAGCATTCCTGGAAGTTTGGTAGCAACACGGAGGTAACAAGCTGTCCAACAACAACTCATGAATTAAGGTAACCTCAAAATTACCCAATGTGAGCAATCAGAAGTTATGTGAACATGAAATTGTGAACACGGCTGGAACGAATGTATTATATGTGTATATTTGTTACGTGAACATGAAATTGTATTGGCAAACAACATTGTATGAGATGTGTATGTCTATGTGTATCTGATGGCATAATAAAATGCAATGTTTATATGTGCTTATTTTGTATTGCGTGTGTAATATTGGATGCAGCTTGGGCTGCAGTGCTATACGGTAGGACGATAGAAAGCTGTCAGCTGGAACTTAACATAGCTTATCGGACTCTAGGCACTGCCCAGTAAGGGCCAATTCTTTGGTGAATTTTGGGGGCTTCTAGAATAAGTTGCCCCCTATCCAGCTTATTTTAAAAACCCAACCAAAAAACAATTTTGTTTGGGCTTCTAGAATAAATTGGGTAAGGGGCAGCTTATTCTAGAAGCCGTCCAAAGAACTGGCCCTATATTCCCCTACTTTGTGCCCTATTGATAGGTATAACTGATTGGTTGGGCGATCAAGTGTTATGGGTCACTAGCCGGCCAGGTGGCCCATCCGTGATGATTAAATCATCACTAACCCTGAGGCACTGACTGCCGCTGGCGCGTTAGTTATGATACCATTTGGTCAGTTAGTGATATGCGGACCTGTAGTAGTGAACTTGTCTTCTTTGGTAGTGTAGTTTGCACTTCTTCCGTTTGGAGTTGCATCAAGAAAACCCTCCTCTACCATGTCAAGTGGCTCATCTTCTGTTTCATATTCTTGGCACACAATTTCTTGAGAGACCAAATCTTGAGATGCAACACAAATGTATTGCAAAAAAGTTTGACCGTCCACACTACATACACCCAGAACCTACATGCACATCACATCACAACTGCATACAAAATGTAGAATGCCATGACATAGAATGAAAAAACCAGAGAAAGTATTTTTTTTACCTTCTGTTCATTTCATCGAACATGTTGGGATGCCGATGAGTGACACCCACTCCTCCACGTTCGGTGGTGGGAGGGTAGGGGAAGAGGCCCTTGGTGCCAATTCAACATGGCAATGGGTACCCACAACCCACGAACACGACGGGTGAAACCCATATTAGGGTAAGGGTTTCGAAAAAATAAATACTCATGGGTTTATAAATGGAAAAAAACTGTAGCATCTACTAAGACGATACGGATATGGGAAGGCAATACCCATACCTTCTTACCTGCATATTCATATACTAATTTCTTCCAGCAGTATGTTCTTTGTGTCATTCATTAAAGGGGGGAAACCTAGCAGTATGTTCTTGTTTATATGCATTGATTTTATTTTGTGAACTCATAATTTTGTCTCTGATCTTGTTGATCTTTTTATATAGTCTCGTTTATTTGATTATTTCATAGTAGGGGCTGCAGAAGTATCTTCAATAAAAACAATGGAAAAAATTGTGTCCGTCTTCTTTGTCTTGTAATTGGAAAAAGAAGAAAGAACATATGTGATTGTTTCTCTAAAAAAGTTCAATTACAGGCTACTAATCCATGAACGTAATTGGACATTGTTTAGTGTCATCTAAGTAATAATTAATACCATTCTTTTTATTCCATCACGCAATAAATCATAATATATGTGTGTGTGTGTGTGTGTGTGCGTGCGTGTGTGCGTGGATGCGCGCGTGCCCTCGTGCGTGTGTGTGTGTGTGCGCGCGCGCGCGCGTGCGTGCGTGCGTGCGTGTGCGTGTGTGTGGGTGCACGCGCTCAAAAGGTAAAATGTGGCATATATGTATGTGCTGAAATATGCGCTCAAAAGGTAAAATGTGGCATATATGTATGTGGTCAAATATTGAAGCATACATGCTGAATGTTGTATATATATGCAAAAATGCTGAAAAATACATGGTGGAATATGAATTGGGTAAGGTGACCGAGATAGGTATTTTTACCCACAAGTATTACCAGCACCTGGCTGGGTACAAGTATGGGAACAGTTTGAAACCCAAGGTGCGAGTACAGACCTAAAATATTGAGACGGGTACGGGTTTGGGCGGCCATTACCCGTACCCTAACCCGGCGGGTGCCATGTTGAGGCGCCATCGGGGCAGCCTTCTTCTTCTTGCTACAGGCAACATCCTGACAGACGAATCTTGTGGCAGCCTCCTGGCTACCACGACAGTGGTTCATGGCTTTGGGGGAGCCTTGGTGGCGAGGGCGTGCACCAGCGCATCCCCACTACCAGCAAGGGCGGTTTATCGCGATGGAAGGGCATTGTCTTGGTGCCACCGCCAACGGTAACCACGGGAAGGACAACTGCAGTTCTGTGGGAGCAAGGGTGAGGCCGGTGGCGGTGACGGTCGCATCGGAGTTGCCTTCCATGGTGAATCGGTGGTCGGGAATGATAGTTGGTGCGAGGCGATTCGGCGGCAGGATGTTCATCAGGATTGTTGGTGTTCACACGACCGCGTTTAGTTTTTGTGGAAGCCACTAGAGGTGCTGTAAATATACAACATTTGTAGCAAAAAAGTTGAGGCATGTGCAATTTTGTTTGGCACCAAATAGAGATAGGGCACTTGTCGAAGCTGTATTTTTGGCACTAAGTGACCTAAATGACAATTTTCATACAACCGCAATTTCTGGGCACCTATTGGAGATGCTCTTAGGAGGGAACCGGAGGAAGGGGGTCAAATCCAACCTTAAATCGATCTCCTTTCTAAAGCCGGACTCCACACGTAGTCTTTTACTCCTAAATACATAGGCATGGCCCAAAATTAAGGTGGCACAACACCTATAGATGACCATGAACGAAAGTGTCATCTTGTATATTTTCTTCTGTCCCTCAAGTGGCATCAGGTGGATTCAAATTCCTAAAATCATTACTTGAAGCTCCGTTGTCACTCCTTGTAAGTGCATGTCCCGCTTGTCCGTTACAGTGTTTCATTTCCTGATTAATACAAATATATCCGGCTTAGCCACATCATATTTCCGTAAGCACTTAGAAGCGTTCCTAGAAACGAAACTACGTGATACTTGAGCTGGTGTGTCCGAGCTTTATTCATTCGTCATAGTATCGCTGTAACTTGAGCTGGTATCATCACGAGGCCTATTGGTGACTAGCTAGGCGTAAAAAGCTAGCAGAATGGCAGCCAGGATCCCCCCTCCCCTCCCCTAGCCGCCGCAACCCGACCTCCCTCCCCTCTACTCTCCTCCCTCGCCGTCGCCCGGCGGCGACGCCGCCGGGCGAAGCCCGGCCGGTGGGGGCGGCGGCGGGGCCTCGTGCTCTGCGGCTGGCGCGAGATGGCCGGTCGAGTGGGGTCGCCCGGCTTTGGCAGGGCCGGCAGCGCGGCAGCGTGCTCGGAGTTCGGCGGTGGGGTTGCCTGGTGGGGACGCGACGTCGAGCGGCGGGCTCGTTTTTGGCGTGGCGGCCGCGGGGGTTCCCGATATGGGCGGTGGCGTGCTAGCGAGGATCTGGCTCCTGGATGGCGGCCGGCGGCACGGGACGGTGGTCGAGGTCGGTCTTGACCTCGAAGTGGGGTGGTCTGCAGCGGCGCTGCTGCGGCCTGGTGGTTGTCCGATCTGCGCGCGGCAACGGCGGGTTTCTCCGGCGGCGGTTCGTCTGCGTCGGACTCGGGTGAGCTCCCTCCCTCTTCTTTGGACTCAGTGTCGGGCTCGTCGGGCCGGGGTGGCGCCATGGTGTGCTGGTACGTGCGAGGCCTGCTGGTGGTGGCAGGGGACTTCGGGAAGGGGCAGGGTGCCCCCTCCGTTGCATCTGGCGGCTGATGCGGGTGGCCGCTGGAGTTTCCCTGGCCCTGATCCGGCCGCCGAGGTCATCAACCATGCCAAGGTGTCGGCTTTGGGGTGGAAGGCGAGCTTCCGCTTCGTTCCGGTCAGCCGCGTCTGTTTGGTGTGTCCTGGTTGATGGTGGGGCTCGGATGCTATGGCGGCGGCCCGGTTGGTGGTAGCCGGGGTGCTCATGGGCGGAGCACGCGGCTCGGGCACTGTCCGGTCAGCATGGCCGTGTGGGCGGCGTGTTGACCGGGGTGGGTCGTTCACCCAATCCGGTGACGATGAGTGTTGGCCGGGGTGAAAACCCGTTCTGCTTTGCCAGGCCGACGGCGGCGATGTTCTAGCGCCGTCCCCTTCTTGAAGGCGCCGTCGCGGCATCTCATTTGTCGTCGGAGTGCTCCGGGAGAAACTCTAATCCTTGGATTGGGGGGTGGCGACACGATGGTGTCATTCCCTTGCTGAAGGCGCTGCTTTGGAGCTCATTGTTCGTCCTACACGGCTTCTCCTCTTTGCGGTGTCCCGCCCACGGTTGAGGGCCCCGACATCTTCGTAGTTGTGCTTATTGTGTTCATCTGATGTTGGCTAGAATTTTGTTGGGGTAGTGTTGCTGTTATCAGCGTCCTTGTATCCAGCCTTGGGTGTGTGTGTGTTTGTATCGGCAGGATTCAGTTGTTCGGTGTTGCTTTATCTATAAAGCGGGGTAACCCTTTTTCGTGAGAAAACTAGCAGAATAAACTTCAGATTTACAAACATTCAATGATTGTAATCAACCTGATATTTTCTCGTAAACACCCAGCCGGTTGTAAGTTATAATGTATGCGCGCAAAAAGTTCGCATTGCATATAGGCTAAACAAAGACCTTAACCCTATTCGAAATGGAACATTTCCGGTAAACAAATTATATTTCTATAGAAGCTTCTACTTCCCAAACATCGTCTTAATGTATGTTTGCTTTGCTCATAGTCAAGGCTGAAGTAGCCAGCCAAACTGAAGATCCTCTTTTGTTGCTATGTTCTCTTGGTATCAAAAGCTACTTTTTGACATGAAATACAGTATGGTGCAAAATTACAAAATAGCTAACTGCCAAAAGCTACTGTGGATCGTTATAGGGTGTTTGATCTGTGTTTGTAATCGCAAATATTAACTATTAGCAAAAATTCCGCAACAGCACAATCAGAAGAAGTATCACTAAAACCACTCCAATTAAGTAAGTTTAGTTCTATACACGCTGGAATCTAACATTATTCTTATCTCCTAGTTTTCTAGGTGTTACTCTGGAAGTCTGGGGTGCCAACTAGCTATACATTAAAGGTAGGTGTTAGGCTGTTAGCAGTTGATGCCAGGTGAATCGGCATATTCTAGCGTATAGATTTCACCAAAATCGAAAATGTTTTGTAGCACCATGGTTCAGCCGAACCTACGCTCGGTGCCACATATCAGAAGGCAGCATATTTCGAGATCTGTGCATGGCGGGTGTGCTAAACCTTGGCGGGAACTATCAACAGACTGATGAGAAAGATTCCGTGTTAATAGACCTACCGGCTGCCACCATCAACCGAATAAAATAGTGGACTGGCCTCGGAAGAAACAAACGATGTCTCCCATTCACTCTACTGTTCACAATTGTTTAGTGCATCGGTATGCAGGTAAGCTGTGCCATGCATGCCCGGTCAGACCGAGGGTATTCATACATGCGCTTAGGGAGAAGGAATAGCATAATAAAAATAAAGAGCAGACCAAAAGCTCGCACAAGGATTCCTTCTTTGTACCATCCATTCCATTGTAAATAATTCTATACAAATAATTCTATACAGATATATTCAAGACTAATTCTAACTACAAGAAACTGAAAAATATCATTTTTTGTACACGAGTCATAACAAAAAATATAAAATGTTTTGACAGAACTATTCAAAGACTAATCATTAATAAAGAAAAAGTATAGCAAATCGTGAGCTCAAGCAAAGAATTACTACCGTGGGGTGCTTCGTAACAAAGAAACTCCACAGATCTCTGACTAGTAATTCTGACTGTAAGAAACTTAAAAAATATCAGCTTTAATACATGATATAGAACAAAAGCATATAGTTTATTTTTGATACAAATATTTAGAAACTTATCAATTTTTACTTTAGCCCAAGAAGAACAATGGAGTTCTAGGCTGCTGCGCAAAAAATGGCGAATGAAGATGAATAGTGCCGACATGCCTGGTATAGTATATATTCCTTTTTTGCATCCTTGGGATTGGGATTGGTATAGGGAGGCGTGCCAGGCCAACATGTTCGGAGAAAATGAAGCCAGCCCAGGACTAGGCTTCCCTCACAGAGATGTAGTATTAACGATGACAGTACATAATAAGAGAAATTTGAACCTTGACATGGCCTAGATCCGTACGTGACCTACCCTAGATCGGACGGTTCTGACCATAGGTTCGACTGAGCCATGGTCCTGAACTCCACCAAAACTCATCTTTTAATCCATATCAAATATGTGTTCAACCTTGCCAGCAAAACTAGAACTTCAAAAAACTGACTTCTATTTTTGATCTTCCATGCACAAAAACATGTACAGACACGTCTTAACAGTTAAAATTTGAAGTTTGAGGTTCTACAGGCTAAGAGATATGATATGGAACGAGGGGTTCTGAAGTCACTACAGAAGAAGTAGATTGCTCAGTACGCCCAAATTCTCCATGTATTTTTTTTTTCCAACCGGGCTCACACCCCTTTCCATTAATTTTTCAATCAACGGAAATACATCAGTCTTTTTGTTCTAATCAGAAACCCACGGCACACTAGTAAAATGAGACTGAAAGGGGGGAGAGCGAGTTGGGGCATTATCAGGAAACCCATTGTATGATAACCCTGGAGCGGATCATCAACTATGGGGAGAAAACCTGATAACACTACAACATCAAACTACCCAACATAGAGACCTACCAAGTCTAATGAGATAGAATCCCATCTAGCATACTGCACGAACGCATAAAAACTCTTGCGTACAAACCAAACCAGCGGGCATCAAACCCCAGTGGTATACGACTTCAGCCCACTGACGAGACAAAAGGAACTCATCACTTTTTTTGATCCTTTCACTCGGAGATGAGCCTGCCACGATGAACCGGTCTATCAGCCAAGATAGACGCAGCACGAGCGAGTCTTTTCACCCCTTCTTGAAGCTTCATCCTATCTTGAATTGGGGCAAGATAGAGATGCATTTCATACATATATACATATATAGATTGTAGAGGTAAAGAAATATTGATATCCACCTAGAGATATCCAAGTACAGGAAACCTTCAAGTTACCCTAATAAGGTTATAAATATGTTCTCCAAGGCACATAGACGTATGCGGCATACCCGCATGCTGCACTCTCTTAACACACACCCTAACAATTGATGGAGACTAGGCATTTTAATTCGTCAAATCTAGCAATGTTTGTACTAAGGGAGTGACTATAACTCACACGGCTTAGAAATATTGTTTTAATTGACAGCCTTTACATGAAATAATGTCGCTCAATCGAATGGTTCTTAGTGTCCACTTAGAAGTCGTCTAAGAAATAGCAAAACAGTTGTATTAGTACACTCATGCGCATTTCTAACATGAACACCAAGGCATCTTTGATTGAAATGATTCTAAAAACGTGGAGCGGAAGAACTGGAGCTCCCTTGTGCAACTAGTTTGGTGGACTACATGGAACGAGCGCAATGCCAGAATTTTCAAAAATCAGTCGTCCAATGTTTCAGCAGTGCTGGAAAGGATGATCGAGGAAGCAAGAATTTGGCATACTGCAGGTCGCCGCAGGGCTAGCTTGTTGATGTTTAGACCTAGAGAACCTGACTAGGGGGCAGTACTAGCGGTAGTTAATGGTGATTGGCATCTTAGGCCTCTCCTTTGATGCTCTTGTAACTTCTCTGTATGTTGTTTCCCCACACCCCCACATTTTCAATGAAAAGCTGCGCTGATAGCATTTTCGTCAAAAAAAAAAACGTGGAATAGGAACCACGTGATACATGTGGTAAGCAATCCAAGCTATTAAAAAAAGTGGAATAGGAAAAACATAGGATTAGAATGCCATGCTCATTCGAATACTACAGTATTTTTTGTTTGTTTTGATTGTGCAAAGGAATCCTTAGGGAAAAAAAACCCTAGAGGATTCAGTCTTATGAATCAAACAATCTATATAGAAAAAAAATCCTAAGGATTTGACTGAACCACAACTCCACAATACCTGCCAAAGAGATTGTTCTCTTTATCTGGCTTTTCCCGGTGCTGCTAAACATAGTGCTACCCCCATTCCAAATGAATCTGGTTCCAGGTATATGAACATATTTTGCTCCAGGTCCAGATATAGATGAGTATTACGTAGGTACAAGGCGCATGGTCACATCAAGGTAGGGTTAGTTAACTAACGATCACATGTCGACCCATGCATCTCCATTATTTCTCTTGCAGTCAATCGGGTACATGCAGTACATACACGTTTCACAGCACTGTAGTGCATAAGCGACAGATCGGTTGAACAAAAGCTGAGCCGTCAGAGGGAGGCCTGTGGATGATCTGGTGAATGCAGCGGCTCTATTATGGATGGATAGGTTCGCATGGACGGGCATCTCTCAGACAGCGGGAGAGAGAGAGTGTGTGAGAGTGGAGACAAAGAAGTATTAAAGACATGAGCAGGCAATGAGACACTTCCTGCGCCTTTGGGGGGCAGGCAAGCATGGTCTTTGGATTTATTGGCACTGGCAGCAGATGGGATACTAGCTTGCCCTTAATCATAGCACTAGTATCATACTAGTAGTACCGGCTAAATTAAGACATGAACATTAATTATAGCACAGTAACTATTTTTGTAACAGGGTGCTGCTTTATATGGCAGTGGGTTATAGCAGTACCTTGACAGCCTTCATATGTGTTGTCAAATCCCAATAGCACTACTTAGAAAGAAAAGGAATTAATACAGGAAAAACATGCAAAATTATTAAGCGGGCAGAAAGGAAGCGTTTCCCTGCACCAAGTATATATACATGACCTACAGGCTACGGCAACCAAGTGTTTAGTTAGTTTTCTGGCAGTCAGTTGACGGACTAGACCGAATCAGTAAAACCTGAGGACAGATTTTTAACATTTCCGTAGTACTATTTATATGGAACAGGAGGCTTGATTAGGTCCATAGATATGGCAGATATTTTACATGATCCAGAAGAGGATAACAGATCTTCCCGGCCATTGATCCAGATCACCCGGAGAGGGCAAGAAGCTAGCTAGATAGCTCCTAGCTATAGTAACATGACACATGCATAGCTGATAGCCTAATATCAGGCTCTAACACTAACACTAGCTAAGCTAGTTCCTCCTGTTAGCCCTCTCACACAGTCAGACACACGTACACGATCGACCAGCCGTCCTCTCTCTCTCTCTCACTGCCATGAGTAAGAGAGAGAAGCAGAAGCAGCTTAAAACCCGAAAGCGACCCCTCTTCCAACATGACAAGCCCACGCCCTTCCACGGGCGCGCGTCCAAAATCTGGGCAACTTGTTCCTCCCCGCTCTCGTGATTCCCCTTGGGGACAAATCGCAGCGGGGAGCACTCCCGGACAAGCGACTAATGGCGCAAACGAGGAGGGGGCCAGCAGGACAGGCCGCGCCCACTGCTTGCTTAGCTGCGTGTGCTGCGCCTCTGTACGTGTAGCTCGCAACCATGCATCCCTTCGCGGTCAGATGAGTTGCAGTACGCATCACGGCGAGCGATACATGGTATGCCTACAAAAGGAGGCGGGTATGGACAAGGGAGAGAAAAGCCCGTCTGGCCAGATCGTTGATCCCATCAGCTTGCAAGATGCAACGCAGAGATCTTCATCAAGCTAGCTAGAAATGGGTAGGCATTTCCACCGGGGCCGCATCGGCATCGAGATCCGGGACGTACCTCTGTGCCATGGAAGAAACTACTGGGCGCCAAATTTGAGATGGAGCTGCGGGGTGTTCTTTTTGGTTGGTTGCTGATATTTTGGAGAAGCGGCTATATGCTTTAACTTGATGAGTGAGCAGATCACATCCAGACCCACACTGACCTTTTGCTTTGGTTTGCGCACTGTCAGGCATGGTTCGGCAGTGAGTTGTCAAAACTTCAGCCAGGATGCAGAGGTTGTCTTTGGGACATAGGATCCAGAGCCTTCCATGGTCTATGCACAGCATGCATGAATCAGTTAATCTACTGCAAGAAGAACGCAACTATGAATTAGTGCAGACAATTGAGATTGACAGGGCAGTATACTAGCTATCTACAGTTAAGTATCTTAATTGACTGTTTGCACTATGTTCAGGAAGTTCATCTCAGAGCCTGATCATTCATTAATGAGCAGCAGCTTGGACGTGCACAGTGACAAAGACAAGTTGAAAGAGGTAGATGCTAAATTCAGTAACATATAGAAAGTTGGGAGGCATGTTTAGACATGCATGGTGACTGGTCAAACCTTTGCTTATGATTCGTAACCCCCAACTGCAGTTTGAGTATATGTAAATTGCGCACATGCTTAGATCACAAATTTACTTAGGGCAAGTTTAAGCAACTAGAGCACATTTACATGTTTGAGTTCAAAAATCAATGGAAATGACCAATAGCTCCCAGCTATCAAATATGTTCGTCTCGCCTGAAATGTCCAGCAGAAATACTCTGTCACGCAATAAAAACTCAAATACGTCACGTAAGCTAAATGAGAGCATTTTGTTAATATGCCACTTGAGACAGTTCGTGCTATACATGTACACATAAACAGATGAAAACCTCAAAGCAAGCAATCAAACTTCTTATAAGACCATCCGTGCAGCAGGATAATATCTACATCAATAGGACTGTGTACGGTTTACCCCTGGTTGTATGATCATTAAGATGTATACGTATAGGGGTTTTGAATCACTCCTGGAGAGAGAGAGAGAGAGACCACGAGTAATTCACTCACTGTCACAAGATGTAAGGTGACCAGCTCAATGATAGAACTGTGCCCAACAAATATGTAGCTTTCAGAAGGCTCTGCAAATCCAATGGGATCATGGCATTGTGCAAAAAGACACTGCGCTCCATGCCTACGTGGACCCTCATGTGTGTTGGATCATGTGCACACACAAGCGGGAAGGTATATATGAAAAATTAGTATAACCATAGGCTTCATAACTAAACAATATTAAAGTATAACAGTAATTCAGTAAATAACATAAGTAGGCAGAAGAATATTGACAGCAGCGGGATAAGCATGGGCTGTTGGTCCAATGCTGAAGTGCTTAGCTATTAAAACTTCAGGAATAAAACGAGAATATACACTACTGTCATGAACACGTTCTTTAGGATTCCAGCAACAAATAATACCTGCTAGCTCGAGTGCAGGATAAAGTACCAGAGTCATTTTACAGGAAATGACATGCAAAAATTGTGGAAATTTTGATTGCAGAGAATAGTATGCGGTGACTTGAGCTGGTCAATGGCACTCAAGTCAAGAAACTAGCATTCTCTTTTACCTTCCTTAGAAAGGCAGCTCCAGAGTATCCTTCTCTTTTCCACTGCTGAACTTTTCTCTTGATTAGGAGATATATAGGTCATGATCCTTGAGAAAAGTATCTATTGGATTATCCATCAACAAACAGCACCAACAAAGATTAGGCATGCCAAGTTTAACACCAATAGAGGGAAGAACTGCAAATCACAACAGAACTTAAGTTAGAAAATAAGTAGAGATCTAAATACGATCACATTTAATGTCATCTAAATAAAGTACTACTTCAATATCATTATCTGAGTATTATGTGATCATGAAACAATGAAATAAGTGGCTGTGGGTGGCACACGCCCACAACAGTTGGTTGCTATTAGAGAAACAATAAAAGACAGAAGAAGGAAACAGAGAGTACACTAACAGTGAGGAAGGGGATAGGGCAACCTAGGGTGGGATGAAAGGTTGAGCCACAACCACTTATTTTCAGGCTAAATGCCATGAACAAAATTCTGGGATTATGTTAGGCATGGATGGCAGATCAGGTCATGTCAGAAACTAATAAAGGTCAAAGGGGAAATTCTGGTGATGTTTGAGAAATTAA
Organism: Secale cereale; assembly: GCA_902687465.1. NCBI lineage: Eukaryota > Viridiplantae > Streptophyta > Magnoliopsida > Poales > Poaceae > Secale > Secale cereale. Next base: position 197,498,007 of record LR738714.1, read on the forward strand.
GCATAAATTATGGTATATTTTTTATATTAGTTTCATCCCCCCCTAGCTTCCAATGCTTTGTGAACTACAAAAGAGAATATAAAATTGAAGAACGTGAGCAAGAGTAGATAGCTTAAGACAAACATATACGTTTGTGTGCCTGAGTGCCTCTATTTTGGTTCTCTGCAAGCTCCTCGTACTATGACCATGATGCGCCAACTTTCAAATTTTCACATATCAAGTGAGTTTTTCATCAGCACAAATTCATTTATGACTAAGAAAGTATAAAGCAATTGTAGTTTTTCGATATCAATCAAAAAAATCCATTATAATTCCCAAGGATCTGAAGATTTTTTTTAATGGTTGTAAAGCATAACAAGCAGGACCAGAATAAGGAAGTGCACAGAAAGAAAGAAATATTTTAATGTGTTTAGAAGATAGAACCGGGTTGCATATGTGCTCGACACTCGACAGCAAAGAAGGTCCACTTTGCTTAAAAGAAACAAGACACTGACAAGTCAAGGCAAAAGACCAAGTACTGGGAGGGATGAGGAGAACCGTCAGTATTCTGGTCTCCTAACATAGGAGTATATGATAAAAACAAGCAATGGAATAACTCCATTTCCTGGCACCAGGAAATCCATATATTGTTCGTTTTGATACCTTTCCTCAGTTCAAAGCAGGTTTGGTCACTACTAGACGTCAAAATCCCGGTCATTGTTTTCCTCTCATCCAGAAAAAGTATTTAACATGTGTCCCTTTTGCTCCGGAATTAAATGCAGAATGATGGTGGGTAGAGAAACATATTCTTCGGACTGTTTTACTACACAAACTTAACTCTGTTTCTTTTCTATAGGCAAGCATAATCTACTTCCACCGCAATATGAAAAGCACTGCAATCCACGACGCTTTGATTCTACCATAGTGGGTGATCACTAGTGAAAATGTGCCATAAAATGTACACATGTGCAAAAATCCAGTGGAACTGTATCACCAGTAGCAACGGATGTTTTTACCATTGCCACGTCCACTCGAGAAACGATAGCCGAGCAAACACGGGAAATAATACGTGCACAAACCTCCAAATTCGCAGTGGCACCTTTCAAGAATCTACCGATCCTCAGAAATCTGTGTGGGCATTCCGTCGAACACGTAGTGGACGACGCTGGAGCTCCCTTCGGTCATCCTTCGGGACACGAGCGCTCGTAGGTTTTGCAGGTGCAAAGCAACAGGAGGAGGTGTCCACGGCTCACCTCCATATATCTGCGGCGGCGGAGACTCGACTCCATACGCCAGTGGAGAGGACGAGATGCGACGCCGCCACGGCGTGCGCGCCACTGGACTGAGCCCCGCAGAGAATGACACCGACGCGCCCGTGAAACAAAACGAACCGAAATTTTCACTGTGGTCTCGTTTTTTTTTTTTTTGAGACAATTCACTGTGGTCTCGTAATTTTCTACTTTTTCATGGTAAGCCTGCCAAGGTTATGAATCAAGCTCATGAAATAGCCCACCCCAAAATATGCGCTCACGGCGAACCAACCCATTAGGATTCAAGTCCCGGTGCTCGCTTTTGTTTCTGAATTTATTTTAGAAATTTACGGTGATGCGCATTCAGTGGGAGTAGACGTTCTCGTCGATGATGAGTGTTAGAAGGGAGAGAGAGGTTTGGTGAAATAGTTGATGTATTGCTTGAGCCTCGTGGGCATATATATAGGAGTACATGATCTATTTGGAGTACAAGGCAAGCCAGAATATTTCCTAGTCTAACCTATGTTTCATAATACAATCACGTTACTCAACA
>LR738714.1:197500054-197510061 GCA_902687465.1 Secale cereale
ATAGTCGGAACGGTCGACGTATCGCGGAGTCGTGGCAGGAGTGGAAACCGACGAGGTTGGTCAAGCAGGCGGTAGCCCTTTGTGCCGTTTGTCGATGTAGCCGAGAACGTATGTGGTGGAGCCGTGGTCGAGGTAGCCGTGCGAAGAATGACGTGGTCGATGTCGAGTCAGGGTACCGGTGTCGAGGAAGACGCCGTGGAGCCACAGGCGCAAGAGGGCGCCGAGTTAGCATGGGCGTTGTGGTGTCGAAGTAGTGGTGCGCCGGGAAAAAGATGTTGTTGACGACGCGTCGCGGCTGGTTTGCCAAGCCCGGGGACACATCGTAGACGAAGTTGACGAAGCGCCGACCAGGCTTGCCAGGCCCGGGGACACGTCGTGGATGAAGGCACGCATCAATGTTGCCAGCACCGGCCATGCGTAGACGAGGGACCTACACGAGCTGTACGCCGTGCCAGAGAAGTCGGAGGGGCCAGCAAAGAAGAACTCGATGACGATTGCGGCGTCCATCGGCGCGGGGCCGATGTCACCAACGGTGGTCGGAGTAGACGAAGTGGTCGGAGTAGATGACGGCGACGCTGGCGGCGGGCTGGTGCTTGGACGAAGACGAAGGGGGTGGACGGGCGACCGCGGCGGCTACGAAGGTGGCGGCGACCGCGGCCAAAGAAGAGCGGCGGCGGCGGCCTAACGGCGGCGGCGGCGGCTAGGTTAGGAGTGCGGCGGCGGTGCTCGAAGTAGGCGAAGAACCCTGACAGCGTGACGAAGACCGACGCGGACGGTGACGTTCCCGCGCCAAGGGAGATGGCACGGCGCATACCACGGGAAGTCGACGCGCGGTGACGGCGAAGTGGACCGCGGGCCGCGGCGCTACCGCCCGAAGGGGCGACGCAACGGCGGCAAGCGGGTCGGGGCGACGGCGGGGACCGCGGGCCGCGATGCTGCGGCCCTAAGGGGCGACACAATGGCGCTTCGCGAGTCGGTGCAACCGCGAGGGCGACATTGGGGCGGCGGCGGGGACCGCGTATCACGGCACTGCGCCCAAAGGAGCGACGCAGCGGCGAAGCACGAGCCGATGCAGACGCGAGGAGAATCACGGGGCGACGGCACTGCGGCACGACGGGGCGACGCAGCGGCAGCCCGATGCTCGATTGGCGAGAGGCGCGCTGAACTCGGAGGCGATCTTCACGAGACCCGCGAAGGCGCACGCAACTAACTGGCCAGATCAATCGCGCTGCATGGGTGGAGCGGATCGCAAGCTGACGGGTGATCAATCCGATTACTCGCGAGGCCAATGTAGCGGCGGAGCCTGACTGGAGGTAGTATAGCTAGACGAAGACCCCTTGGCGCAACAATGGGCCAGATCGAAGATGGAAAGTGAGCTTCTCTTGATTGCTTTGCACACGTACGCATAATGTGTGTCAAAACTTGTAGATGTTGTCATGTGATGAAGCTTCTTGCGTGGAGAAAGGTCCGATCTTCATATGGCATGTCCTTTTGCGCGGGTGCAAACCAGCGCAGGACCTGCCCAAGCGACCGACGCACATGAGCACATGACGTGTTGCCATGCGCGTGAAACCTACGTCAGCATCTAGCCGATTCTGGTGAAGGTGGAGTGGATGTGTCCCGATCAGATCAGGGGCAATGACGGCCGGCCGGCATAGGACGTGCATATCGGATGGGCGCGCGGGTGTTTCGTACAGCGCTGCTAGCCACACGATGCCGCAGTCATACCAATAGCCGGTGTAATCGCCGAGGTCGAAGTAGAGGCGCGATGTAGATGACAAACGGCGGCGGGCGACGCAAACCGATTTTAGATCGGAGAACAAAAAGTAAATGCCGATCAACATGACCGGCGGGAGAGAGAAAAACCCGAAGCAAGGGCTCGGGAAAAAGACTCTTTAGGGCAACCGGTCAACATGGCCGGTGGACGAACCCTAGGTACGGGCGGCGCGGCCCTCGATGGCGGTCATGAAGGTCGACCGCCCCGAGGGCGGCGCGCGGGTGCGGAAGCGACGGCGGCTAGGGTTTAGGATCGATTAGGCTGATACCATGTTAGAAGGGAGAAAGAGGTTTGGTGGAATAGTTGATGTATTGCTTGAGCCTCGTGTAGGGCTGTGCATTTTGAAACCGAACCGAAAAACCATACCGAAAATAAACCAAACCGAACCAATTTTATGGTTTTTACGGTTTATGATTTTGATATGGTATGGAATTTTCATACCGTTTTGAACTTTGGTTTTTATGGTATATACCGAAAAACCGAACGGTTAACCGAATAAACCGAAGTAAAAAATAAATTTATATTTCTTAAGACAAACAACCATACAAGTTGTCTTTTTTCTTGAACATGAGTCAAATTCACTACTAAACATGTACATTTTTTTTGTAACATAGTTATTTTTCTCTTTTAAGATGCTAAGCACGTCCATAATCATTAAGGGATGAATATATGCATGCATATATACTTATATATATAGTTATATATTATTTATGTAAAATAGTATGTGTTTTGATTGGTTTTGAGTCATAAATTTATAAGTTATTATTACGTTATTTTCAAATTCGCGTCAACTTTGGTTTTTATGGTATATACCGAAACAATACCGAAATAATTTGGTATATACCGAAACCGAACCGTATTTTCATTTCATACCGTATTTACCGAAGTATTAATACCGTACAAACCGAAAAACCGTATAAACCGAACCATGTAAACCGAATAAACCGAATGCACAGAGTGAGCCTCGTGGGCATATATATAGGAGTACATGATCTACTTGGAGTACAAGGCAAGACAGAATATTTTCTAGTCTAACATATGTTTCCTAATACAATCACGTTACTCAACAATGAGGTGCCTATGTACTAATGCTCAAAAAAACAATGAGGTGCCTACAGTTATTTTGTAAATTTCCAACATCAGTACAGACACAAGCGCTCATATATACGAGCATACACGCATCCCTATGAACACACACAAGCGCACCCTACCCTTATGAGCACCTCAACGTCTCCTCCCAGTGAATGCACATCGCCGGAAATACTGAAATAAATCCAGAAATAAATCAGTGCACCAGGATTTGAACCCTGATGAGCTGGGATACCATAATTCCTCTAACCATCCAACCGCTTACGTCTGTACTGTGTTTAAAAAAAATTATGCCCAACCAAATGGAACCCTCGCGTGAAGGGGAACCCAGGATGGGTTGGCCCAGTCCCATGCGAGGCCACAGCTCCTTTTTTTCTGGTTTTTCTTCATGTGTTTCTGTTTTCGTTTTTTGCTTTATTTTTATTTTTTTAAAACTTCAAAACATTTAAATGTGTATAGAGAAAATGTTTGTCACGTATACGAAAAATGTATAAAAAAATACAATTTATATGAAAAAATAGTCATGTATATGAAAAATATAGTGGACATATTGAAAAAATGTTGAACAAGCATTTGAAACATGTTAATCAAGCATTTGACAAATGTTAAATGTGTATAGAAAAAAATGTTTACCATGTATTAAAGAGATGATGAGAAAAACTTATCATGTACATAAAAATATTAATCAAGATTTAAAAAAAAATATTGGACAACTACTTGAAAAATGTTAAACAAGCATTTAAAAATGTTGAATTTGTATAGAGAAATTGTTTACCATGTATTTAAAAAATTATATTTATATTTAACACTTTCATAAATGTGTATAGAAAAATGTTGACCACTTATTAAAAAATCTTAAATTTGTATTTCTAAAAGTTAAATGCATATAAAAATGTTAACCATGCATTCAGAAAATCTTAAACTTGTATTAAAAATATAAGTCAAGCATTTCAAAAAATGTTAAATGTGTATAGAAAAAAATGACCATGTATTCAAAAAAGATTAATCAGGTATTTCAAACATATTGATCAAGGAATTAAAAACATTAAGAATGTATTAAAAACGTATTCAATATATACAAACGATGTGTATAGAAAACCAGTGAAACCTGAGAGAAAACAAGAAAAAACCATGAAAACGTGAAAGAGACCAACAAAACTGAAATAAAACAAAGAAAAAAATCAATGAGAACCAGAAAAGGTAATAAGGAAAACCAAAAAAATGGAAAAAAGAAAAATAACAGGTAAAATTTAGAAAGAGGCAAACAAAAGCCAATGACAAAAAAAAACACGCAAAAAACAAATGAGAATAATAGCACATCGGCGGACCCCGAAGGCCGGGGCCGCCGGGAGCAATGAATGTGCTGGCCTGGAACTGTCGAGGCTTGGGGTTGGACTCGACAGTCGGCGAACTGCGTGACCTGGTTAGGTCCCACAACCCAGCGGTGGTGTTCTTGTGTGAAACGAAGAAGAGCGAAAAGGCCATGGAAAAATTGAAATGGAGCTTGGGGTTTAGGCATGGGGTGGCGGTGAGCTGTGTAGGTAAAAGTGGAGGGCTGGCACTATGGTGGAGAGATTATGTGCAGGTGACAGTTCGGCCATGGTGCCAATACTTCCTTGATGCTGAAGTGGTGCTGGATAATAAAACCTTTAGAATCACTGGATTCTATGGGGAGCCAGACACGGAGAAGAGAGGTAAATCATGGGAGGCACTAAGATACTTGCGGTCTCAGGATAATCTCCCATGGTTGTGTGCGGGTGACTACAATGAGGCTATGTTCCAATCTGATCAGCAAGGAGGAAACATGAGGAATTTCAACCAGATGGAAAATTTCAGAGACTGCCTAGCGGACTGTGGCCTGGCTGATCTAGGCTTCTCTGGATATAGATATACATGGGATAATAGGAGAGTTGGTGATGCAAATGTTCAAGTACGGCTTGATCGTGCCACTTGCACTGACGCTTTTTTGCAGATGTTTCCGGAGACCCATGTTGAGCATCTAATAACCGAGGAGTCGGATCACTTGGCGCTCCTTGTACATGTGTTGGAGACGGCTCCTACACAGCGACAACGAGGGGTGAGCTCTTTCCGCTATGAGGAGGCATGGACAAGGCATGAAGACTATGAACGGATGGTAGCGGAGGCGTGGGAGGCGGCGGACACGGGGAACTCTGGTATAGCGATGGTCTGGGACAAGATCCATAGAGTGTCATGTGATATGCAGCGATGGAGCAGGGCAGTATTCGGATCCATTAGAAAACAAATTTCCCGCCTCAAATGTCAACTTGAGGAGGCGAAGAGGAGATCTTTGGGTTCGGGCTCCTCACTGGAGGTGCGCGACATCGAGGGACAGCTGAGAGAAATATACGCAAGAGAGGAGGTCTACTACAGACAGAGATCGAGAGTGGACTGGCTCAAGGAGGGTGACCAAAACACTAAATATTTTCAGGGTCGGGCGTCTCATAGAAAAAGAAAAAACACGGTACGGGCGCTGATGCGGGAAGATGGTACGAGGTGTATGGTGGATACGGAGATGAGGGAGATGGCAGCGGTATTCTATGAACAGTTATTTTCCTCAGATGGATCGGCTGGGGCGCAGGAGCTGCTGGAAAACATCACCCCGGCGGTCTCAGAGGAGATGAACGTGAAACTAACAGCGAGGATTGCAGATAAGGAGATCGAGGAGGCCCTCTTCCAAATGGGTCCGACGAAGGCCCCGGGCCCGGATGGTTTACCTGCGCTCTTTTACCAAAGGCACTGGCCTTTGGTGAAAGGGGACGTGTGTCGCGCGGTCAGGGACTTCCTAGAGGGAGTGGCTGCACCGGAGTCTTTCAACGCCACCGTGATAGTGATGATTCCGAAGGTTAACTCACCGGAGTTGCTCTCGCAGTTTCGTCCTATAAGTTTATGCAATGTAATGTACAAAATAGCGGCAAAGGTGTTAGCGAACCGGCTAAAGGTAATGCTCCCGCTACTCATCTCCGAGGAGCAGAGTGCTTTTGTGCCGGGGAGACTCATCACGGATAACGTCCTTGTGGCATATGAATGTGTGCATGCAATCAGAACACGGAAACGTAAGAAACCGTTGTGTGCTGTAAAGCTGGATATGACAAAGGCTTATGATAGAGTGGAGTGGGTGTTCCTCGAACAGATGTTGGCAAAATTCGGTTTTGCGGCAGGCTGGATCACTATGGTGATGAGATGTGTGACTTCGGCCCAATTCTCGGTCAAACTAAATGGAGGTCTATCTCGAGGGTTTTTCCCTTCGAGGGGTTTAAGACAAGGAGACCCACTGTCCCCGTACTTATTTCTGTTCTGTGTCGAGGGTTTTTCAGCTATGTTGAAAAAAGCAAAGGAAGATGGCAGTATTAAAGGAGTGGGCTTTGGGAGCACTGGCCCCCAAATTACACACCTTCTGTTTGCAGATGATAGTATTGTGTTTCTGCAGGGTACCACGGAAAATGTCCAAGCGCTCAAGACAATCCTGGATAAGTACGAGGCAGCATCTGGGCAAAGATTTAATCTTCAAAAGTCATCTATCTTCTTTGGAAAAGGATGCAACCAGCAACAAAAAGATATCCTACATCAATCTCTTGGCATCGAACAAGAAGCCCTTAGCGAGAGATACCTGGGCCTCCCAACAGTGGTTGGAAGGTCAAAGGATGGCACGTTCAGATATGTTACGGAGTGCTCTAAAGGAAAAGTATGTGGTTGGAAGGGACAAGGTCTCTCAAAGAAGGCAAGAGAAGTGCTAGTGAAATCTGTTCTACAGGCGACTCCTACTTTTACCATGAGTTGTTTCCATCTCTCAAAGAAGATGTGCCGGAAACTTACCTCAATCTCCTCAAAATTCTGGTGGGGTGCAACAAATGGTGAAAGGAAAGTGCATTGGATCGCGTGGGACAAGATGTGCTACTCCAAACAAGCTGGTGGGCTGGGTTTCAGGGATCCCGAGGCCTTTAATCAGGCGTTACTGGCAAAGCAGGCTTGGAGGATTCTCAAAGTGCCAGACTCTCTATGCGCCAGGGTGCTGCGTGCCCGCTATTTCAGTGATTCATCAATTATGAATGCCACCTGCCCTTCGGGTGGATCTTACACTTTCCGGAGCATCTTGCATGGGAGAGATCTGCTGAGGGAAGGAGTTATATGGCGCATAGGAGATGGTTCTTCAGTGAACATCCATCATGACCCATGGATACCGCGCCAAGGATCACTGACGCCACTGGGCGCAGTGCATTCTCCGGGAACGGTGAAGGTGGCTCAATTGCTGGATCCTACGGGCACCGGGTGGAATGATACCAAGCTAGGTGAGATGTTCTCACTGGATGATGTTGCTGACATTAAACAAATCTCTGTTGGAGGACCGGGTGTGAACGATTATTTGGCATGGAACTTCACTAAAGATGGGGTCTTCACGGTGAGATCAGCATATCATCTTAAAATGGCGCTGAACGAGGCAAAACATGGCAGGCCGGGGCCGTCTTCTTTGGTGGCGACTCACAAGGGGTGGCTATCGCTATGGGATACATCGGCTCCGGGCAAAGCAAAAATTCACATGTGGAGGCTTATGAAGAATGGCTTGGCCACGGGAGCGGAGCTTCATCGTCGTCGAATAAAGGCTGGTGTGTTTTGTGTTGCTTGCGGGCGGGAAGAGACTGGCTACCATCGGTTCTGGGGGTGTCCTCATTCGATATGCTTCTGGAAACAACTTGGCTCGATATTGGGTGTCTCGGTGGCGATCCCACCGTGCAACTTTGACTCCCAGAGCAGGTTGGCTGATTGGCTGCTGGAGTGGTTCGCTCAGGCAACGGAGGAGGAGAAGGCGGTGATGATACAAGCAGTGTATTCCCTTTGGCTTGCTAGGAATGATACGAGAGATGGTAGGAAGATTGCTGATCCACATGAAATCTCAGCTTCGGTGGTCACCTACTTGAAGGAGTGGGAGGAGACCCACGAGAAGGTGACCATTGCTCGGACGGTTAGGGAAAAGGAAAAGTGGGCACCGCCGGAGCCAGGATGGATTAAAGCCAATATAGATGGTTCAGTGGCCAAAAACCAGGAGAAGGGGGGTGCTGGTGTGGTGCTGCGTGATTACAGGGGGGCGTTTCAAGCAGCCTCATGTACTTTCTTGGGGTGTATGACTGATCCAGAGAGAGCGGAACTATTGGCAAGCAAGAAGGCGGTGGAGCTGGCGAGTAAAACAGGCGTGGTTCGACTTCACCTCGAGAGCGACTCCAGGAGGGTGGTATCCATGCTGAATAGTAAGGACATGAACCTATCCGCCCTTGGGCCAATCGTGGAGGAGGTCAAGAATATGATGTCGATGTTCGATGAGGTTAAAGTCTCATGGGTACGACGCGAGGCAAATGTAGCCGCTGATAGGTTAGCTAAGGTGGGTATGGGTGATGAGCGCTCGGAGGAGTGGCTGTCATCTCCACCAGACTATATTCTTCAGGTTGTTGCGGATGAGATTTCAGACTTGTTTTAATTAATAAAGCGGCGACAATTTCAAAAAAAAAAAGACTAGCGTTTTTTCTCATAACAGTCTGTGCCATAGTATTCAACATGAACCCGGGGCTTACCCAATGGCTAACTCACTACACATCATCGTGGAGACCCGGGATGAAATCCTGGGATCTCCCATTTTCTTCTCTTTCTATTTTAAAGGTGCGCAAACAGGCCGGCCCGTTACTGTGGACTCTTAACGCAAGAGATCCTCTCGTCTCGCTTTATACGAGATATAGTTCCCGCGAACCTGAATTGATGGGGAAACACCCACACAAGCCTATATGGGTCGGAAGTGAAGCGGAACATTTACCTTTTTCCTTTTTGCTCGAAAATATACACACACGCACGCACGCACGCACGCACGCGCGCGCGCGCGCCCACACACACACACACACACACACACACACACACACACACACACACACACACACACACACATATATATATATATATATATATATCCTATTTTGTACTCCTGGGAGTATGTACTCTCATCCTCAATATACCTCATATACATATTAATTATATCTTTTTATCATTCTCAATGTACTTCATTAAATATTCTAAGATACCCCAATACGAGTTTTGTTGTAAAAATATCATCTGCGACGTACTTTTCGTAATATACCTTTTTTCACATATAAACACATCAGTATATACGTAAACATTTAAAAATATGTAGACTCGCATGAATTTTTTCATGAAACTCATTTTGGAGTATCTAATAATTAGTAATGAAGTATATTAAAAATAATAAAAAGGTATAAAAGATTCATCTATATGATATATGAGGAGCGGGAGTACGTACTCCCAGGAGTACACAACCATTTTCATATATATATATATATATATATATATATATATATATATATATATATATATATTCGGAGAAAGTCAATTTGGCTTCCAGGTGCTAAAAATGAAATTGAAACGAAAAAGAATCAATACAAAATTTGTTCGTGTACTTCGTCACATCCAAATGCTACCTGCAAATTTTGAGGCAAAAAGATAAAACATTTTGGCTTGGGCAAAAAAAAAAACAAATCGAACACCAAAAATTACCCCAAAATGTCACCCCAATTTTTTTTTTTGCCGGCGAAATGCCGCCGCTCCATTTCGCATGGAAATCGTCAAGCATGTTTGCGACACTAATACAATCATCTATAAAAAAAATCAGAATTTTCTAAAAAGGTTTAATATTATTTTTCATGTTACTGTTCACCCGGGAGCATACATATATATATATATGTGTGTGTGTGTCTGCGCGCGCGTGTGTGTGAAAAAGTATTATTATAATAATTATAAATACCGAAGCGGTATTGAAATAATAATAATAATAAATAATAAAGAAAAAAGATCATGACATATCTAAAATATTTAGCTCGTGTTTGTAAAATGTTCATAAAATACTTCAAAAATGCTCAACATATACATTACAAAAGGTTCACCATATTGGAAACATGGTAAGCGTGTAGTGTATTAAGAAGTATTCATCATGTATTAAGAAATGTTCGTCATGTTTAAAGAAATATTTGGTGTTTACTAAAAATGCATGTCGTGTTTAAAATCGTGTTTGTTGTGTAATACAAAAAGTCAACATAAAAGGGAAGAAGAAATAAAAATTGAGGAAATG
>LR738714.1:197510071-197534434 GCA_902687465.1 Secale cereale
CGGAAATGGAAAGAAAAATCAGTACAAGAAAACATAATAGAAATCAAAACAGAAACCAACCGCTCGGAGATCATGATGCCGGTGATAGAGGAGAGGATGATGATGACGATGGCGGAGAATTCCCTTCTCAGAGAATAGATCAGCCTCCAAACAGCCCTCCGGGAAGAGAACTATGGTGGTGGCGGCTATGCATCGCAGAAAAATCCCATGAAATCATTTCGAGGGTTTCAGGTCGAATGATAAACATAGGCCAAACGGCGTTGATATGTCAATTTTGCATCATATTTTCCTACTGTTATTTATAGTGTTTTAATCAATATAACACTTTGTGGGGGCTATTCTAATGTCTTTTCTCTCTTAATATGCAAGATTTTACATGAATAGGGTGATTGCCGGCAACTAGAATTCTAGACCTGAAAAGCTTTGTCACAGATACCTATTCTTCACATCTCCAAATAAGCTGAAATTTTAAGGAGATTTTTTTTGGAATAAATGAAAAATATCGGTGGATAAAAGTATCACAGGGGCCACCCAGGTGCACACGAGGCACCAGGACGCGCCCTGGTGGCTTGTGGGCCCACTGGCCATCCTCGGACGCCCATCTTCTGGTAATAAGCCCATTTGCCCTAGACAAAAATAAAGGAAGGACTTTCGGGACGAAGCACACCATCTCGAGGCAAAATCTGGGCAGGAGCACTTTTGCTCTCCGGTGAAGCGATTCTGCCCGGAATACTTCCCTTCGGGAGGGGAAAATCGAAGCCATTATCATCACCAACAACCCTCTCATCGTGGGAGGATCAATCTTTATCAACATCTTCACCAGCACCATCTCATCTCAAACCATAGTTCATCTCTCGTATTCAACCTTTGTATCAAAATCTCAGATTGGTACCTGTGGGTTGCTAGTAGTGTTGATTACATCTTATAGTTGATGCTAGTTGGTTTGTTTGGTGGAATATTATATGCCCGAATCCATTATGTAATTCAATACCCCTTTGATCTAGAACATGAAGATGATTTGTGAGTAGTTACTTTTGTTCTTGAGGACATGGGAGAAGTCTTGTCATAAGTAATCATGTGAATTTTGGTATTCGTTTGATACTTTGATGATATGTATGTTGTTGATTCTCTTAGTGGTGTCATGTGAACGTCGACTACATGACACTTCATCATCTTTGGGCCTAAGAGAATGCATTGTGGAGTAGTAATTAGATCATGGGTTGCTAGAGTGACAGAAGGTTAAACCCTACTTTATGTCCTATTCCGTAAGGGGCTGATTTGGATCCATACATTTTCATGCTATGGTTAGATTTATCTTAATTATTCTTTCGTAGTTGCGACTACTTGCGAGAGGGGGTAATCATAAGTGGGTGTCTTGTTCAAGTAAAAATAACACCCAAGCACCGGTCCACCCACATATCAAATTATCAAAGTAACGAACACGAATCAAACAAGCATGATGAAAGTGACTAGATGAAATTCCCGTGTGTCCTCAGGAACGCTTTACTTACTATAAGAGTTTGTTCCGGCATGTCCTTTACTACAAAAAAGATTGGGCTATCTTGTTGCACACTTGTTACTGTTACTACTTATTGCTCATTACAACTTATCTTGCTATCAAACTATCTGTTACCTATAATTTCAGTGCTTGCACACAATACCTTGTTGAAAACCGCTTGTCATTTCCTTCTCCTCCTCGTTGGGTTCGACACTCATACTTATCGAAAGGACTAAAATTGATCCCCTATACTTGTGGGTCATCAAGGCTCTTTTCTGGCGCCGTTGCAAGGGAGTGAAGCACCCTTGGTAAGTAGAATTTAGTAAGGAAAGTTTTATATTGCGCGCTGAAATTTACTGTTACTTGTTACTATGGAAAACAATCCTTTGAGGGGTTTGCTGGGGGTATCTTCACTTGGACCAGAAGCAAGAAGATTTGCTCCACAACCTATTACACCTACTGAAAATATTTTTATGAGATTCCTTCGGGTATGATAGAGAAACTGCTAGCTAATCCTTACGCGGGAGATGGAACCACTGGTGCACAGCGTGCTATAGAAACAGTTTTTACCCTCTTTCCGTGATGGAGTTTTAAACCGCCGACTAGTGAGTGTGTGCGATAGGGGGACCTTCCCACACGACCCATAAACCGTCGGGGATAGGTGTAACACCCCCGATTTGACCGTACACTAATCATGCACGCAAATATGTACGACCAAGAGCTGGGACTCACTTGAAGATATCACAACATAACTCTATACACAAATTAGAGTTCACACAAGCTTCATATTACAAGCTAGGGGCCTCGAGGGCTTGAATACATAAGCTCGATCATAAACGAGTCAGTGGAAGAAACAATATCTGAGTATAGACATAAGTTAAACAAGTTGCCATACTATGGCTCGCACAAACAGGGATACAGATCGAAAGGGAAAGGCCTCATGCCTGGGATCCTCCTAAACTACTCCTGGTCGTTGGCAGCCTCCACGTAGTAGTAGCCTCCGTCGGGGTAGTAGTAGTCATCGGCAGTGGCATCTGGCTCCTGGGCTCCACCATCTGGTTGCATCATCCGAGAAGAAAGGAAAACGGGGAAAAGGGGGGAGCTAAGCAACCGTGAATAGTCATCCAAAGTACTCGCAAGCAATGATCTACACTACATATGCATTGGTATCTGTAATAAGGGGTAATATATGTGGGCTAAACTGCAGAATGCCAAAATAGGGGGGATAGCTAGTCTTATCAAAGACTACGGTTCTGGCAGCCTCCATCTTGTAGTAGTAGAAGAGAATACTGGAATAGTAACAAGTATCATCGCATAGCATAATCCTATCCGGCGATCCTCTCCACATCACCCTGTGAGAGAGTAATCACCGAGTTGTATCTGGAACTCATCTGGGTGTGTTTTATTAAGTATCTGGTTCTAGTTGTCAGAGGTCGGAATACAACTCCAAGTCATCATGTTACCATGGCCACGACTATTCGAATAGATTACTTCCCTGTAGGGGTGCACCACATAACCCAACACACTCGATCTCTCTGTCCAGACACATTTTCATGGGTCATGCCCAGCCTCGGAAGATCAACACGTCGTAGCCCTACCAAGACTTGACAATGCCGGTCTAAATCCTATGCGCGCAGGGGTCTTGGGCCCATCGCCCTTTGCACTCCTGCACGTTGTGAACGCGGCCGGTGAGCGGATCTAGCAACCTCCATTACAAAGGAAGTTGTGTTACACGGTCCAGCCCGGCGCGCGCCGCTTAGTCGATGACGTTCAGAAAGCTTCGGCTGATACTACGACGCTGGTTACCCATATTTTGTCTCGCATGTTAGTTAGTGTGTATAGGCCAACGACCCAACTCAGATCAAATATGCAAACTCTTTAAGCGTGTTATTATGAAATAACTACGGACAACGACTAGGGACCAAGCCACCTCTCTACCGGGTGTCTCAACCTGCCCTGTCGCTCCGCCACAAAGAATCACTCAGGGGGCCGTCGGGAATCTAGGCCCACCACTACCTAGATGGAACCACCTGTCCTTTCAGCCCCCACACCGGAAGCACTTGCGGGTACTCTATGAGTCGACTCGACTTTAGTCACATCATGTAACGTGTATAGCATTCACCTACCGAAGTGACCACAACCCGATAGTATAGCATGGCAGAAGGACAAGGATGTAGGGCCACTGATGAACACTAGCATCCTATACTAAGCATTTAGGACAGCAAGTAAGGTATCAACAATTGTAGCAACAATGACAAGCTATTCATCAGAATAGGAGCTATCAAATCAACAATAGTAGCAAACCTAATGAAAGAATAAGAAAGAAGAGAATAGGCGATATTTGGTTGATCAAGGGGGTTTGCTTGCCTGGAAGCTCTGTTGAGAAGGAAGGACCATCGTCGACGTAGTCGATAACAGTGGCATCGACAGTGGTCTCGGGGTCTACCGGAGAGAAGAGGAGGAAGAAACAATAAATACAAAGCATCATAAGGCATAACATGGCAATACACGGTGTTAGGGGTAACGTAGCGCATTACTAGGTGATACCGGCGAAGGAGGAAAACATCCGGGAAAGTATTCCCGGCGTTAGGTATTTTTTGGACAGATTAAACGGAGGGGGACGGTTCCATGTTCGCTATGCTAGGGATGTGTGGCAGACGAACGAAGTGCGTATTCGAAATCGTCATATTTTTCTAATCGATTTTCATACATAAATTAATTTCATCCGTGTTATGAATTATTTTATATTAGTTTCCAAAATTTTCACAATATTTTGGAATTTCTGGATTTACGTTTAATTCGAATATCACAGTAGAAATGCTAGACGCACCCGATGAAGTGCACCCATAGTGCTGACAGGTGGGGTCAGATGGTCCAGTTGACCCAGTCAACTAAGACTACTCAATAGGGTGAATAGCACGTGCAGGACCAGTATGTCAGTGTCACATGTGTTCTTTTAATAGGTTTAATTTATCAGCGTGGGTTCCAGTAGTCATACTCTAATTAGGCGGGGGTTGTGTTAAAGGGGGATTAGCGGGGGTGCGGACGGCCACGGCCATGCGGGAGGAGCAGCCGGGCGGAGCCGGGGCGAGCGGCCGCGGGGTGCCGCGGAGCCGGGGCAAACAGCGGTGGGTAGGGCGAGCGGCTACGGCGGCCCGCGGTGAAAGCAGGTGGCGCGGACGGAGGTAGGGAGAGGCGGATGCGGGCGTGTGCATCAGCAACCGGCGCCAGCGACAGCGGTGGCAAATGGCAGCAACAGCAATGGCTGCTAGCAGGAGCAGCAACGGCGGCTGCGACTGCTAGCAGGAGCAGCAGCAGCGTAGGCAGGCGTGGCTAGGCCGCAGCGGTCACGGGGGTGCGCAACCGGGCGCGCATGGAACGGACACTGGGCGTGGCCAGAGCAAGGCTGGGGCGGACATGCGCTCGCTCGGGAGCGAGTTCCGGCCACAGCAACGGTCTACGGCGTATAAACGGAAGGGGGCAGGAGGAAAGGACAGCGAGCTCACATCGATGCGGCAGGGGAGTTCAGTGAGGTTGGGGGAGCACGGAGGCGGCGGATCGACGCGATTGAGTTTCGGTGGCCGAAGACGAAGACGAGGCCGATGCCGACATTGTGGTAGCTACTGTCTTGTGTTTGTTGGCGTAGAGGATGTAATCGAGTATGATGGAACTGCTGGACGCCTTCTTGGGCACCGGGGAGGATGGTGTCTGCACGGCAAGGTGAGCCATGGCGACGGTCGCTCGGGTGGGTTCAGATCTATATGAGAGAGTGAGGAGAGGCGGATGGGGCGCTAGGGTTTCACCAGGGGGGTGCGGGGGTCGTCTAGTAGTCATCGGGGAGCGTCGGATGGCCGGCACATGGCCATCTTGGGCATGGGCGGCTGCACGGAGTCCACCGCGCCCTCTATGAATAGATGAAGGAGAAAAGGGGTGTTGGTGGGCTGGGGCCTCACTGTTGGAGTTGGGCCTACGTGTGTAGTAGCACCCCTCTCTCTCTCTCTCTCTCTCTCTCTCTCTCTCTCTCTCTCTCTCTCTCTCTCTCTTTGTTTTCTCTTTTTTTTGTTTATTAATTTCTCCTTTGCTTTGCAATTAGTTTTAAGTAGAAAATGAGTATAGGCGAATAAGAAACTTGGCTAATAATTATTGGGTCATATAATAGAGCTGCTCACAAAGTTTCAAGTTCTTTGGAAAAGGAAAAATACTTGTTTATTTTAAAAGGTTAATTTTAATGTTGTTTTCCTGTTTAAATTATCTTAGAGGCATATAGACATTCCCATAATTGTTGGTTGATGTTTGTTAATTAGTTAGTGAATACTTACAACCTTCTAAAACATTTTAATTCACTCTTTTATGAAATTATAATTTGACTTGTCATTTGAATTTGCATTTGAACTCAGTTTGGAACAAGTGAGGTTTATCAACAAGTAAGGTTTAGGATGACATGACATAAATAGAAGGGGTTTACTGTAGGTTAACTATTGGGGTGTCACAAATCTCCTCCACTACAAAAAATCCCGTCCCGAGATTTAAGAGGTATAGTAAGGGGGAAAGAGTTGTTACGAAATTCTAACGAGCCTTCTCGTTCTTGGTTGCTCTTCTCGAAGAGGTCGATATCTTCCGTTGAGGTCTTCATTTCTCTGCTTCAGGGCATCGTGACAAAGTTGTCATTCTTCCTTCAAGATTTTCATCGTACTTACGTAAAATTAAAATAAGGGAGAATAACTCGGGATGGGCAGAGCTCAACACATGTTAGGTACATGTGGCTATCTTAGTGTACGAGGCATAGAGGCATCTCTCGAGCTGAACATCAAGAAGACATCGAGAGCAAAGTAAGAAGGTGTTGGGGAACGTAGCATAAATCAAAAAATTTCTACGTCTTCACCAAGATCCAACTATGGAGACATCTAGCAACGAGCAACTAAGAGTGCATCTACATACCGTTATGAAGATTGCGTGCGGAAGCTTTCAACGAAGCAAGAATGAAGTAGTCGTACTCTTCACGTTCTTCGTCACCGATGATCTAGCGCCGAACGGACGGCACCTCCGCGTTCAACACACGTACGGTGCAGCAACGTCACCTCCTTCTTGATCCAGCAAGGGGGGAGGAGAAGTCGTCAGAGATCCGGCAGCACGACGGCGTGATGACGGATGCAGTGGAGATCGCAGCAGGGCTTCGCCGGGCTGCCCTGCGAAGGAGTTGGGAGGTGTGACGGGAGGGGGAGAGGCGCCAGGGCTGAGGTGCGGCTGCCCTCTCCCCCCCACATATATATAGGGGGCCAGGGGGGCGCCAGCCCCTTGCAGATCCAATCTGCAAAGGGGGGCGGCGGCCAGGGAGGAGTCCCCCTCCCCCAAGGCAAGTGGTAGCCCCCCCTCCCCTTAGGGTTTATCCCTAGGCGCAGGGGAGGTGGGCCTCCCTTGGTGGTGCGCCAGCCCTGAGGGCTGGACACATCCCCTTGTGGCCTAGGGGCCCCACCGGGATGGGTGGCCCCACCCGGTGGACCCCCGGGGCCCCTCCGGTGGTCCCGGGACGCTCCCGGTGACCCCCGGAGATCACCCGTTGGCCGAAACTGGACTTCCCATATATCAATCTTTACCTCCGGACCATTCCGGAACTCCTCGTGACGTCCGGGATCTCATCCGGGAGTCCGAACAACTTTCGGGTTTCCACGTGCATTAATCTCTACGACCCTAGCGTTACCGAACCTTAAGTGTGTAGACCCTACGGGTTCGGGAGACACGTAGACATGACCGAGACCACTCTCCGGTCAATAACCAATAGCGGGATCTGGATACCCATGTTGGTTCCCACGTGTTCCTCGATGATCTTCATCGGATGAACCACTGTGTCAAGGATTCACTTAATCCCGTATGTTATTCCCTTTGTCCATCGGTACGGTACTTGCCCGAGATTCGATCGTCGGTATTCCCGATACCTTGTTCAATCTCGTTATGGCAAGTCTCTTTACTCGATCCGTAAGCCATCATCCCGTGACTAACTACTTAGTCACATTGAGCTCATTATGATGATGTCTTACCAAGTGGGCCCAGAGGTACCTCTCCGTCATACGGAGTGACAACATCCCAGTCTCGGTTCGTACCAACTCAACAGACACTTTCGGAGATACCCGATGTGTACCTTTATAGCCACCCAGTTACGTTGTGACGGTTGGCACACCCAAAGCACTCCTACGGTATCCGGGAGTTGTACAACCTCATGGTCTAAGGAATAAATACTTGACACTGAAAAGCTTATGCATTACGAACTATACGATCTCGTGTTATGCTCAAGTTTGGGTCTTGTCCATCACATCATTCTCCTAATGATGTGATCCCGTTATCACCGACATCTCATGTCCATGGTCAGGAAACCGTGACCATCTATTGATCAACGAGCTGGCTACTAGAGGCCTACCAGGGACTCATTGTGATCTGTGTATTCACACATGTATCGCTGTTTCCGTACAATACAATTCAAGCATGAATAACAGACAATTATCATGAACAAGGAGATATAATAATAATGCTTTTATTATTGCCTCTAGGGCATATCTCCAACAGTCTCCCACTTGCACTAGAGTCAATAATCTAGCTACATTGTGATGAATCGAACACCCATAGAGTTCTGGTGTTGATCATGTTTTGCTCGTGAAAGAGGTTTAGTCAACGGGTCTGCAACATTCAGATCCGTATGCACTTTACAAATATCTATGTCTCCATCCTGAACATAATTCCGGATGGAGTTGAAACGGCGCTTGATGTGCTTGGTCTTCTTGTGAAACCTGGGCTCCTTGGTAATAGCAATAGCACCAGTGTTGTCACAGAAGAGAGTCATCGGGCTTGACGCGCTTGGAATGACTCCTAGGTCGGTGATGAACTCCTTCATCCAGACTCCTTCCTGCGCTGCTTCAGAAGCAGCTATGTACTCCGCTTCACATGTAGATGCTGCCACCACGCTTTGCTTGCAACTGCACCAGCTGACTGCCCCTCCATTCAAAATATACACGTATCCGGTTTGTGACTTAGAGTCATCCAGATCTGTGTCGAAGCTAGCATCGACGTAACCCTTTACGACGAGCTCTTCGTCACCTCCATAAACGAGAAACATATCCTTAGTCCTTTTCAGGTACTTCAGGATGTTCTTGACCGCTGTCCAGTGTTCCGTACCGGGATCACTTTGGTACCTCCCTACCAAACTTATGGCAAGGTTCACATCAGGTCTGGTACACAGCATGGCATACATGATAGACCCTATTGCCGAGGCATAGGGAATGACACTCATCTTTTCTCTATCTTCTGCCGTGGTCGGCGACTGAGTCTTACTCAATCTCATACCTTGCAAAACAGGCAAGAATCCTTTCTTTGACTGATCCATATTGAACTTCTTCAATATTTTGTCAAGGTATGTACTTTGTGAAAGACCAATGAGGCGTCTCGATCTATCTCTATAGATTTTGATGCCTAATATGTAAGCAGCTTCTCCAAGGTCCTTCATTGAAAAACTTTTATTCAAGTAGGCCTTTACATTTTCCAAGAATTCTATATCATTTCCTATCAGCAATATGTCATCCACATATAATATGAGAAATGCTATAGAGCTCCCACTCACTTTCTTGTAAATACAGGCTTCTCCATAAGTCTGCATAAAGCCAAACGCTTTGATCACCTCATCAAAGCGAATATTCCAACTCCGAGATGCTTGCACCAGCCCGTAAATCGAGCGCCGGAGCTTGCATACCTTGTTAGCGTTCTCTGGATCGACAAAACCTTCCGGTTGCATCATATACAACTCTTCCTTGAGGAAGCCATTAAGGAATGCTGTTTTGACGTCCATTTGCCATATCTCATAATCATAGAATGCGGCAATAGCTAACATGATTCTGACTGACTTCAGCATCGCTACGGGAGAGAAAGTCTCATCGTAGTCAATCCCTTGAACTTGTCGATAACCCTTAGCGACAAGCCGAGCCTTATAGATGGTCACATTACCATCCGCGTCTGTCTTCTTCTTAAATATCCATTTGTTTTCTATGGCGTGCCTATCATCAGGCAAGTCCACCAAAGTCCATACTTTGTTTTCATACATGGATTCTATCTCGGATTTCATGGCTCCAAGCCATTTATTGGAATCTGGGCCCGCCATCGCTTCTTCATAGTTCGACGGTTCACCGTTGTCTAACAACATGATTTCTAGGACAGGGTTGCCGTACCACTCTGGTGCGGAACGTGCCCTTGTGGACCTTCGAAGTTCAGTAGTAACTTGATCTGTATCTTCATGATCATTATCATTATCTTCCTCCCTTGTCAGTGCAGGCACCTCAGGAACAGTTTCCTGCGCTGCGCTACTTTCCGGTACAGGAGTGGTGACTATCACCTCATCAAGTTCTACTTTCCTCCCACTCACTTCTTTCGAGAGAAACTCTTTCTCCAGAAAGTATCCATTCTTGGCAACAAAGACTTTGCCTTCGGATCTGTGGTAGAAGGTGTACCCAATAGTTTCCTTTGGGTATCCTATGAAGACGCATTTCTCCGATTTGGGTTCGAGCTTTTCAGGTTGAAGTTTCTTGACATAAGCATCGCAACCCCAAACTTTCAGAAACGACAGCTTCGGTTTCTTGCCAAACCAAAGTTCATATGGAGTCGTCTCAACGGATTTTGACGGAGCCCTATTTAAAGTGAATGCAGCAGTCTCTAAAGCATAACCCCAAAAAGATAGCGGTAAATCGGTGAGGGACATCATAGATCACACCATGTCCAACAGAGTACGATTTCGACGTTCGGACACACCGTTACGTTGAGGTGTTCCGGGCGGTGTCAATTGTGAAACAATTCCACAGCTCCTAAGGTGTGTGCCAAATTCATGACTTAAATATTCACCCCCACAATCCGATCGCAAGAACTTTATTTTTCTGTCATGTTGATTCTCAACCTCATTCTGAAATTCCTTGAACTTTTCAAAGGTCTCAGACTTGTGTTTCATCAAATAGATATACCCATATCTACTCAAGTCATCCGTGAGGGTGAGAACATAACGGTAGCCTCCGCGAGCCTCAACACTCATTGGACCGCACACATCAGTATGTATGATTTCCAACAAGTTGGTTGCTCGCTCCATTGTTCCGGAGAACGGAGTCTTGGTCATCTTGCCCAAGAGGCATGGTTCGCACGTGTCAAATGATTCATAATCAAGAGACTCTAGAAGTCCATCTGAATGGAGCTTCTTCATACGTTTGACACCAATATGACCAAGGCGGCAATGCCACAAGTATGTGGGACTATCGTTATCAACTTTACATCTTTTGGCATCTACACTATGAATATGTGTATCACTACGTTCGAGATTCATCAAAAATAAACCATTGACCAGCGGGGCATGACCATAAAACATATCTCTCAAATAAATAGAACAACCATTATTCTCCGATTTGAAAGAATATCCATCTCGCATAAGACGAGATCCAGAAACAATGTTCATGCTCAAAGCTGGTACTAAATAACAATTATTCAGGTTCAAAACTAATCCCGAGGGTAGATGAAGAGGTAGCATGCCGACGGCGATCACATCGACCTTGGAACCATTCCCGACGCGCATCGTCACCTCATCCTTCGCCAGTCTCCGTTTATTCCGCAGCTCCTGTTTTGAGTTACAAATGTGAGCAACTGCACCGGTATCGAATACCCAGGAGCTGCTACGAGTGCTGGTAAGGTACACATCAATAACATGTATATCATATATACCTTTGACGTTGCCGGCCTTCTTGTCTGCTAAGTATTTGGGGCAGTTCCGCTTCCAGTGACCCGTTCCCTTGCAATAAAAGCACTCAGTCTCTGGCTTGGGTCCATACTTTGGCTTCTTCCCGGCAACAGGCTTGCCAGGCGCGGCAACTTGCTTGCCGTCCTTCTTGAAGTTCTTCTTTCCCTTGCCTTTCTTGAACTTAGTGGTTTTATTGACCATCAACACTTGATGTTCTTTCTTGATGTCTACCTCCGCTGATTTCAGCATCGAATACACCTCGGGAATGGACTTCTCCATCCCCTGCATATTGAAGTTCAGCACGAAGCTCTTGAAGCTTGGTGGGAGCGACTGGAGGATTCTGTCAACGACCGCTTCATCTGGGAGATTCATTCCCAGCTGAGACAAGCGGTTGTGCAATCCTGAAATCTTGAGGATGTGCTCACTGACAGAACTGTTCTCCTCCATATTACAGCTGTAGAATGCGTCGGAGACATCATATCTCTCGACTCGGGCATGAGCTTGGAAAACCATTTTCAGCTCTTCGAACATCTCATATGCTCCATGGTGCTCAAAACGCTTTTGGAGCCCCGATTCTAAACTGTAAAGCATGCCGCACTGAACCAGGGAGTAATCATCAGTACGCGACTGCCAGGCGTTCAAAACGTCTTGGGTCGCCGGGAGAGCGGGTGCATCACCTAGCGGTGCTTCTAGGACATAAGTTCTCTTGGCAGCTATGAGGATAATCCTCAGGTTACGGACCCAATCCGTATAGTTGCTACCATCGTCTTTCAGCTTGGTTTTCTCTAGGAACGCGTTGAAGTTGAGGGAAACTGGAGTGTGGGCCATTTGATCTACAAGAGATATTGTAAAGAATTTAGACTAAGTTCATGATAATTAAGTTCATCTTAATCAAATTTTAATGAACTCCCACTCAGAATGACATCTCTCAAGTCATCTAAGTGATACACAATCCGAATCGAGTAGTCCGTGTCCGATCATCACGTGAGACGGACTAGTCAAAAACGGTGAACATCTTCATGTTGATCGTATCTTCTATACGACTCGTGTTCGACCTTTCGGTCTTCCGTGTTCCGAGGCCATGTCTGTACATGCTAGGCTCGTCAAGTGAACCCTAAGTGTATCGCGTGTGTAAATCTGTCTTACACCCGTTGTATGTGAACGTTAGAACCTATCACACCCGATCATCACGTGGTGCTTCGAAACAACGAGCTTTAGCAACGGTGCACAGTTAGGGGAAACACATTACTTGAAATTTTAGTGAGAGATCATCTTATTTACTACCGTCGTTCTAAGTAAACAAGATGCAAAAACATGATAAACATCACATGCAATCAATTATAGTGACATGATATGGCCAATATCATCTTGCTCCTTGGATCTCCATCTTCGAGGCACCATGATCATCTTGTCACCGGCTCGACACCATGATCTTCATCATCATGATCTCCATCATCGTGTCTTGAGGAAGTCGTCACGCCAACTATTACTTCTACTACTATAGCTAATGTTTATCAACGAAGTAAAGTAATTACATGGCGTTATTCAGTGACACGCAGGTCATACAATAATAAAGACAACTCCTATGGCTCCTGCCGGTTGTCAAGTTCATCGACATGCAAGTCGTGATTCCCTATTACAAAAACATGATCAATCTCATACATCACATATATCATTCATCACATCTTCGTTCTTGGCCATACCACGTCACAAAACACATGCTGCAAAAACAAGTTAGACGTCCTCTAATTGTTGTTGCAAGTTTTACGTGGCTTCTATAGGATTTCTAGCAAGAACGTTTCTTACCTACGCCAAAACCACAACGTGATTTGTCAACTTCTATTTACCCTTCATAAGGACCCTTTTCATTGAATCCGATCCGACTAAAGTAGGAGAGACAGACACCCGCCAGCCACCTTATGCATCTAGTGCATGTCTGTCGGTGGAACCAGTCTCACGTAAGCGTACGTGTAAGGTCGGTCCGGGCCGCTTCATCCCACAATACCGCCGAATCAAGATTGACTAGTAATGGTAAGAAAGTTGAACAAGACCATACGCCCACAACTGCTTTGTGTTCTACTCGTGCCAAGATGCTACGCATAAAACTTGGCTCTGATACCACTGTTGGGGAACGTAGCATAAATCAAAAATTTTCTACGTCTTCACCAAGATCCAACTATGGAGACATCTAGCAACGAGCAACTAAGAGTGCATCTACATACCGTTATGAAGATTGCGTGCGGAAGCTTTCAACGAAGCAAGAATGAAGTAGTCGTACTCTTCACGTTCTTCGTCACCGATGATCTAGCGCCGAACGGACGGCACCTCCGCGTTCAACACACGTACGGTGCAGCAACGTCACCTCCTTCTTGATCCAGCAAGGGGGGAGGAGAAGTCGTCAGAGATCCGGCAGCACGACGGCGTGATGACGGATGCAGTGGAGATCGCAGCAGGGCTTCGCCGGGCTGCCCTGCGAAGGAGTTGGGAGGTGTGACGGGAGGGGGAGAGGCGCCAGGGCTGAGGTGCGGCTGCCCTCTCCCCCCCCACATATATATAGGGGGCCAGGGGGGCGCCAGCCCCTTGCAGATCCAATCTGCAAAGGGGGGCGGCGGCCAGGGAGGAGTCCCCCTCCCCCAAGGCAAGTGGTGGCCCCCCCTCCCCTTAGGGTTTATCCCTAGGCGCAGGGGAGGTGGGCCTCCCTTGGTGGTGCGCCAGCACTGAGGGCTGGACACATCCCCTTGTGGCCTAGGGGCCCCACCGGGATGGGTGGCCCCACCCGGTGGACCCCCGGGGCCCCTCCGGTGGTCCCGGGACGCTCCCGGTGACCCCCGGAGATCACCCGTTGGCCGAAACTGGACTTCCCATATATCAATCTTTACCTCCGGACCATTCCGGAACTCCTCGTGACGTCCGGGATCTCATCCGGGAGTCCGAACAACTTTCGGGTTTCCACGTGCATTAATCTCTACGACCCTAGCGTTACCGAACCTTAAGTGTGTAGACCCTACGGGTTCGGGAGACACGTAGACATGACCGAGACCACTCTCCGGTCAATAACCAATAGCGGGATCTGGATACCCATGTTGGTTCCCACGTGTTCCTCGATGATCTTCATCGGATGAACCACTGTGTCAAAGATTCACTTAATCCCGTATGTTATTCCCTTTGTCCATCGGTACGGTACTTGCCCGAGATTCGATCGTCGGTATTCCCGATACCTTGTTCAATCTCGTTATGGCAAGTCTCTTTACTCGATCCGTAATCCATCATCCCGTGACTAACTACTTAGTCACATTGAGCTCATTATGATGATGTCTTACCGAGTGGGCCCAGAGGTACCTCTCCGTCATACGGAGTGACAACATCCCAGTCTCGGTTCGTACCAACTCAACAGACACTTTCGGAGATACCCGATGTGTACCTTTATAGCCACCCAGTTACGTTGTGACGGTTGGCATACCCAAAGCACTCCTACGGTATCCGGGAGTTGTACAACCTCATGGTCTAAGGAATAAATACTTGACACTGAAAAGCTTATGCATTACGAACTATACGATCTCGTGTTATGCTCAAGTTTGGGTCTTGTCCATCACATCATTCTCCTAATGATGTGATCCCGTTATCACCGACATCTCATGTCCATGGTTAGGAAACCGTGACCATCTGTTGATCAACGAGCTGGCTACTAGAGGCCTACCAGGGACTCATTGTGATCTGTGTATTCACACATGTATCGCTGTTTTCGTACAATACAATTCAAGCATGAATAACAGACAATTATCATGAACAAGGAGATATAATAATAATGCTTTTATTATTGCCTCTAGGGCATATCTCCAACAGAAGGTGCAATAAGAAGTTTCAAGCGGGTAGGGAATCTTTCGTTTCTTCATACAGAGTGTGAAAGGGTTTCAGAGCAACGGGAATAAGTATGGTGTGTGATACTAGAATTGATGATCTCCCAGGAGGTGGCTCATGAATTACATACGAGGCCAAGCGTGAGGAATAACTTCAAAAACATGCATGCACATGAGAAAGTCGGGTTTCTATCCAGTGGAACTGTGGGTTATGGGCCCATCATGTGAGTTAAAGGTGGAAAGGGCGATGACATCTTGCATGGTCATCAGGTCATGATAGCAATGCATGTCCGAAATCAAGATTGTCAGTTATGTCGCCAACAACGTCGGCACCTAGGGCGAGGGAAGAAGGGAACCATTTTTCTGCCCGTTGAACGAGGCGGACCAATAGGCAAAGTTCTAGTCCATCGGTGTTTACCGAAATGTTATCAACAAGAGGGTTTTACTCAAGGTTGTACACCGGGTGTTTACATAAGCAGTGAATTATTGCTTCTTAGATCATATAAGTTATATGAAAGTTTAAACAGACCAACGTAATGGAAAATGTGATTAATAGATTAATCATGCCAATGGAAAGGAAAATTTGTATACATGAGTATTAGGTGTATCTGCTTCCTAAGAGCAAGCAGAGCGAGATAATCATGACAGGACTGTAAGTAGATAACCATTTAGGGGAAATGGCGAGGGAACTCATGATGTTACCCACACAATAATGTTTGGATGATTCATCAAGAAACATTTAGCAATACGCTTAGAATGTCCTTGTTGATGTTCGGACTACCACAGACACTACAAAAAAACACTTCCATGATAATACATGTTTGTCATAGTAGGTCACATTTTCTATCATGCATGTACATGCATGACGATTTTATGACAGAATCAAGATAGTCATACATGTGCTGTCATAGAAGTGTTCCATGGTGATAAGGCCAAGTCTACTGCTAGCATACTTGATGATGATAAGGATGCGGCAGCTCCACGGTTTTTGCAATTACCATACAACGATGAAGATGAATTAATAGGTCTCATGCGTGAACATGTCACGGCTGTACAAAAGATGTATTCGTTTGAGTCTTGGCCAAAGTACAGAGGCGTGCTACCATGCCCGTATGCATCAGATAATCAAGCAAAACACATGCATGCAAGTGGGCCCAGCCAACAATTAATTAGAAGCTATCTATACGTGCATGAAGAATTAGGCCAATTCTTGTTGTGTTCGGTTTCTAGTATTAACAAGAGAAGATGTACACAAGATTCTTGCTACTTCATGTGGACAGCACAATATCTCTTGTTTAAACGACAAGCAATCAAGACAATATTTTGGATCTTGTTTCTCTTCTTACCACACAAGGAAAATGTAGTGAGGATTTATTCACCGTGGGATTTGGGGCCATTGAAGGAAGTTGGATGGGGCCCACCAAAACAAATCAGGCGTAGCACATTTTCTGGAGACCAAAGTCTGAGTCGGTTACTATTTAGGTTGTTTTTTTTCTACAGTTCTTTTTCCACCGTGAGTTAGAGATAGAATCAAATATTTAGTTTAATTCTTGTGTGTTAAGTTAGAAGGGTCGGCTTGTATTATAAAAGCCAAGTCCGTGTGCCATGTAGGAGGAGGTTATTTTGAGATGAATTAGACAACGCGTGTGTTTCGGCCGTCGGCCATTATCGAGTTTAGAGAAATCTTGTCAAAAGTCTCTACTGGCGTGTGAGTTCCTGCGACGCGACGCATAGGAGATTACAAGCTGAACCTATACGGTTCGTCCATGTTATTCCTTCATATCGAGGGGTTGGCGTGTTGTTTTTGCGGAGTTTATGAATATTTTCATAAACCCGCAACGAGTTCTTGCTGCGATGGATTTTTGTGCCGTGAAAGATCGGGCCAACAAAGGACCGACCCTCGTCTCGAGGTTCGCTCCTCATCAAGTGGTATCAGAGACTGGTGTTGCTCACGGCACTTTGGAGGGGACAGCTGGCGCGTCGTCACCAGTGAGCTATTGGAGGCTATCCGGCGACTTTTTGCTGGAGGAAAAAGGCTATGGTGCCGAACTTTTTCATACCTCTTGTAAACTGGGAGAGAAAGTTTGCGCCATGACGATCGACCATGACAGTTTGATCAACGCTGTCGGTGTAGACTTGGTGGAGAAGCTGCAACTATTGATGACACCACATCCACGACCGTACTCACTCAAGAGGTGCTACGACAAGCTCGACATCACGCGCCAAACTATGGTACTGTTTTCAGTTGGCAAATTTTCTTGTGAGGTTTTGTGTGATGTAATTCCCGTGCCGATGATTTCATGTCATATTCTGTTGGGAGAACCATGGTACAAGAAAAATAAGGCTACACACGACTATCTCGCCAACACGTACACTGTCGAACGGGATCCAAAATATGTTCTCATGGCCATGGAGAAGAAACTGTTCAGGACTTGGAGGAAAGAACGCCTTCAAAGGGTGAAGGAGCAAGAAGCGAAAAACGAGGCCAAAGCTGCTGAGAAAATTTTGGTGCACATTCAATTTGCAGACTACGATGTTAGTATAGAAAATGACTCGAAACCGAGGACGGTTTCGCATGAAGGGAGAGAGGATGATAAGGCCAAGTCTACTGCTAGCATACTTGATGATGATAAGGATGCGGCAGCTCCACGGTTTTTGCAATTACCATACAACGATTAAGATGAATTAATAGGTCTCATGCGTGAACATGTCACGGCTGTACAAAAGATGTATTCGTTTGAGTCTTGGCCAAAGTACAGAGGCGTGCTACCATGCCCGTATGCATCAGATAATCAAGCGAAACACATGCATGCAAGTGGGCCCAGCCAGCAATTAATTAGAAGCTATCTATACGTGCATGAAGAATTAGGCCAATTCTTGTTGTGTTCGGTTTCTAGTATTAACAAGAGAAGATGTACACTCATTTCAAAAAAAAAAAGAAGAAGATGTACACAAGATTCTTGCTACTTCATGTGGACAGCACAATATCTCTTGTTTAAACGACAAGCAATCAAGACAATATTTTGGATCTTGTTTCTCTTCTTACCACGCAAGGAAAATGTAGTGAGGATTTATTCACCGTGGGATTTGAGGTCATTGAAGGAAGTTGGCTGGGGCCCACCAAAACAAATCAGGCGTAGCACATTTTCTGGAGACCAAAGTCTGAGTCGGTTACTATTTAGGTTGTTTTTTTTCTACAGTTCTTTTTCCACCATGAGTTAGAGATAGAATCAAATATTTAGTTTAATTCTTGTGTGTTAAGTTAGAAGGGTCGGCTTGTATTATAAAAGCCAAGTCTGTGTGCCACGTAGGAGGAGGTTATTTTGAGATGAATTAGACAACGCGTGTGTTTCGACCGCCAGCCATTATCGAGTTTAGAGAAATCTTGTCAAAAGTCTCTACTGGCGTGTGAGTTCCTGCGACGCGACGCGTAGGAGATTACAAGCTGAACCTATACGGTTCGTCCACGTTATTCCTTCATATCGAGGGGTTGGCGTGTTGTTTTTGCGGAGTTTGTGAATATTTTCATAAACCCGCAACGAGTTCTTGCTGTGATAGATTTTTGTGCCGTGAAAGATCGGGCCAACAAAGGACCGACCCTCGTCTCGAGGTTCGCTCCTTATCACATGGCAATACCAAAATTATCATCACGGAAATGTCCACTTCCATGATGATAAATAGCGCGTCATGGAAGTGCTTTCGTCAAGGGTAACCGACACGTGGCATCCACCGTAACGGGTCGCCGTTAACCTATCAGGTTCTGGTTTGGATCCGATAACCCGTTAACTGCCAGGACCAATGGGAATTTTCCATGTGTAAAATATGATTCGCGCTAGTATCCACGTGTGGGCTCCGAGTTAGGACAGGTGTCATCAAGCGAGTGGACGGGACGAGCCTATTGTACGTCGACACATGGCTCGGCCCAACAGTGTCCCTTTTATGTTAAAGGGTTGGGCCTGTGAAAATAAGCGGGATGGCCCATTAGCGGCCTACTCGAGTCAGGCCCATACACAAGCACGACCCATACAAGTTACACACAGTTGGCCCATCATAGGCCCATTCTAGAGTTGACAATTTACAGCCCATTAGCAGTTCCAGTCCGTTTACGGCCCGCTATGTCTTTGGGTCCAATTACGGCCTGACTTCTTTCGGCCTGTTAGCAGCCAATCGTCAGTTCCAGCCCGTGAACTGCCCGATACGTCTTTCAGACTTTTCTCGGCCCATTCTATAGTTGGGCCAACTTCTAGCCCGTTGTGACTTCCAGCCTTTCCTGGACACATAAGGTAAATGGGCCAATTTTTAGCCCATTTTATCTTTCGGCCTGTTAACGGCCCTCACAATAGTTTGGCCTATGACGTGCAACCTGATTTTGGATCCATTAGCGGCCCACGTTCAGAAGGTCACTATTTCAGCCCTGACGCGACTTTCGGCCTGTTAGAAGCCTAGTTTGCAAATTGGGCCTCTTCTGGCCCAAAACACTTTCGGCCTCTTAAAAGCCCGACAAGTGAAAGGTCCAAAACAAAATTGACATTTATTTCGGCCTGCTAGGGCCCGCGGGCCATTTCCAATTTATACGGCCGTGTCGATCTTTCGGCCTGTTAACGGCTTGCTAGGGCCCGCGTGCCATTTCCATTTATAAGGTCCTATCGAGCTTTTGGCCTGTTAACGGCCTGCTAGGGCCCATGGTGCATTTCCATTTATACGGCCCTATCGAGATTTCGGCCCATTATCGGCCTACTAAGAGCCGTTGTTACGGTGGGCGCCATCGTTTGGGGTCCACTAAATATTAAGTTGACCAGCCCGATTTGACTTGCATGTATGTTCGTCCGGATGGAGTCCAGATAACGCTTGGGCGTGTTGGCCCATATTACAATGATATATCATATACAAAGAATTATGCTACTCTATACTATTGCCTCTAAAAAATCTGCACTTATAGAATAAAGAGACTAAGGCATAGAAAAGAAGAATAATCCAACACTATACAATAAAGAAATTACAGCAGATTATACCCACTCGGCATTATAGTTCTGCGTTTGGAACCAGTGATAATAAAGCGTACACAAACAGCAAATTACATACACTGGACAAATAAAGCTCATACATCATGGACACACATCAACAAAACTTACCATTTGAACTATAATCTCTTCACAAAATAGGATTGGCCGAATTCAGATAGCACAAATTTTAGTCTGCAAAATTTCCAATTCCTTTGTGGTTACCTCAGTGTCTTGTTTCATTTTTTGACTCCTGCATCTAATACCTGCAAGTTCAGTCTCAACATGTTGATTGCATGTTGAGAATCATGTACACATTATCTTGCCACCTCTAGTTGATGCTCGAGAACATCAGCACATTCCAATTCCAATACATAATCATTTGGTAACGGCCATGCCGCACCGCTCTCCGATCTTTGTGTTGATGTCACTTCATCCTGAAATGTTTTTTTTGACCAAGAGGATAGTAGGAAAGGCTCCTATGCATATATATTTCTATCTCACACAAAATGTTACATAATTATAATGAGGGGTGTGGGGAAACCCACAAGGGGGGGAACAAAAACAGCAAGTGTGTAGTGTAAACCTAGGCTAGAGAGTCTACAAGGGCAGCAATAAACTGCTGTTTCTTCTCAGGTTCCCTATGGGTTAGGGCAGCCAAATCAGTCCTAAATCTATGTCTCCAAGCTGCAATTGTGGGTTTGATCCGTCTGAAAAAATTATTATTCCTCTCTTTCCATAAGCTCCACGCAGCCACTAGGAAAATATCCATGAATATGGGGCTGGTATGATTGCGTTTGGCCACCTCAACCAGTTGGAATCTGTTATTGTGTTGCGTCTAGTTAATGTTCAAGATCTCCCAGCATTCCTGGCTGAATTTGCGGTGAAAAAGAGAAGTTCTACCGTTTCTTCCACATGAGTTTCACAAAGGAGACAATCGTATTTATCTGCCAGCATAATGTTTCTGTAAGTATACATGACTATGGCAAAAATATAGTTACAACAATGAAGCGAGCAAGACACACTATTTTCTACATGGCAAAACATGACAAATGTTACACGTCATGAAGCATAAGCATGTGATATTTTAAAAATTATAGAAATGGTAGTCTGTGCAGCCCGCTTATAGAAATCTCTCTTAGCCCACCAGAGGAGCATGATGTTGAGGCCAAATCCAAAACACACACAGGTTACAAATTTAGACCACACGCAGCTACTGAACATTATATATATACTAGAAAGATGCTCGTGCGTTGCACGAAACATCAAGATGCATTTGTATGAGTAGCTTGTCTGTGAAAGAAAAGGATGAACGAGGGAATGCCTTATTTGCAAATGTGGAGAGGGGTGTGGGTATCTTTTTGCAAAATTGACATAGTTTCCTTCCTATCCGTCAGATATACTTCGGACGGCCTATAATGCAGGATGGCAGACACACCATCATCACCAACTCTGTTTTTATAAGAGTAGAGAGTGTGTGTGTATATATATAGCCGGTCTATTCTGCTAATATTAGCAGAATAACTATTCTGATAACACTTCTGCACTACACGCTCAATGCAAGCGCACGTCATTGTTTCAACCAAGCGTGCTGTAGTACTCACGCGAATGAACTTCATGTTGAAAAAACTATAGGCGTTGTTTTTTTGGTACCTTTTTTGCTCTAGTTTTTTAACCGTTTGTCCGAACAATGCGTATAATATACCGTTGAAAAGCTATGGATTATGCGCTACTTCGCCATGTTGAACACTTTTCGAGATTCCTCACGGTTTAAGAGCAATTTTAAAAACGGTGAGACCCATGAATAATGGCAGTGAGCGTTTTTTTGTGTTTTTTCTAAACTGCTCGTCGGAATGAAACATATGATAGACCGTTGGAAAGATATAGTCAAGGCGCATCTTTTTCATATCTACTATTTTGTCTATTTTGTTACGGTTTAAAAGCAGTTTCAAATTTACTAATTTACAGAATTCTGTTTTTCGATTTTTTTCAAATTTTTGGTACTGTTTTCACTCCGGTTTTCTAACCCTTTGTCAAAAAAAGGCGTGTAATATACCGTAGAAAAGCTATGGACGAGGCGCAACTTTCATATGTTGAAATGTTTTCACTCCGGTTTCCTTACGGTTTTTAGTTAATTTAGAAAATCGTGTGGCTGACTATGGGAGGCAGCGGACGTTTTTCGCGAATTTTTTTCAAACCGCTCGTCGAAATGATTTGATATCGTCGATACGCAACATTTTCATGTAGAACACTCTCTCTAATTCCTTACGGTTTAAAAGCAGTTTTGATTTTACGGAAAAGCGGACACTCTGTTTTTCGCGACACCAAAATCGTCGTATGTACTGCATCAGACAGAAACCGCACTGCTTTAGACCGAATACCGCACTGCATCAGACGGTCAAAAGAACTTCATGATTTCTTTTGTTAAACGTAAAAAATAATTCTCAGATGAGCTTTTGTTGTATTTTTTTTCAATATTTTCTATGAACGAGAGTGGACCGCATAGACGAGGGCAAGTGAACCTCGACATATATCCAAGTGAACCGCACTACTATCTTGTTGTTTCGCTACATTTTTCGTACTTTCATGTTGAGAACAAGCGAACATCATCACTCTCAAAAGTGAACCACTTCCGAGGACCAAACGCACCGCAAATGTTGCATTGATATAGTGAACGACGAAGGAGTTTAATAGCGAACCGCTTGAGAGAACAAAGTGAGCTTCAAAACATACACATCCATTCATTATTTTTGCACAGCCGCACTCACATTGAATATTGCGTTTCTCAAAAGAACAATATGAACTTTTGAACAACCACGTTCTGAACAACCCCAACGCTCTCGAGAAGTGAATCACATTATTTTTTTGGTCGTTTGTGCAACATTTTTTCTGCACTTCACTGTTGAGAGTAAGTGAACCTTTGATACTACTTGAATCACGACACTACACCAGAAAAACGCACTGCTATAGATGAAAAACCGCACTGCATCCAACCGACAACCACACCGCAATATCGTTATAGGGGATTGCACTCGATTTTTTTGTTACTGTCTTTTTGCTACGAAGCGAGTGCACTGCATGTCAAGGGAAATGTGATATGAATCAAAGTGGACCGCGTGACTTTTGCTTGTAGTTTTTGAACCACATGTTTTTTTCTCCTCATTTTTTAAATGCGTCTCGGCTGCTGAGATGAAGCAAGTTTGTCCGTAATTTACAATGAACTACATATGTTTGCCAACATTTTACAAACCAAAACGATGAGCAGTGAACCGCCGGCCATGAACTTTTCTTTAAAATGAAAAACAAAATAAATAAAAAACTGCACACAAACTGAAAAGAACTGCAATGACCCAAAGCGTATCCACTCGCTCTGTATCTAGCACATTTCTTTTAATAAACCTGGTGCTCTGAGCTGCATATGCTGGTGACAAGTGAATGAGAGATCGGGGAGACAATCAAAGTGAAGCACATGTGAACGAAATAGCAGACACGCCGACGAACTATAAACTACAGGGGCCTGGCGCTTCACTGTAACATCCCAAATTTCCAATTTGGAATGTTATACATTAGATCATCATGCATATCATATTTTCTCGCTTTTGGTGGATCCAAGTAAATCCTACGCAACTCAAGGACCCTCGGAGAGAGTTGGGGATTTCAATATTTTCATATTTGAGGTTTCTCAAATTTTGAAAGTAGGATCATTTGATTTTATTTATTTTATCTTCAAGTATTTCTTTTATGAAAATATGAGATAGGGAGTAAAATGACTCTCCCAAAAATAAAGAAATACCGAGGATTTAATAATAAAAATCAAATAATTTTCTTTGGAGTTTTATTTGAATTAGGAAAAATTGCATGTTTTTAAAAATGCAGTTTAGTGCCAAGAAAATGTTCATCTTGTTCTAAATATTTGATTTAGACGGTGAAAATTTGTTTTGGCAATTTTAGATTTTTATTTTATTTTCTAGGTTTTTTTTCGTAGCTTCGGTGTTTTTTTTAAAAGAGAGTAGGACCCGAACCCGACTGGGCCGAAGCCCAGCTGAGCCAGGCCCAAGTCGCCGCGCCGCCTTCCCCGCACGCGCCATCGTGCCCGTGTCGTACATCGCCGCCGCCGCCGTTGCTTGTCCCCTCCCCCAAGCAGCTAGCCCCCCCACTATAAATACCGCCGCCCCTACCCCTTGTCGCACCCCCACCGCCGCGAGCAAGCCACCGCCGCCGCCGCAAGCCACCGCTGCCGCCGCAGCACCGCCGCCG
>LR738714.1:197536213-197549790 GCA_902687465.1 Secale cereale
CCGCCCCTACCCCTTGTCGCACCCCCACCGCCGCGAGCAAGCCACCGCCGCCGCCGCAAGCCACCGCTGCCGCCGCAGCACCGCCGCCGCCGCAAGCCACCGCCACCGCCGCAGCACCACCGCCGCCGCCTGCAATCGCCCACCCGCCGCAGCCGACGCCTCCCGCCGAACGAACGACGAGGTAGCCGCGCCGCCGCCGTTTTTCGGTGGAAAACCGCCCGTTTTTTTAGAACCCTAGTTCGTTTTTTAGTTAGATCGGTTTTTTCCCGGTTTAATTAATTAGTGAGCGTTCACCCGTTCGTTCGTTATAACGAACGAGTTCGTCGTTTAGTCTCAGCTGACGAACGTCCGTTCGTTAAGCTGTTTTTAGTTTTCTTTTTCGTAGTTATTTTTCTGATCGCGATTTCTGATCCGATCTTTGTTCTAGTTTATCTTTTTGCTCGTTTATCGGAATCAGGCGATTCAAGCGCGTGGAGTTTCGTCTCGAAACTCTCTTTCCGTTTAACCTAGTCACCCAAGCGTTTGCCTCTATTAAATTTGGACTTAGGTCCAGATTGGTAAGGTAGTTGTTTCTCTTTCGCCATTTGACTTTCGTTGTTTCGTTTGGTTTGTTTCTTTTGCAAACTGGAGTTCTTAATTTGAACTTTCTGGTTAGACTCTTATTTGAGTTTTACCCGTGCATTAGTTAAGTACTTATTGTGTGTTTGTTTGTTTGCGACAGAGTACCCGGAGTGCGCCGCTTGCTACTTTGAATCTCTAGGTTTTGCGGATCATCAGCAAGGCAAGTAACACTTTGATCATACTTCCAATACCCAGTTTTCATTGCATTAGTATTACCCTCAAACACATTTCATGAGTAGGATCCAATAACATGTGGGACTGGGAAGTAGATGAGGTAGTACCTATTACCTGCATTATTTTCAAACCCTTGGGAGTTACTTCTACGTTTGCTAATAGGTTATGCTATGGACGTAGACGTGGATTGGGTGAGTGTATCCATGACAGATGTGAGATTATTAATTAATGGTTCAACTTAAGGTGGCAACTTAAATACACATCTGGGTGGATTGAGGCACCTGGGTATTCCAGCGATTGCCTGTTTTCTTTATGGACCGCCACCCAGGCTCAAAGGGATCATGAGATTATTCATACTAGAAACTTCCGTGTGCAGCCACAAGCTATTATGGGCTCTAGCATAGTTGACTAAGTAGTGCGAACTCTTACAATGGTGGACTAGCAGATGTAGGGGATGTAGCTTGGTACGGTCCACCCATTCGTAAGGTGCTAGTGCTTCTGAAAGACTGTGTCTCGGTCATCCGTTTCTCAAACAACATGTAGTG
The DNA here is from genome assembly GCA_902687465.1 of Secale cereale. Lineage (NCBI taxonomy): Eukaryota > Viridiplantae > Streptophyta > Magnoliopsida > Poales > Poaceae > Secale > Secale cereale. The sequence continues at coordinate 197,537,554 of LR738714.1, forward strand.
CGAGAATCCCAACGGAGGAGATCGAGTCTTGTGGGGTAAAGTGCACAAACCTCTACAGAGTGTACAAACTGATCATGATTAGCCGTGTCCCTGGTTACAGACGTCTTGAGTATCTAGTACTTGGATTATCATGTGAATCTCATCATGTTACTTTAATCAATATTGTTGGGTTAATGTTTACTTAAATTGGGATTGAGAGGATGTATATCTTCTCAATGATGTTTCAACTACCATGATAGTTAATTAAAATCTATTCCTTTGCAGTAGGGAAAAATTGGCTTTACGCAAAAACTGTAACCATAGAGCTTTCCACCAGCCATATTGCATATAGTATAGCTTTACTTTGTTACTCTCTATGTGTTACTTTGCCAGCATATTCCATGTGCTGACCCGTTTTCGGGATGCAACGTTCATGTTGCAGACTTTTTAGACGACGAGTAAGGTGCCTTTTAGGTCGTGGTTCTATACTGAGTGATGCCGTTGGAGTTGATGGACTCACTTATCTTCCAAGCCTTCCACTGTTATCGTGTTAGATGGCCTTAAGCCATTTTTATTGTAATATTGGAACTATCGATGTAATAAGTGTGTGATTGCTACTCTGTTATAAATCCTTCAAGTATTGTGCGTGTCAGCATTACTGATCCAGGGATGACACTGATGCATAGAGATCAGACTGTTTGAGGTCTGGTCGCTACAAGATGGTATCAGAGCACACGCTGACTGTTGGACACGACCACTAAGCTAAAACCCTAGATCACTATTCACTTGTAACGCCCCGGACACACCCGCCGGTGGTCGTTACTCCTGGCGGGATCTAGACTGGCCCCACATATCAATACTAGTCTTTTCTGTGCACTTTGTCCTCACTCGTGCGCACCCGGGAGCAACTTCCCGGTCGGTCACCCATCCTGAAACTACTCCAAGCTGAGCACGCTTAACTTTGGAGTTCTATCCGAATGGGATCCCAGAAAAGAAGGAATACCTTATTGATATGAGTAGTGTATCATCCCTAATAAGCCAGGCCATCACATACACCCTCACTCAGAGGAACCGACGTCCTCGTCGGGCCACAGGAACGTTCCCTCTTGGCACAACCGTCTGTGCTTCCAGGACAGCACATGTGCCATGTCGTGTGCCACGACAGGTCACAAACGTCATGCACAACATGACTGCAAACTGTCCGCAAACATCCGTGTAACCGTGAGGGTCGGCTCTGATACCAACTTGTAACGCCCCGGACACACCCGCCAGTGGTCGTTACTCCTGGCGGGATCTAGACTGGCCCCACATATCAATACTAGTCTTTTCTGCGCACTTTGTCCTCACTCGTGCGCACCCGGGAGCAACTTCCCGGTCGGTCACCCATCCTGAAACTACTCTAAGCTGAGCACGCTTAACTTTGGAGTTCTATTCGAATGGGCTCCCAGAAAAGAAGGAATTCCTTATTGATATGAGTAGTCTATCATCCCTAATAAGCCAGGCCATCACATCACTCTTCTCTTTTCTGACTCCACATCTTTTCTACTCTTTTAGGATGGTGGATGCAAGGAACAAGTTCACGCAACCTGATGAAGATACACCGTTTGGACGACACCTGAAGGAAGTCACCAGATATCTAAACATCGGACTACCCAGTTTCACCGGAACCTACAACGCCACTTTACCTGAAGAGGAGCGCTGGTTGATTCAAGCTCAAGTTCCAGGAAGGACGTTCATGCCCGTCACCGCACCCATAGAATTTTCCTTTAATGCGCCTACATGGATCCTAGGCAGGAGCATGGCAGCCCACATCGCTATGGGAAGGATTGGAGAAATCTACAAGCAGGAGCTAAAGTACACCATCAACCAGATTTGTGGACGTCGAGATGAGCGGTGGGACATGATCAACAACCGGAAGGACAGGTCCATTGCCTCGTTCATTCAAGAGTTAAACCAGCACATTCGTCGCCAGGAGCACCAGATGTGTGCATGGATGATAGACTTGAAGAAAGCACTAACCAAAAACTTGGAGTTAGAGGAGGAACTCAAGTCTACACGCGACGGATACGAGGAGGAGATGTTAATACTTGTGGAGAAGAATGATGATTTGACACGAAAGCTAGGAGTATTCATGGGAGATCCAGCACCAGGAGGGGAAGAAGAGGAAGAAGAACCCAAGGAGATTCCACCTGAGGACTACATCATCCTTGACGACACGGACTCAGACCCCGATGATAGCGATGATGAGGACTATGAAGATGAAGCTGGAGCTGACATCATGGAATCCTCTGCCGACCAAAATTTCTAGAAGACCTTCCTATGACTAGTAGTTTTTCCCATTTAGTAGACTTAGAGCACTTTTGTAACGTTAGATCCGTGTAAGCCCTTGTTTGAATTGATATTGGTGTGATATGTTTGTGTTTGTCTCATGTGCATTTGGGTAGTGATTTTCCCTTAGACCTCTTTTCTATTCTAATCTCTTCCCTCTACACTCATCAGATGCCTCCAAGACGTGAGCCCGGATTTGAGTTTCCCCCTGAGCTCACTCAGTTGATCCAGCAGCAGAACACCTTGATGCAACTTCTTGTCCAGAACACTCAGAACAACCAGAACAAAAACAACCCTCCACCACCACCACCCGTGGATAACATGACCCGTTTCTTAAGGTTACAACCACCGGTGTTTGCTAGTAGCATTGAACCAATAGTCGCTGATGACTGGCTGCGCAAGATTGGAAGGGATTTGACCACTGCTAACTGCTCAGATGCTGAAAAGGTGCGTTTTGCTGCACATCAGTTGTCTGGACCAGCCGCAGCGTGGTGGGAGAATTACACAGCCACTTTTCCCATAGCCAATGTTACTTGGGATCAGTTTCAGCAAGCTTTTCGTACCGCCCATGTCTCAACTGGAGCTATGAGCATGAAGAAGCGGTAGTTTCGCAACTTGTGCCAAGGCAATCGTACTGTGGCTCAGTACGTAGATGAGTTTAGTACTTTATCCCGTTATGCCCCAGATGATGTGGCCACAGATGCCGCTAAGCAAGAGAGATTTATGGAAGGGCTGAATGATGAGATGAGCGTACAGTTGATGGTAGCAAGCTTCAACAACTACCAGGAATTGGTTGATCGAGCTCTAATGATTGAAGGGAAGCACCAACAGATTGAAAGTCGCAAGAGGAAGTATGCACAAGGAAAGTACAATTCTAGAGCTCAACAGGAGCCACGTTTTACCCCTAAAATGGTAGGACAATTTCAACATACCCATGGAGGAGGTAGCACGCACAATCATAATGGCCCCAAGAATGGGAATGGGAATGGAGGAAACAACGGACAGAACCGCACCAACCCAACAACTCCAGCCAAGCGAGACCTGAGTCAAGTCACTTGCTTTAAGTGCCAGAAGATGGGACATTACGCGAATGAATGTCCAGAAGCCCAGAATGGAAATGGCAATGCAAGCTCTGGAAAGAAGCCGAACCCTTTTAATAGGGGACATGTGAACCACGTTAGCGTGGAGGAGGTTGAAGCTCAGCCAGATGCAGTAATAGGTAAGTTTTTAGTTAAGTCCTTTACTGCACTCGTTCTTTTTGATACTGGTGCAACGCATTCATACATTTAAAAGGGATTTGTGGATAAGTATAAGCTACCAACCCAAGCCCTTAGGTCACCCATGTTAGTAACATCACCTGGAGCAGAGTATATGGCTAAGTTATGGTGTGATCAGTTGCCATTAAGGATTGGTAACTACACATTCCCTTCGGACCTAATAGTATTGGAATCTCAAGGATTGGATGTGATATTAGGCATGGATTGGTTATCTAAGTACGAAGGGAATATTGAATGCGCCAGTAAGTCCATTTTGCTTACCACGCCAGAAGGAAGAAGGATCAAGTATGTATCCCGGCATGTGCCGAAAAGGAATAGAGTAAATTCCTTATCAGGAGTTGTTTAGGAGGAAGTACCAGTGGTGAAAGATTTCCCTGACGTATTTCTAGAGGAACTGCCAGGCATGCCACTAGATAGAGATATTGAGTTTTTGATTGAGCTTTCGCCAGGCACAGAGCCAATTTCTAAGAGACCATACAGGATGCCCGCAAAGGATTTGGAGGAGATTAAGAAACAAATTAAGGAATTACTGGATAAAGGTTACATTCGCCCAAGTTCTTCGCCTTGGGGTTCGCCAGTACTTCTAGTAGAGAAGAAGGACGGATCGTTAAGAATGGTTGTTGATTATCGAGGATTGAATGAAGTAACAATCAAGAACAAGTACCCACTGCCGATGATCAATGATCTGTTTGATAGGTTGCAAGGAGCTAAGGTATTTTCCAAGATCGATCTGCGATCAGGGTACCATCAATTGAAGATTCGAGAGCAGGATATACCTAAGACGGCCTTTACCACTAGGTATGGGTTGTACGAGTATACCGTTATGTCTTTTGGTCTGACTAATCTACCAGCATACTTTATGAACCCGATGAACAAGGTGTTTATGGAGTTTTTGGATAAGTTCGTCGTGGTGTTCATAGATGATATATTGATCTTCTCAAAAGACGAAGAGGAACATGCAGAGCATTTGCGTTTGGTATTGGAGAAGCTCAGAGAACATCAGTTGTATGCCAAGTTTAGCAAATGCGAGTTTTGGTTGAAGGAAGTTGGATTCCTCGGACACGTTATATCCGGAGAAGAAATAGTAGTAGATCCCGCCAAAGTTGACACTGTGACAAATTGGGAAGCACCGACAATAGTTGGGGAGATCCGGAGTTTTCTTGGACTTGCAGGATACTACCAGAGATTTATTGAGAATTTCTCGAGGATTGCAAAACCAATGAAGGAGTTGTTAAAGAAGGATACCAAGTTTAATTGGATAGAAGAGTGTGAGGTCAGTTTCCAGGAATTAAAGAAACATTTGGTCTCATCACCTGTGTTGATTCTGCCAGATCAACATAAGGACTATGAGGTGTACTGCGACGCTTCACGTCGAGGACTTGGAGCAGTTCTTATGCAGGAAGGAAGAGTTGTTTCGTATGCTTCACGACAACTGAAACCTCATGAATTGAACTATGCCACTCATGATTTGGAGTTAGCAGCTGTAGTTCATGCATTGAAGACTTGGAGACATTTCCTCATCGGAAACCATTGTGAAGTATATACGGATCACAAGAGTTTGAAGTATATATTCACTCAGAAGGAGTTGAATCTCAGGCAAAGGAGATGGCTGGAACTCATTAAGGATTATGACATGAGATTGCATTATCATCCCGGAAAGGCTAATGTAGTAGCCGATGCACTAAGCCGTAAGAGCCACGTCAATACCCTAATGACGAAGGATTTACCAAAGGAGTTAGCCGAGGACTTACGAGAACTATGTTTGGAGATAGTTCCGAGAGGCTATGTAGCAACACTGGAAATTCAGTCTACCCTAATGGATAAAATCAGGGAAGCTCAGAAAACTGATGAGGAGGTTGCCTCTATAAAGGAGAGGATGAGCAAAGGAAAGGCTAAAGGATTTCATGAGGATGAGCACGACACCCTATGGTTTGAGGACCGTGTATATGTGCCTAACGACCCAGGGATCAGGAAATTGATTCTGCAGGAGGCCCATGATTCACCATACTCGATTCACCCAGGAAATACCAAGATGTACTTGGACTTGAAGGATATTTTCTGGTGGACCGGTATGAAGAAGGACATTGCGGAGTATGTAGCCTTTTGTGATGTATGTCAGAGAGTGAAGACAGAACATCAGAAGCCGGCAGGATTGTTACAACCATTGCCAATACCCGAATAGAAGTGGGATAAGCTAGGCATGGATTTTATTACGGGATTGCCCATAACTCGTTCGGGCTATGACTCGATTTGGGTTGTAGTCGATCGCTTGACGAAGGTAGCTCATTTCATCCCAGTAAAGACTACTTATACCAGTGCGAAGTTGGCAAAGATATACATGACCAGAATCGTATGCCTACATGGAGTTTCGAGGAGCATCGTATCAGACAGAGGAACCCAGTTTACCTCAAATTTCTGGAATCAGTTACACGAAACTTTGGGTACCAGGCTAGAGTTTAGCACAGCTTTTCATCCGCAGACAGATGGACAGCCTGAGAGAGTCAATCAGATTTTGGAGGATATGCTAAGAGCATGTGCGCTAGATTATGGCCTAGTTGGGACGACAATTTGCCTTATGCGGAGGTCTCTTACAACAACAGTTATCAATCCAGTTTGAAGATGGCCCCTTTCGAAGCATTATACGGAAGGAGGTGTAGGACCCCGTTGTCTTGGGACGAAGTTGGAGACCGCCAGTTGTTTGGGCCAGATTTGATCAAGGAATCGGAACAGAAGGTAAAGTTGATTCGCGATAGGCTCAAGATAGCCCAGTCCAGGCAGAAAAGCTATGCGGATTCAAAACGCAAGGAGATTGTTTACGAAGTCGGAGACCGAGTTTATCTTCGAGTATCTCCACTTCGAGGAGTTAAGCGCTTTGGAGTTAAGGGAAAGCTAGCGCCATGTTTTGTAGGACAATACAAGATTATGGAACGTATGGGAGAAGTAGCCTACAAGTTGGAACTGCCCGAAGGTTTGTCAGGAGTTCACGATGTATTCCACGTTTCCCAGTTGAAGAAATGCCACGCCGAGATGGCAGAGATACCGCTGAGGGATACTGTGCCATTGGAAGCTATTCAGCCGGACAGTGACTTGACCTACGAAGAGAGACCAGTCAAGATTCTTGAGTATGCCAGCCGGGTCACCCGCAGCAAGGTTATCAAATTTTTCAAAGTTCAGTGGAGTCACCACACCGAGGATGAAGCTACCTGGGAACGAGAGGAAGACCTACGGAAGGACCACCCTCACCTATTTTCTAGCCAACCCGAATCTCGAGGGCGAGATTCATCTTAAGGGGGGGGGGGTAGGTTTGTAACATCCCAAATTTCCAATTTGGAATGTTCTACATTAGATCATCATGCATATCGTATTTTCTCGCTTTTGGTGGATCCAAGTAAATCCTACGCAACTCAAGGACCCTCGGAGAGAGTTGGGGATTTTAATATTTTCATATTTGAGGTTTCTCAAATTTTGAAAGTAGGATCATTTGATTTGATTTATTTTATCTTCAAGTATTTCTTTTATGAAAATATGAGATAGGGAGTAAAATGACTCTCCCAAAAATAAAGAAATACTGAGGATTTAATAATAAAAATCAAATAAGTTTCTTTGGAGTTTTATTTGAATTAGGAAAAATTGCATGTTTTCAAAAATGCATTTTAGTGCCAAGAAAATGTTCACCTTGTTCTAAATATTCGATTTAGACGGTGAAAATTTGTTTTGGCAATTTTAGATTTTTATTTTATTTTCTAGGTTTTTTTCGTAGCTTTGGCGTTTTTCTTTAAAAAGAGAGTAGGACCCGAACCCGACTAGGCCGAAGCCCAGCCGAGCCAGGCCCAAGTCGCCGCGCCGCCTTCCCCGCACGCACCGTCGTGCCCGTGTCGGACACCGCCGCCGGCGCCGTTGCTTGCCCCCTCCCCAAGCAGCTAGCCCCCCACTATAAATACCGCCGCCCCTGCCCCTTGTCGCACCCCCGCCGCCGCGAGCAAGCCACCGCCGCCGCCGCAAGCCACCGCCGCCGCTGCAGCTTCGCCGCCGCCGCAAGCCACCGCCGCCGCTGCATCACCACCGCCGCCGCCTGCCACCGCCCACCCGCCGCCACCGACGCCTCCCGCCGGACGAACGACGAGGTAGCCGCGCCGATGCCGGTTTTCGATGGAAAACTGCCCGTTTTTTTAGAACCCTAGTTCGTTTTTTTAGTTAGATCGGTTTTTTTCCTTTTCCCGGTTTAGTTAATTAGTGAGCGTTCACCCGTTCGTTCGTTATAACGAACGAGTTCGTCGTTTAGTCTCAGCTGACGAACGTCCGTTCGTTAAGCTGTTTTTAGTTTTCTTTTTCGTAGTTATTTTTCTGATCACGATTTCTGATCCGATCTTCGTTCTAGTTTATCTTTTTGCTCGTTTATCGGAATCAGGCGATTCAAGCGCCTGGAGTTTCATCTCGAAACTCTCTTTTCGTTTAACCTAGTGAACCAAGCGTTTGCCTCTGTTAAATTTGGACTTAGGTCCAGATTGGTAAGGTAGTTGTTTCTCTTTCGCCGTTTGACTTTCGTTGTTTCGTTTGGTTTGTTTCTTTTGCAAACCGGAGTTCTTAAGTTAAACTTTCTGGTTAGATCTCTTATTTGAGTTTTACCCGTGCATTAGTTAAGTACTTATTGTGTGTTTGTTTGTTTGCGATAGAGTACCCGGAGTGCGCCACTTGCTACTTTGAATCTCTAGGTTTTGCGGATCATCAGCAAGGCAAGTAACACTTTGATCATACTTCCAATACCCAGTTTTCATTGCATTAGTATTACCCTCATACACATTTCATGAGTAGGATCCAATAACATGTGGGACTGGGAAGTAGATGAGGTAGTACCTATTACCTGCATTATTTTCAAACCCTTGGGAGTTACTTCTACGTTTGCTAATAGGTTATGCTATGCTCGTAGACGTGGATTGGGTGAATGTATCCATGACAGATGTGAGATTGTTAATTAATGGTTCAACTTAAGGTGGCAACTTAAATACACATCTGGGTGGATTGAGGCACCTGGGTATTCCAGCGATTGCCTGTTTTCTTTATGGACCGCCACCCAAGCTCAAAGGGATCATGAGATTATTCATACTAGAAACTTCCGTGTGCAGCCACAAGCTATTATGGGCTCTAGCATAGTTGACTAAGTTGTGCGAACTCTTACATTGGTGGACTAGCAGATGTAGGGGATATAGGTTGGTACGGTCCACCTGTTCGTAAGGTGCTAGTGCTTTTGAAAGACCATGTCTCGGTCCTCCGTTTCACAAACAACATGTAATGCAAGAATCCCAACGGAGGAGATCGAGTCTTGTGGGGAAAAGTGCACAAATCTCTGCAGAGTGTACAAACTGATCATGATTAGCCATGTCCCCGGTTACGGACGTCTTGAGTATCTAGTACTTGGATTATCATGTGAATCTCATCATGCTACTTTAATCAATATTGTTGGGTTAATGTTTACTTTAATTGGGATTGAGAGGATGTCTATCTTCTCAATGATGTTTCAACTACCATGATAGTTAATTAAAATCTATTTCTTTGCAGTAGGGAAAAATTGGATTTACGCAAAAACTGTAACCATAGAGCTTTCCACCAGCCATATTGCATATAGTATAGCTTTACTTTGTTACTCTCTATGTGTTACTTTGCCAGCATATTCCATGTGCTGGCCCGTTTTCGGGCTGCAACGTTCATGTTGCAGACTTTTCAGACGACGAGTAAGGTGCCTTTTAGGTCGTGGTTCTATACTGATAGATGTTGTTGAGTTGATGGACTCGCTTATCTTCCAAGCCTTCCACTGTTATCGTGTTAGATGGCCTTAAGCCATTTTTATTGTAATAAGTTCATCGTTGGAACTATCGATGAAATAAGTGTGTGATTGCTACTCTGTTAAAAATCCTTAAAGTACTGTGCGTGTTAGCATTACTGATCCAGGGATGACACTGATGCACAGAGATCAGACTATTTGAGGTCTGGTCGCTACATTCACGATGGCCATGGTGGTCGTGAATGAACCATAGGAGGGCCCGATGCACACTGCTCGTTGGATCCGGCTGCACTGCACACCAAAAATCCAGAAAAAAGAATAGGAAACTTCAGTGCTGTGGAGGTTTTCATCCCAAAAATCAATAGATTGAACTTGCAATAGCAGCCCCACCTTGCATGGTTGCTTGTCTATCAGGTGGGAGCAAAGGAAAAGGCTCGAGGGGAGGGAGATGCGATGGTTCTCTGGCCAGCCCAAACAAAATAACGAATGCTCAGGAAGAGACAAAAAATCATTGGGCTGCATCGCCGGTGGCGTGTACTGCAAATAGTCAAGCAATCAATTTTCAGATCGAGCTCCTCACCACCTCCCAAGCTGCAAGTGGGGCGGGACCGTGGACGCCGACTGGGACAGAGACGGGGTCGTGGTCGGGGACGGTCGGCGCGGGGCGAAGCTGTAATGCCCAGGATGGGACTATACCTCCTACGTGTCGAGGCACGACTTAAAGGTATAAGCCCATCCTAGAATGATCTCAAGTTTGGTATCTTTGCACGACTCATGTAAAAGAGGGATTAAAAAGCAAAAGAGGATATGGGAAGAGTGGGAGGAGCGAAGGGAGGAGATCGGGTCGGCGCTGGGAGCGAGGGACTCGCGCGACGGATCGAGCAGAGGAGCGAGAGGGTGCGGCGGACGAGGGGAAGGAGAGGATCGAAGGTCCACACGATTTATTAAAGTTGAGATGCAAAATAAAATGACATGAAGGCATGATGACATGATGCAATGCAAAAATAAAATAACACAAGCAAAATAAAACACACGGGCAACCCGGAACATCTGGAATCTTCTGGAATCTTCTGGGACGTCGGTCTCGGGCGTCACAACTAGTTGGTATCATATTTTTTCCTTGCTTATCATTTAACCGGAGTGTTCTATTCTTCATTCTAGTTCCGTCATCCTTTCATGTTTTGCATATCTTCTTAACCGGAGTGCTGTCTGAATCCTTCTTACCCCTTGTGCCATTCTTTCAATTGTTTCAGAGGCTATATGTTGTTCATTTCTTCAGTATCATCTCAACTTGGCAAATTCTTGTTAATTCCTTCCATTTTCAGACGGAGTGCTGTCCAAATTCTGTCATTCTTATTCCTTGGCTATACCATTGCGGTTTCATATTCTTTGGTTCGTAAGCTTTTGTTTCATGTCTTTCAACCTACAAGGTTCTCTTAATGTTACTTGTTCCTCCTGCTTACCGGAGTGCTCTTAACTTCGTTCATCTCTGTTGCATTCTTTCTTTCTACTTGTTCAACCTCTCAAGGTTCTTTGGTTTCACTCGTTCGTCAAAGAAGCAACTTTGTTTTACCTCTTCCTCTTCCGTTTTTACCCGGTGCTATCTCTAGGATCTCGGGTCGAGATCCTCTGTTAGTGTGGGAGAGTTGTGACGCCCGAGACCGACGTCCCAGAAGATTCCAGAAGATTCCAGATGTTCCGGGTTGCCCGTGTGTTTTATTTTGCTTGTGTTATTTTATTTTTGCATTGCATCATGTCATCATGCCTTCATGTCATTTTATTTTGCATCTCACCCTCTCGCTCCTCTGCTCGATCCGTCACGCGAGTCCCTCGCTCCCAGCGCCGACCCGATCTCCTCCCTTCGCTCCTCCCACTCTTCCCCTATCCTCTTTTGCTTTTTAATCCCTCTTTTACATGAGTCGTGCAAAGATACCAAACTTGAGATCATTCTAGGATGGGCTTATACGTTTAAGTCGTGCCTCGACACGTAGGAGGTATAGTCCCATCCTGGGCATTACAGAAGCTATGGTCGCGGCCGTCGCGGGGCGGTTCAGCAGTCGCAGGCCGGTTCAGCAGTCGCGACCATGGTGGGACGGTGTTGCGGGCGGGGCGGGCCAGATCCGGTGGTTGAAGCCAGGCACGACACGGATCTCGCCGGATCCATTTTCCAGATCACAACAGGGAGCCGCCGGGCACCGGCAGCTCCGGACGCCTGGCAGCCTCGGACGCACCAACCACGGCCATCTCCACATCTCCACGCCCGCACTAGCCCCCACCATAACGAACCACATGCCGAAATCGAGCCCACCAACCTCCTCGACACGCCCGCAGAGAGCCGCGGAGCCCCGGCCACCGTTGGATGCCAACACGACGCCACCACACCCAAGGTTGTCGGCCTACCTCCACCGGCCACCACCGCCACCGGAGCTACAGCGGTAGCTGGCCCGCGCCGCCACCTTGAACCGGGAGCCAGATATGAGGTTCCAGCTCCGCACCCATGGCTCCAGGAGGCACGCCCCGCCATCCAGCAGCCCACCATGCTGCGGAGCACGCCGGCCGCCGTCATCGGGCGGAGATCCACTGCGCCAGCGCGCCCCTCCCAAGCACGGCGTCCTGGCCCACCCAGCTCGGCCTGCACAAAGCCCCATGCGCGGGGAGACGAGGAGGCCTACCGACGCCGACGGCGGGGGGAGAAGAGAAGGGGAGGCGGGGGCGCGACCGGCGGCTAGGAATCAGAGCGGGGGTGGGTGGCAGGCTGGTTGGAATCGGAGCGGTAGAGGGAGGTGGGAGAAGGTGGGTCGGAGGTGGGTCGAGGGTTGGGGTCTGTTGCCGGCAGAAGAAGGCAGGCGGGGCGGTGGTTTTTTTGTTTTTGTT
>LR738714.1:197549876-197571577 GCA_902687465.1 Secale cereale
TGTTTCGAGGCGGGTCGGGTCAGGTGGGGGTGGGGGGTGTTATCAGAATAAGCTAGTGTTAGCAGAATAAGGGTCTTAAGGGGTGTAAGGGATGTTATCATAATAGACCCACCCTATATATATATATATATAGAAAATGGTTGTGTACTCCTGGGAGTACGTACTCCCGCTCCTCATATACCATATAGATGAATCTTTTATACCTCTTTATTATTTGTAATATACTTCATTAGTAATTATTAGATACCTCAAAATGATTTTCATGAAAAAATTCATGCGAGTCTACATATTTTAAATGTTTACGTATATACTGATGTGTTTGTACGTGAAAAAGGTATATTACAAAAAGTACGTCGCAGATGATATTTTTTCAACAAAACTCGTATTGGGGTATCTTAGAATATTTAATGAAATATTGAGAATGATAAAGAGGTATAATTAATGTGTAGGAGTCATATATATATATACAGCCGGTCTATTCTCATAACATTATGAGAATAATATTCTCATAACACTTCTGAACTGCATTGTGTTACTGCATTGGAAAGCTATGCGCAATGCTTTCTTCTTCTGTTCTGAACCGCAGAGAGGGGCAGTAGCAAACCTTCACGGAGTAGCGTTTCTGGCTAGTTTGATTGATTTCTATTGTTTTAGTTGTGTGTGCGCTGATTTAATATGTGATTAAACACGTAATTCTGTGAGAAAACGATATAAATCGATAGATTTGGCGGATCTGCCTCTGTTCTTCCGCACGGGCAGGAGCTTCGCATCGTGCTGGCGGGGTTCATATTCGATTTGATAGCCGTGATCCTAGTGTGTTACTAAGTTCGCGTTCATGTTTGTGTTATTCCGCGACAGATTATTTTGCTAATAGGATTGAAATTTTAGGATAATTGGTAGAGTTTCTCTCTGTTCTAGCGCAAAAACGGCAAGGTCTCTGTCCTCCCGCTTCCGGATTGAAATTGTTGTGTTTTTGTATGTAATTTTTCTGTTGTTTTCGGCAGTTACGTGCTGCCTTACACCAATCTGTATGAATTGCAGCGGATTAAGTTGTTAATTTTGAAGAATTTTACTTTTCTCCATGCTTTTTGTGTTCGAGCGGGCGCCACTGGGTTGGTCGTTACTCAAGATGTTTTTTGAGTTTTTGTGCATTATATAGTTTTTAGAACTGCATTACAGCCTGTGTTTTTCGTCTGCGAATCGTGGAGGGGTGAACTGCAGTAATATGCAATGCGCGGTGAATATTGTAGCACGGTGAACTGCAGTAATATGCAATGCGAGCCTGTATGAACTGCATTACAGCCAGGGGGGACTAGTTTAATTAGTTTTTTGCTTGGTCAAGCGCGGTGGACTGCAGTAATATGCAATGCGAGATGCACCTTGTCATGTTACCACACTGCTTTATTTGTCGTTTTACTTTTTTTTTGGGTTGTGTCTGTACATATATATATTGCTGGGTCAATTGGCTCCCCTCCCACCTTATCCCTGGCGGCTCCCCTCCCACCTTATCCCTGGCGGGGAACATTGCCTCCTCTTTTTGCCACTCCTCCTCGATCTGTCTTCTTCCCAACCAGACCCTACGCCTGGCAATGGATTGCGCATGCGGCTGCCTGGCAAGGATGGAGCCCATGCTGGAGACATGCGTTTTTTCTGAAGGGTTGGTTCTGAACCAGAGGCAGCGGCACAGCGCGCTCTGTTCCCTTCTCTATTCTTCAGGTATTGGATTTCGGTCTCCATTCGTCCATCAGATGACTGACGATGATGTCAATGATTCATGGGTATGTATTTCTCGCATAGTCTTTTCATGTGTTGTGTGTAGTTAACACTATCTGAATATTTGTAGCAGTATTAGTTTCTGAAGAAACATTTTTCACTAAGTATAAGTGAACTGCTTTTCACATAGAGTTTTATTATGAATATTGTAGGAGCAGCAACAATTTTGTCTAGTCAATATTATTATATGTTGACATCAATATTTATTATGAAGATTGTAGCAGCAATTTAGTTTCTGAAGATTGTAACATTGTTATTATTTGTTCTTATTTTCTATTCTTGTTGATTTGCTTGCAGAAATTCCCTTCTGGTCTAGTCAGGGTAACAGAAAGCTGTGTTAATTTGGTCTTGGTTAGCAAGAATGGATATCATGATGTTGATGTTATGTATTCTGTTGGCTCTGATGATTGTTTGGTTCTCAAAGATGGCTGGAAGGAATTTGTGGAGGAAGCTGGTCTTCAGGCTGGGGATGTTGTCATGGCTATGTTTTATAGGCATGCAAAGTGTTTGGAAATCAAGTTAAATTTGCTTTAGATCAGTCTTGCTTGAGCAGCAGCAGCATGGGACAATTTTGTTGTAATAATTTGACATTTTTGTGTGGCTTCTAGTTTATTTTCTAGAAGAAATCTGAGTATAAGTGAACTGCTTTTCACAGATAGTTTTTCATGTGCATCCCATCAGCAGCAGCAGTTGAAGCAATATACAGACTGGAAACACCCACTAAGCTTTTTTTCTTTAACCCACATATGGAACTAGAGTGCTTAATAAAAGAGGACTGCATCAACCATTATAGTAGCAGCAGTTTTGTGAAAGAAAACTCTCTGTGAACTGCTTTCATAGAGAGTTTTTTATGTGTATCCTAGCTGCAGCAGCAGTTGAAGCAATATACATACTGAAAACAAACCACTGAGAACTGCAAATTGTTGATAGATACAAACCAAGGTTCTGTGCTCATAATTAACAAAGTAAATCATCAAGCAAACTAATGCAACATAAGCAAACATTGTGCCAAAGCAAATTACAACGAAAGCAAACTAATCTACATAAGCAGAAGGAAACAAATTGAGCAATTGTGACAAGAATCCTTGGCTATCAGCATCTGGCCTGCTTCACCAGTTCCACCCGTGGGAGGTGGAGGTGGAAGTTGATCCCCCCTTGCCCGCCACCCTCCAGGATGACCTCGGGTGCTTCCTTGTCTTCACTTTTACAGAGCGGGTGAGGCCTTTCTGCACTGTGGTGATGCGGTTCCATATCTCGAACGTAGCTTAGGCGTCCTTGGCAGCATACTCAACGTGCCTCATGCTGAGAATCGAAGTCCACTGGCGGTGGTCTTGGTCTGTCATCTTTTTCTTCATGTCTGCGTATTCGTCGTCGATGATGGCAGCAGATACGTCACCAAGTGAGTCCAGTGTCTTCGTTCCTTCAGGCACCCTCCAGTTCGCCTGAATGTCGACGAAGTTGGGGATGTGGAGGTTGCAGCGTGAAAGCTTCTCCTTGTCCTGGTCGATGCAGAAACCAGCGAACTCGTACCTAAGCGAAGTGAACCACAAGTTATACTTTTCGGAACCACATACAGGGACATATAGAACTGCAACACAGATGAAAAGGAGAGACCCATCGGCATGCAACTATATTTTACTCAGCAGAAAGAATGGCTTACCTTGGGTCGCCGAGGAACCTGTCGAAGGTGATGCATCTATTGCCCATTGTAGCGCATACTTGGAAAAGCAGCACTGGGTGATATTTGCCGATGGAGAGTTGAATCACGGCCGCTTCCCTCTTGTCGGGTGTGTACTCGAGGTCGATGCCGACGATCTTCTCGCGGCGCCCCCGGAGAACTTGCTTGTACTCTTCGACGTACGTCGCCATGGCGTCCACGTCGTTGGTGTAGACCACCTTGAGCTTGGTCTTTCCGTGCGCCAGGACATCGTCGTAGATCTTGGTGAACGGCATGGCTGGAAAGAGGAGGAACAGGAGGAGGAAGCGCAGTGTTGTGTGTTTCTGCGAATGATCAGGTTGATGGAGCGCGGAATTTAAAGGGGAGCGGCAGCAACTTCTGCCGAGCGCACGATCTCGTCCTCCAACCGGCATGGCGATCGTGTGTTCGTGATGATCGTGGCCTTCGCGCATTTTCCAACCGGCCGGATAGAGGAGCGGGCGCGCGGTGCTTCGGGCGATCGTGGGCGCGTATATTTTGGGCAGACGAACCGATTAGTTTTCCGTAACCGAACTGCATCGTTTTGAAACCGAGTCGTTTTTTGTAACCGAACTGCATCATGTTATAACCGAGCCGTTTTTTTATTTTTGTCTATGCCCTGTAGGCCTGTGCGCCTTTTATTCATTAAGCATCTCTTTTCTTCTATGTTTCTTGCAGTCCCCTTCTCATTCGTCTCCCCCGCACAAAAAGCCCCTCGCCTCGCGCTCTCGTGGTGGAGAGCGACGACGCCCGCAGCCGCCGCCGTCCGTAGGGGTGCTCTCGTGGTGGACAGCGACGACGCCCGCAGCCGCCGCCGTCCGTAGGGGCGCCTCCTCCGCCGCCGCCGTCCGCAGCCGCCTCCTCCGTCCGTCACATCATCTCATGGTGAGCCCCAGATCGCCATGGTCCGTTCCAGATCTCGTGCTAGGGTAATTTTTGGATCCAGCATCCTCTTCTTAACTTCGTTTTGTATGCTTGAAATTGCAACGCCCTATGGATTGAAAGTTTTTCTCTACCTGTTTTTGGGTTGCTGTCTAGGGTTTTATTATTATCCCTTTCTGATTGCAGACACAACATGGCTTCTTCCTCTCCAATTGATGCCTCACCAGCCAGCACGGCTCCCCCATCTGGTACTACATCAAAGTGAACTGCATTTTTTATACACGGTCAATTTCTTTTTGTTGAAACGAAATAGTGCACTGCATCGTAGATTCCCTTACCAAGGCCCATTTGTTCAGACATGTGGCAAACTGATATGAACTGCCTCATGTTAATTGTTTTTATTTTTTTGGAATGACATTAAGTTACTTGTTAAACATAAACTGCTAATAGAGCACCGCATTTGTACATTGCTTTGTATTTTTTTGTCTATCCACAATGCGGTTGCCAAATTGATATGAGCTGCATTAAGTTTTAGTTTTTCCCTCTCACAGAACTGCATGAATTTGTTTTGTTTTGTATATCTAAGCGCACTTCATTTTATATGTGGTCAATTGCTTTACTGAACGAATTAGTGCACTGCATCAT
This sequence comes from Secale cereale, assembly GCA_902687465.1. NCBI lineage: Eukaryota > Viridiplantae > Streptophyta > Magnoliopsida > Poales > Poaceae > Secale > Secale cereale. The sequence goes on from LR738714.1 coordinate 197,554,873, forward strand.
ATATCCCTTTACCAAGGTCCATTTTTAGACACGCGGCAAATTGATATTCAAGTGACATGAACTGCATTAAGTTTTCTTTTATGTTTTTAATTGTTAAACATAAACTGCTGAAGAGAGCACTGCATTTCTACATTGTGTTGCCAACTTGATATGAGCTGCATTAAGTTTAGGTCTCCCTCTCACACACATATTTTTCTTATGTTTTTCTTACCCACAGTTTTATGTCCTGGTGGGTCTGGGGGTGGTGGTGTTAACTATTTGATTACACGTTATTTCACAGTCGATGTTGTTGGTGGCGGGACATCTGATCAGGGCAGCATTCTACCTGAAATGAGTGAAACCCAGTCACAATCTGTTGATGGCACAAGACCAGTTACACAGGATTGGATGGCCCCTGATCAGATTGCAGCTGATGTTGAGAGGAAAAGGCAGAAAGTGATTGCGCTCGGTAATACTTTCGTGAAGACTCATAAGGCAAAGCAAGTAAAGTTTGATGAGGGTAAGGAGATAGGAAGGAGGATTGCAGATTCAAAGAAGTCTGCTAAGTTTGCCCCCGCAAAGAATCCTATGAAGAGAAAACTCAACACTGTTGCAGAGCAAGGTTTAAGTTCTCCACGGCGGAGCCCGCATGTTGATTACTCAAAGAGGCCTAATTATGCTGAGGTTGATGTGCATGGGATTCAAGGAAAGCGGAGACGCGCGGACGATCACTCGGGTGTTGATTCTGAGCGTCCATCTAAGATGGCGCGAGAAAATGTAGCTGGAGAAGCACTGGACAGTGATTCTAATGAGGAGGATGTTGATGTTAGGAAGGTATACGCTGTTTATTTATTTTTTTCTTCTATTTTTTAAGTTGTTTCGCATGAGTTCGCTGATGTGAACTGTATTTTTTATTATTTTTTTGTAGACTGCTAAGAGTACCAAGAGGAAGAGGTCTGAAGATGATGTTGCGCATGAATGGCGTTTTAACAAGACTGTTCGGCTGTCCATTCCAAACGTATGCAAAGCTGTTGCCTTGTTGGATGAGCCGCACAGAACTTTGGTGCGACAAGCAGGTTTTGGCATTGTCTTCGACCTGAAATTAGAGAAGAATGTTTCTCGTGTTCTCATGTGCAAGCTGATGGGAAAGATCAACCCTGATACGATGAGATTGGACTACGGGTCAAACAAGGTTCTGGAAATCAATCGTGAGGCTGTCCATCACATTTTTGATTTCCCTATGGGTTCTCACACTGCTCCCAGGCCTGCCGTCAGCGGCCATGATGATTCGCTGGCTAATCTGAAGGATGAACTTGGTTTCAACCGTTCTCGTAGCATAGATGTGAAGGACCTGCTTATTTTACTTCGCACGCTGGCTGCAAACCGTGAGAAGGTTAATAAGACTGTGAAGGTTTTTTTCTCATTGTTTTCCAGAGCTTGCTTTGTCCCAGCCCTGCAACTCGGTTGTCCAGGGTAGCTGCTATGGTTGAAAACTTGGATTTTGCATCTATGGCTAGCATGGACTTTTGTCAGCTTGTTGTCGACGAGCTGCAGGCCGCTGTGTACAAGTGGAATTCTGAAGGGAGCAAGCAGAACTGCGCTGAGGGTTGCACCATCGTGCCCCTATTCATGTACCTCGATTCGTTGAACCTTCGCACTGTATCGGTTATGCATACACCCACGCCACGCGCTGCAATACTGTCCCATGTGCAGTTGAAGAAGATTCACAACGCCGGCATTATTGTCACAGGAAAGATACACCTGGACACTTACAAGTTTGGCAAGCTGCCGGTCAGTGCATAGCCAGCCTTTGTGTTTGTTTTATTCCTTTTTTCGCCATGCTAAATGTGAACCTCTTATTTACTTTATTTGTGAACTGCATCTCTTTTTTTGTTAATTTTTCAGTGGAAGGCGGAAGGGGACATTGTGTACAAGCGGACTGCAGTTGCCGAAGCGCCTGAAATGTTTTGTGAGCCTCTTGCTAGGGCGGCTCCAATTCGACGGGGTCGTGGTTTTGCTAGGGCGGCTGCTGGAGGTTTTTCTGGCGAGGCTTCTGCTAACAGCAATAAAGTTGTTAAGGTCGATAAGCTTCTCGACAGGGTCATCAATTTAACTTCTGATTTCCCAACATCCGGTTCCAGGATGAGGAATATTGCTGGATTGTTTCCTGAAGGCAAAGGCCCTTCTGGAGCAGAAATCGAGGCCGCTCATAACTTTGACCGTGGGCAGCTTGAATTCCTTAAGCAGACAATTACGAATATCAGGTCTTCATTCGTTCAGTTTAAGCAGTCTCAGGACGACAAGTGTGCTAGGTATGAGCAGGAAGCTGATGCAATTGTGAAGGAAATGAACAGGCGTGAAGATGTTGTCCGTCTTTCTTTGCCTGACCGCGCAGCTGTGGATGTATGTCTTTTTTTTCATATGTGAACAGTTTTTTTACCCATTTTGTTATCGATTTTTTCTGTGTGTTGTGGCATTGACTATTTGTTTTCGCATCCTTTTGTTCTTTTCGTAGTGTGGAGGAGAATCTTCTAATGCTAACGCTTGCCGTGATGATGACCACCAGGACCACTACGGTGTTGATTCTGATTATTTGTTTGATAGGCCATTGTCTCCTGTTGACGAAGCTGCCAAAGACAATCCTCTTGACGAAGGCGTCATCCACAAGGTTTGATTTCTTCCTATTTTTTTACAGGGGACTTCATTGTTTAATTTTTTGTAGTGTCCAAAACAAACAATCATGTTTTTGCACCAGTAGTGGCAGCGAACTGCAGTTTTTATTTTTTTTGTAGTGTGCACCAGTAGTGGTAGTGCACTGCAGTTGTTGTTTAGAGAAGAAGCATCATTTTTTAGCAGTGAACTGCATGATCTGGTGTAGGCTTTAGTTGTAGAACTGCATTTTGGATAATAGTTTTATTTATGTTTTTTGTTTTTTAGGATGGCGAATCAAACGTGGAAATACATGGGAAGGAGGCAGAGGGTGACGCTGGCAAGGACGACGAGGCTGACAAGTCTAAAGAGATGGAAGGCGACGCTTCTCTGGTGAGTATAGATAATTTGCATTTTGTGTTTTATTTTTATTTTTCATGCGAGGTTCATGGTCCGTTTTATTAGTGAACTGCATTCGCTCTTTTTGTGTAATGTGTTTTATTTTTTAACTCATCAGAACTGTAGATTAAATGTTGAAATCCAAGCGGAGCGCATCATGGAGGACGATAATGTGGAAGGGAGAGGAGGGGAGGAGCCTAATGCGGAGGTTGATAAGGCAAAAGGTAGAGAAGGAGGGGAGTGCCCTGTTGAGGCTAATAAGGCACAAGAGAGAGAAGGAAGGGAGGATATCGTGGATGGTGATAAGCATGAAGAGAGAGAAGGAGCTCCTCGTGTTATAGTTGAAATGGTAGAAGAGAGAGAAGGAACTCCTAGAGTCGGATTTGTTGCTGCGGGGACATCCGCTGGCATTGATGGTGTTGTTGGGCCTACTGCTTTATTGCTTGGGGATGAGGTGCCTGAGAAATTTTGTGTCGTCCCTCGCGCCCCCGAGCAATCTATTGGCAATCTGGCTTTCCCAGCCGAGACAACTAAAGTCCCAGCTGAGACAGTTTCGATTGGTTCTGAAGAGGAACAACCAAGACTCTCTCAGGACATGAGCAATCAGGCGTCGCTTGACGATGATATTACCGGGCTGGACCACTTGACGCTCAGCGAAGATGTATCTGAGCAGCCGCAGGAAGTTTATTCTGAAACCGAAGGTAAGCGAACTGCATTATTTTTGTTCTTTCCCGGGGCGAAATGGACCGTGTTGTTTTATTCTCTGATATCGTTCCCACTCTGTACGCAGATGAGGAATTACCTGTTGTTACTCCTTCGAGCATTGATCTAGCTCTTATGAGAAGATACAATGAGTTATATGACGCTGTTACGAGGGCTAGGAGGGATAATAAGAAGAAGTATGACATTTTTTGTCTCACACCCCGGTTATTTAATATGTTATTTTTTCAGGGACACCCATCTTATCACCTTTTGCTGGGCTTTTTTCTTCTTGTCTGAAGGCATCTAGTTGCATTCAAGGGCGAGTTTGGTGATATTACTATCGGTCATGTTGGCGAGTCTTTTTGGTCGTATGGAACGCTGAGCACACGCCTCGCAAATATTGGCGTCTCTATGTTAGCTGAGAGGTCCAAAGGATCTCAAACGATGATTGTCCCGTACAACCTATGTGTAAGCATTTTCATTAATTTATATTTATCCCTCATCCAATTTTTATTGTGCTATAAGCATTTTCATTAACTCTCTGGTTTTGTCTTTTTGGCAGAATTCCATTTGGAACGGCGGTGCCACAAATAGGGCTTTGAAAAAGATGTTTTCTTCAAGCGCAGAGGAACGTGTGGACAAGAAAAACTTGGTAACACATTTTGACCATTTTCGTCATCTTGAAAATAAGTTTTATGTTTTTCCATTTTCTCATCTGGTTTGTTTTATTCTTTTTTTATTTCAGATTATGTTTGCAAAATTTGATCCTCCTCCCGCAACAATGAAGGACGCGATAGGCCACTACTGCTTGGTCACTTTGAACCTGCGAGAGAAGCGTTTTGAGTTTCTCGACTCATTGAATGACGCCGACAGCGCTCCTGCAAATCTTGTCTTCAGGAAAATGGTCAGAAACATCAAAAAAGTTTGGAAAGATGGCAGCGCAAGCTGCGATGAGCCGTTGAACCCTCCCACCCTTGACGGCTTCGTGCTGACTCATGTTAATGTCCCGCAACAGGGAAACGGGTTTGTACTAGTTCCCCTTTTCTTTTTCCTCCTTCAGTTTTTTTGTGTAAGTGAGCTGCATTGTTTTTACTAAATTAGAAGCACCTTTTTCCTTCAGCGAACTGCATTACTAATGTGTTATTAGTTGTTCTCCCTCGGTTTTTTGTGTGTATGGAGCTGCATTGTTTTACTAACATTAGTAGGACTTCATTATTGAGTGAACTACATTAGTAATGTGTTCATGTTGGTTTTCTTTTGCAGGCATGATTGTGGATTTTACATGTTCCAATTCATGCAGACCTGGGATGGTGAAACGATTGCCAAGTTTGGGAAGGAGCACATTGGCTACATCAGGAAGGCGATGCTCTATAGTTGGTTGACCTCGTCGCATTGCTGTCTGGACCTGACATCACTTTTAATTTTTAAAGAAGGTTATTACATTTTTTCAGTCACACACCTTTTTATTAAGTGAACTTCATTGATAGAGAAAGGGGAGGTCCACTACTTTTGTTAAGCTTTTAGTAGAACCCCATTCGCATGTTAAAATGACTTTCGTTAGTGAACTTGATGATTCTTTTCATTTTTCTCATTATCCATTTTTTTGTGCAGGCTTTGACGAAGGCGCACACCAAGGTGGTATTTCCTTGTTTGAAACTCAGGTTCACACTCCAACGATTCAGAAATTTGTCCTTGATGAACCCCCCGTTAAGCTTGTAAAAGAACCGGTGTGTAAGAGGTTGAGGAGTGGCGCCGGCACTTCGAATGAAAAAGCTCTTGAGAAATCTCTTGTCAAGGTCAAGCGTGGGAAGATAGCAGTCAGCCCTCCGAATGCTGAAGATAGTGATGATGATTTTGAGACGCCACCACCAGTGCCTAGGAGGACCAAGAGCGCAGCTGTGGAACGCCCGACCGACAGCGAGGCACTAGTTCTATCAAATAAGAGGCCTGTGCAGAAGCCATCAAAGTTTAGATCTCCGGTACAGAAGTTGAAGCCTGCGAGTTTCAGCTATCTTGCGGAGATGAGGAAAGTCTTGCAACTCATCACGAGCACACCATTCAGGCAGAAATACAACGAGTCAGTTCTTTTTTCATTAGTTTTTTTTCGCTTTTTTCATTCTTAATGTGTGTAATGTTTGTGTGTTTTTCCTTTTGTGTTCCTAATCCCCGCACCCTCGCCGTTTGTTTTGTGCAGGTGCGCGCTTTTCATGCACATGAATCCCGTCGAAGTCTATACTGTGAATGTGGACTACATGTTCTTAACTTTCACCAGAGGTGGTTTCATGGACTCGGAATTGATGGATCATATCATCAGGTACTGGAAGAATGACGAGCATATGAATGTGGTTTATCGATCTGGCGAACGCGTTCTCCTGTCCCCTTTGTTTATCACGGTATTTCTCTTTTCCCTTTTTTTTCTTTTTTTCTACTGGAGTGAACTGCAGTTAATAGTGTCTAATAATTTGTTTTAGCAATGTACTGAACTGCATACATTTATTTGTGTTTAACCCATGTATCTTAAATGAAACAAATTGGGGGTAGAAGTGTGAACTGCATACTGTTTAGAGAAGCGTGATCTGTTTTTCATTAAGCGTCAGAGTGAACTTTGAGGGGGAACTGCATTAATGTTCTTTTGTGAATTACCCACACACAGTATGTGCTTCAAATGAATGATCACACGGATAGAGATGAAGATGGAAACGTTGTGTTGCCTTTTGTCCACCGCAAGTTTAACGTTGACGATGCAGCAAAGCAGTTCAAAGTTTTTGTTCGTGATGACGAGAACCTTCTTGATTGCAAATTAGTAAGTTATCAGATTTGCTGGTTCAGCCTTATGTACTTATTTTCTCTCCCATTTTTTTCTAGTAATCCTTTTTCACTCATCAAACCCATAACAATTTTGATGAAACAAAATCAGATTCTGTTACCACGGTTGAAAGACCAGCATTACTCGCTATACACGATGAATAGGCACTGCGAGACCCTTGATATTCATGACACTAGGAGGTACAACGGACCGATTGATCTAACAACGAGGTGGCATAAGTCTGAATACCACAGCGACCGCACTGAAATGGTAATTTTTTTCCTTTTTCACCTTCTTCTTATTTTCATGCGTGCGCGTGTCGAACAATATTGTTGTGATGTGTATTTTTATTTTTTTAATTTTCACCAGATGACCAGGATGACTGCATTGTTGAAGAAGGTTTACGAAGAAAAGGAGTACAAGAGAAAGGAGTCAGTAGACTGGGTCGATGTTTCAAAGAAAGCTAGCTTTTTGGGCGCCCCTGAGCAGGGCCCCAACGAGTGCGGCTTCTTTGTTTTGAAGATGGCTCAGTTTTACGACGGCAAAAGCTTTGTTGTGAAATTCGCAAAGCGTAATGTAAGTATATTTTTTAACCCAACAATAATCCCTCATTCTTTGATTTTTTTGTTAGTTCTTTTTTGTAGATGATCTTGTATATATGTTTTTTTGCTTCATCGCAGGAAGCTGCTGTTGAGGAATGGAAGGCTGAGTTCTTGTTCCAGATCCTGTTCCACCCTGAGAACATGGTCGTAGTCACCGAGTTCCCGGAGGATCTAAGAAATCTCTGCATTTCTCTTGGCTTTTCTCCAAAACTGGATTCGTAGGAGCATGATGAGGCATAGAATGATAGCAGATCTTTTTATGTGTGTTGATGTCTTTTCGTGTGTGCTCCAAAACTTTCTGTAAACAGTATGTATGGTCGCTGTGTGTAGTTCTCGATCTGCAAAACTTTTTCACACCATGCTCTGTGCTTTTGTATATTTCGGTCTAGTTAGTTTTGCGTTTTTCTTTTGTGGCAGACAGTGACAATGTCAAATATGTACATAATGGAGTTTTCAGCCAATTCCTCCTTGTGAATTGTAACATGTTCGTAGCGCACTGCATTCACTTATATGAGTTGCAGCCAAGTTTTTTAAATATACGTATCCGCACTGCATCTCACCTTATCACATGGGACAGCAAAGAGGAATTCAACGTGTTTGTCGTCGAGGTTCATTCTTTTTGAAAAAATGTATTAGAAGATAGAAAATCAACTGTGTTTGCTAAGCGAGAGCTCAATTTTTACATTTTTTGCACTAAGCGCACTGCACTGTATACTCGAAGCGGACTGCACTGTAAGCATTAAACGCACCACACACGCACTGCACTGTACGTGAAGCCTAGTCTCACTCTATAGATTTTTCTTTCTAACTGCATTCTATATTGATTCACTTTCATCTCAGATTCTATACGACGAAGAGAACTGCATTCTCAAAATGACATTCTGATCTCAGCGTTTTCATACAGAAGAGAACTGCATTCTGAGAATGACATTCTCATCTTATTGCGTTCATATAGAAGAGAACTGCATTTTATCAAGCATACCCCCGCAGCACATTGATCACAAAGTATATCTGTTTTATGTTATATCTATTCATTTTGAACTTCAATATTACATGTTGAATTCTTTTTTTGCAGTCCACTGAACACAAGCTATATCTTATATACGATACGATATATATAAAGGATATATAAAGGATGAAGTTAATATATTTTAAAAGGTAAAACTGTATATGTGTTGATCTATGTCCTTTTCCTGCTGCTTCTTCTCAAATTGTGCACTGCATTTGTTTCAATGGTTGTTGCTGCTTCTGTTTTGCTCTTGTTGTTCGCATTACCCCTCGTAACGCGACCGTGCGACTGCGATGCTTGCCTACGCGCTGGATTCTGCGTTCTGCCTCCCCCCTCATTTTTGATGATGGTTCTTCGATGTCTTCATCTTCTTCTTCTTCTTCCTCATCTTCCTCTTCTTCTTCCTCATCTTCCTCTTCAGTTACATCAGCTTCGCTCTCTTCCTCGTTCTCTTCTTTGTCAACATATTCTTTGTCATCTTCTTCATCTTTTTCTTCTGTTCTATTTGGACAAGTTCTCGCGTTATGCTTCTCTCTCTTGTTAGAGACGCTACATAGTCTTCTCTTTGTCATATCATCTTGTTGGTCTGCTTGGTGATCTGTGGCGGCATTTTCAGCCTGGATTTTTTTCAGCCTCTCCTTACATGTTCTTGAGTTGTGTCCCGCAATCTTATTGCATGATTTGCACATCCTTACCCCCAGTGGTCTTCCTCCGCTGTCCAGTTCTGGCTCAGGCCTGCTATTTTTTTCAGGACTTTTTTCTTTTGCTGCAGCTTTTTTATTGGCTGATTTGCCCTCTTTCTTTCTCCCTTTTGTGTTTGAAATAGGTGGTGGAAGAATTGTGTCATCCATATTATGAGCTGCACCATCAGCGGCATGTTCACGCTCCTCTCCTTGTTCTTCACTCCGCGCATCCATGATCTTCTCTACTTATTCTTCTTCGTTTATTACGTCGACTTCTTGTATGAGTTCTCTCATCCAAGCTAAAGCTCTGTTGTACCCTCTATCCGATTTGACACCCCTGTTTGCCAGGTCCATCGATGTTTCTGCAAGTAGTCTCCTACGGCAGAACATCGAACTCCCATCTGGAGCAGTTTGCTCATAGTCTCTGCGGTCAAAAGTTGCATTTTGGCGCGCGTTCCATGTGTATCTCTTCAATATGTACTCTTCAGGTATCTTGTCCACCCGCAGCTGATCTAACATGCAAATGATGTGCACGCAGAACATGCCTGCAGCAAAAGAATTTTTTGGGTTGTTCGTGTCAGCAAACTTCACATAAATATGCAACATTTTCAATTTTGGTTTGTGAACTGCATTATAAATACGTCCTGGTTTTTCTGTTCTAGTGAACTTCACTAAGGTTTTTTTTTGTTTTTCATCTCTTTTTGCTAACAGCAATAAGCGAACTTCATTATGTTTTTTGCGTGCTTATTTTTTGTTTCTTGTCTCACTGACCTGTGTGTGTCCACAGCTTGCATTCGCATTCATAGATACCGTTCGTCACATCAGCAACTACCTGGAACTCGTGTCTTGCCCAATCAAAATCATCAGACCGGTTGTAGTGGCGCACCAAATATTTCGTCGGGTTATCAGTGGACTGCTCTGATCTGAATGTAGTGCCGCGGTAGTGCGTTTGCTTGAAGTCAGCAAAGACCGCCCTGGTGTAAATCTTGGAGAGCTGAACCTCGAAACCAAACTGAGTAGTAGTCTTTATTTCCATCTGTGAAACAAAGAAAACCAGTTAAGTAGTTGTCGTTCACAGCTAAAATCAAGAAAGCGAGTAGCCTTTTATTAATTGCTCATCCAGCTTAAAAACTTTTCTCTGGTTATATACCTCGTTAGCTATGGTCTCCGCGTGCTCGACGCCCTACCTTCTTTGGATGCACCTGTCCACCTGCGATGCAAAGATGTGTAGGTCGTGTCTTTCCTTGACAAAGTTCCTCTTCAAGATCCGGTTCATGCTTTCACTTCTCTGTGTCGACGTCATCCGTGCACAGAACACCTCCTTGTAGTAAGCTGATATCCATTCTTTTCGGTCTGTCCAGAGAGCCTTCATAATTTCATCATTTTGCAGGTTATACTTGTCCATGAGCTCATGCCAAGCGCGTTCAAACTTTGATGGCATTAGCGGGTGGTTGAGAACTGAGGTCAGCTCATCTTTGAATGTCTCAGACGCTTTGTACAGCAAGGATAGGTGATCCTTGTATTTTTTCAGTATATGCCAACGACATAACTTGTGCAGCGTGCCTATTAGCGTACTTTTTATTGCGGCATCCATGGAGGGGCATTGATCTGCATGTTTTTTGAAAAAACCAAGCAGTGAGTTATTGAGAGAACTGCATATCTTTTTCTGCTTTTTTCTGATTTTTTCATTGGATGGAAGAAATGGACTACAAAACTTGGCAGTGAAATGCATTGTTATTTAAACCCATTCTTTTTTAGCATACCTGTAAGTATGCAGATTGGCCGCTTGTTGTTCATGCAACGCAAGAACGTCCGGAACACCCACTCAAAAGTCGGTATTGTTTCGTCTCTGATGAGCCACAGCAAATATTGTACTTTGGAGGTGGTGGTTGACTCCAACGAAGACGGCTAGAGGCATGTGGAAGTTGTTGGTCTTGTAGGTCGTGTCAAATGTGACACAATCTCCAAAATCTTCGTACGATCCCCGGCAGCTCGCGTTCGCCCAGAATATGTTTCGCACATGGTTATCGACATCTCTGTCATAATCATAGAAGAACTCCGGGTTTATTTGCTGCATTTTCTCAAAGAAAGCCAGGAGTTTCTTCACATCGTCTTCTGTTTCCTCCCTCGTGAATTGGTGCTTCCTGCAGTTCGAAATAATAATATACTTGCAGCCTTAGAGATATACAGAAAATGCACAAGCGAACTGCATGAAATAGACGAGATATCGTTTTTTGTTTAGTGAACGTACCTGTTCACCCAGTCACGGCTAGTGCGCCCCATAAAGTGCAGCCCTCCTGACATCCTTGACAGGGTTGACATCATCTGCGTGTGCGTCAGGTTGTCGCTCTGCATGTCCTTCACTAGTTTATCAAGTAACGGATCATCCGTCTTATGCAAGTGCATGTGCAGAAGCATAGCCGGGCTGTCAATCATCATGTGGTTGTGATTGAGCTCAATCTCTGCTATCACAACCACATCCTTGATTTTTTTCAATCTCATTCTCGCCTCACAGGCAGTCCACTTTGATGTTTTCTCTCGCTTTCTGTCATAATCCGTGACAGTTTCCTTGCTTCTGCCTTCCTTTGAGCATACTATGTATCTGTTTGTTCTGTATCCACCATTTTTGCGTGTGCCGAAGCCTGCATGCCTCGCATACGTGTTGTAGAATTCTCGCGCCGCAGCGTGTGATGTGAATTGCATACCTTTCATAGGCACAAGTTCTTGGAGCATGTTCTCATTCTGCACACACAATATGGAATGTTTTTTTTGTTAATGAGAATGCACAAGCTGAAAGAATGCGTAAGTGAACTGCAGTAGTTAGGCAAGGAAGCTTACATGTGTGTACTGTTTTTTCTCTAACGGTGTTTGCAGCTCACCAATGTTTATTGGGCATGGAGGGGTGACAACAGATCTGTGTAATTTAGGATCGCGAGGAGGCAGAAGTGTTGAGAACTTTACTTTTTGGTTGCTTGTGGCTCTCCTTGATTCTGCTTCCGATTCTTTTGGTGCGCAGTAGGCAGCCTAGGTGGAATTCCACTGTCTCTTCGTCGACGAATCGTTTGCTCATGAACTTGCCGAACTTGCTGGGTTTCAACATTGGCTTGTGGAGGTGCTATATCATCCGTTCTGATATGCTGGCCAAATGTTTCAAAGACACGCGTGTACCATGGCTGCATAACTGTTATGATTTGCTCTTCATCATCATCCTCCTCCTCATCTTTCTGCGCATGCTCCCCCATGAAGACCATATCATCGTCATCCTCCTCAGCTTGCGCGCTTTTTGCTTCACTGCCTTCTCCATCTTGAATGATGTTTGGTTCACTGTTTTCATCTTTATCCTCTACATCTTCCTCCACCGAGTACGCAGTTCTGTTTTTGTGTTAAAGAAACCCCTAGGTATTTCAGGTGTTATCCATCCAGTCATCTCCCACTCTTCTCTTCCAATGCAGTTCAGGGGCTTTGGGTTGTGAATCAATCGAGGTATCTTCTGGTTTAGAGGCATAGTAATTTCCTGCACAATATTAAGCCAAAGCTTTTTATGCACGCCAACAGTGAAATGAACTGCATCTTCGTACTATATATCATTATATATGCAACTGGAGAAATTGCACTTCAATTTTTCATTCTATAGCAGGGGCACTGGGAGTTAACATGAAGAAACAATGCACTTCAGTTTTAAGCCACAACGCTCTACATATGTAAGTCATGGTGGACTGCATTTTTCAGCCATATCGCATTTTTATTTTTTCAAAGTATCTTTTCTGTTTTTTACTGGGAGATACATGGGACTGCAGTCGACGCAAGAGGGCACTTCATGGTGATAAAAAGGGCACTGCAAACTGGATGTGGGGGGTTGGGTATGTGATTTTCTTACATTATATGCAGTTCTCTCCTTCTGCAGATGCAACCCTGCCTGCTGTTGGCGTGCAGTCCACCTCCGCGGCAGGAACTCATGGGCTTTTTCAAATTTTGCCATTGTCGCGGGAGAAGGTTGAATGGGCACCATTGCAGTTCGCATCCACGTCAACTGCGATGGAGAAGGCATCCTTGCAGTTCTCTCCCCCCTGCCATGCATAACCGAGGCTGGATGCTTCAGCTGGGTCAACGATGGCGGATCTCCCAGGGCATATGCTCGGTTCTGTGGCAGGGGTGCAGCTAACGGGGCGCTAAATCGAGGCTGCGGCGCACCTAGATCAATTCGGTGGTGTTGGGGCGAAGGTGAGGGGCAGCGTCGCTTAACCGCCACCGCGGAAGAAGCCTCGCCGAGGGACTGCATCGTCGGCCGCTCCGCGCAAGAAGGCGGGGAGGGGAGGGGAGTGGCGCGCTGCGCAAGGAGGCGCGGAGGGAAGGCGGTTGCCGCCGGCCGCAGGGGCACTGCCGCGCAAGGAGGCGGGGAGGGGAGGGGGACGCCGCCGGCCGCCAGGGTGCTGCCGCGCAAGGAGGCGAGGAGGGGAGTGGGACGCCGCCGGCCGCCAGGGTGCTGCCGCGCTAGGAGGCGGGGAGGGGAGGGGGACGCCGCCGGCCGCTGGGGCGCTGCCGCGCAAGGAGGCTGGGAGGGAGGGGGACGCCGCTGGCTGCCGGGGCGCTGCCGCGCAAGAAGGTGGGTAGGGGAGGGGGTGTTATGAGAATAAGGTTTTTGTTAGGAGAATAAGGTCTTAAGGGGTGTTATGAGAATAGACCCACCCTAGGGATCGACTATTCGTCACCTTGGGTGAGGAATAATTATTCTTCACCCACCTCTGTTTAAACATCTATGAACCGTAATTTTACGTCTCGTATTTTTTTCTTCTTATTTTAGACATAAAAAGAGAACGTAAGAAAACTTATAATCGTCGTAAAAATATTTTATGTTACGTAAGATTACAAATGTAAAAACATAGTGTAAAATGTACATAAAATACAATTTTTGACCTATATTTTTGTGTTATGCCAAATTTTATGCAGTAAATCAATATGAATATAACTGTTTGTATTTCAAATGTAATTTATATTTATAAAATCATCGTAAGATTACCTCGGATGAAGAATAACTTATTCTGCACCCTGAGTGATGAATAGTAACACTATATATATATCTTGCGTATAAGTAAGCAAGCATTTGTCCATTCTATATGTCAATTAAAGTCTTAGGGGGCATAATGAACATCAGAGGAATTCATACAAACCTACTACAACAAGCAAAACTATGCAATCATTAGCCTCGTATAAACTAGATTCTGAGACTCATGGAGTAATAGTTGGTTAATAGACTTCAAAGATTCAGGCATACTTCGCCAGAGTGATTAAATGGTAAGGCCTTTAATTATGTAAAGTAATAGTTATACAAGTACCCAACATCACACATCATTGTTTGGGCATCTCATTAACTAAGGAAAAATAAAGTAATTGAAAAGAGCAATTTAACTATGCGTGAACAAACAAGCAATTGAATTATTGAGTTGGCAGTATGCATACATGCACGCCTAAATAACATCCATGGCCTAGCTACATTTCTCTACTCTCTACTCTTATAAAAAACATAGTTGGTGATGATGGTGTGCATGCCATCCTGCAATATAGGCCGTTCTATCTATATCTAACGGATAGGAAGGAAACTATGAAAATTTTACAAAAAGATACCCGCACTCCTCTCCACATTTGCAGATAAGGCCTTCCCTCATTCATCCTTATCTCCCACAAGATAAACTACTCATATAAATGCATCTTGATGTTTCGTACAACGCACGGGCATCTTGCTAGTACTATATGAAGGAACAAGTAATGTAATATTGTTTGCCCCCTATGAAGTATCTCGACTTTTATGTAATCAAGATCCTAGTAATGATAGGGAGGCTAATGATGTGAATATGCGTTTGGTTATGACATTTATGACATCGACAACTCTAACATAGCAGGAAGCAGTTTCACACTATTCACTACTATAAGATGTTTTAGATAATTAAAAGTAGACTACATCCGTAATGAGTGAATAAACACATTAAAATGTGCTTACATACATTTGATTTACAAAAAAATTAGAACATCATATAGTAGTGAGCGGAGGGGTTTTTAATCAATAGCCAAATGACTGGGTTACAGGTGAAGAACCCTACATAAGCACAATGTCATACAAATAGGATGTCCTGGTAATTGTAATAAAGTGACTTGCCATGACTGGTTGAACACGCTCAGCGCTCCTCCTCCTTCTCTTGCAAGGATCCTTCCTAACATCTTGTACTTGGAAATCCTCAATCTTATCTTCATTGCACCCCCTCTACAAGGTGACGCAAACTAGGTACTGGTCTCCTTTAAAAGAACAATTTAACTATGCCTAAAACAAACAAGCAATTGAACTGTTGAGTTGGCAGTATGCAAACATGCACGCCTCAATAACATCCATGGCCTAGCTACATTTCACTACTCTTATAAAAAACAGAGTTGGTGATGATGGTGTGCCTGCCATCCTGCAATATAGGCCGTCTGATCTATACTTGAAGGATATGAAGGAAACTATGACAATTTTGCAAAAATATACCCGCACTCCTCTCCATATTTGTAGATAAGGCCTTCCCTCGTTCATCCTTATCTCACAAATGTGAAACTACTCATATAAATGCATCTTGATGTTCCATGCAATGCCCGTGCATCTTGCTAGTACTATATAAAGGAACAAGTAATGTAATATTGTTTGCCCCCTATATATTATCTCGACTAGTATGTAATCAAGATCCTAGTAATGACAGGAAGCTAATGATGTGAATATGCGTTTGGTTATGACTTTTATGACATCGACAACTCTAACATGGACTGTTCACTACTATAATATGTTTTAGATATTTAAAAGTAGACTACATCCATAATGAGTGAACATGCGCATTAAAATGTGCTTGATACATCTGATTTACAGAAAAGTTAGAACATCATATAGTAGTGAGCGGAGGGGTTTTTAATCAATGGCCAAATGACTGGGTTACAGGTAAAGAACCCTACGCAAGCACAATGTTACATAAATAGGATGTCCTGGTAATTGTAATACAGTGGCTTACCATAACTGGTTGAACACGCTCAGCGCTACTCCTCCTTCTGTTGCAACGCTCCTTCTTAACATCTTGTACTTGGAAATCCTCAATCGTATCTTCATTGCACCCCCTCTGCAAGGTAACACAAACTAGTTACTGGTCTCCTTGGAAGATAAATATGCATACTTTCCAGTCTATGGACAACACAAAAGGATGAGTTTATAAAAAAACAACACCACATAATGAAACATGCCACATCTCTTGCACACAATTAAATGAGCATTTACTATGTGTGCACTATGTAAAAACTAGGCATACCTTCGAACTGGATTTCCAAGTACTCTTGGAGAGCCTACTTTAGTGTACAACCAAACCTTTATGTCACCTACGAGTTATACAAGCCCCCACTACAACAGGCCTTAGTGTTTAAATCGTTGACAAGCTCTGTTAGGTCAAGAACAACAAGTAATCAAAGCAAATAGTCCTAGTATGGCTGGCTGATACAAACAAGCAATTGAACAGATGTGTGAGAAAATCTTGCACAACACTGAATTACATATCAAGAAAAGAAGCATAGAAGGAGGCTTAAAGACCATCAATTGACTGGCCAGATTTAAGGGGCATTTAAACATCATGTACAACGTATGAACTAACATAAACATTGCATATTTCAGATTCAATAATGAAATGCACATGTATTAGGTTATGCCATGTATGATGCCTAGGAGTGATTCATTATTGCACGCGCAATTGAATTGCGGGTTAAGGGCCAGTTCTATTCTGACTTTTCAGAGCTTATTGTCAAAATAAGCCATAAAAGATGTAAAGAAGTCGTTTTTGAGTTCTGGGCTTGGGCTTAACTTATTTCGCTTCGC
>LR738714.1:197575751-197589031 GCA_902687465.1 Secale cereale
ACACACACACACACACACACACACATGCTAGTTGTGTCTCTATGCCTTGCTCACACACACACGATACGTCTTTCTCTCCATAGCCCCCTTGATTTGTAGACTTCTCGCGTGCACACAACTGTCGTGACGATGACGATGGACCCAGTGTGCCTTGTTTTTACCGGCCTCATGTGATAGTTTTCACCCCGTTTTCTGTTAATTAACAAGGCATCATTTTCTTTGTTACAACTAGTAAATTTGAGATCATTCGGGGCAGACAAAAAATATATCGCTTCAATCAATTATCACGTTAACTATTTAAACAGAAACTTGCAAGATGCCCGTGCGCTGCACGGAACATCAAGATGCATTTATATGAGTAGTTTATCCTGTGGGAGATAAGGATGAACGAGGGAAGGCCTTATCTGCAAATGTGGGTCAGAGTGCGGGTATCTTTTTGCAAAATTGTTATAGTTTCCTTCCTATCCGTCAGATACAGATCGGACGACCTATATTGTAGGATGGCAAGCACACTATCATCACCAACTCTGTTTTTTATAAGAGTAGAGATATAGACTCCTATAAAAGACTCAGTTGGTAATGATGGTGTGTTTGCCATCCGTCATTTATGACCATTAGATCTACATCTAATGGTTGTGAGGTAAGTTGTGGCACTTCTGCAACAATAGCCCACTTCCATGCTCCAATTTGCAGAAAACCACTTATTATCTTATAAGCAACCACATCCCTATTGAAAATATGCCCTAGAAGCAATAATAAATTGGTTATTATCATATTTCCTTCTTCATGATAATCGTTTATTATCCATGCTAGAATTGTATTGGTTGGAAACTCAAATAAATGTGTGGTTACATAGACAACGAGTTGTCCCTAGTCAGCCTCTACCGGACTAGCTCGTTGATCAAAGATGGCTATGGTTTCCTAGCCATTTACATGAGTTGTCATTTGATAATGAGGTTACATCATTTGCAGAATGATATGATGGACAAGACCGAAACTATAAACGTAGCATATGATCGTGTCAAAGTTTATTGCTATCGTTTTCTGCATGTCAAGTATATGTACCTATGACCATGAGATCATGCAACTCACTGACACCGGAGGAATACCTTGTGTGTACCAAATGTCGCAACGTAACTGAGTGACTATAAAGGTGCTCTACACGTATCTCCAAGGGTGTCTGTTGAGTTGGCATGGATCAAGACTGGGATTTGTCACTCCATATGACAGAGAGGTATCTCTGGGCCCTCTCTGTAATACAACATCACAAGAAGCTTGCAAGCAATGTGACTAAGGAGTTAGTTGCGGGATCTTGTATTACAAAACAAGTAAAGAGACTTGCCGATAACGAGACTGAACTAGGTATGGAGATATCGACGTGTCATGCCCAAGATGCGATTCTATCCCGATCACGTGAAAACCTCGTGATTGGGGCACAACCGCATTTCGGGCGCTTATCAAGATGGATATCATTACATCGCATCATTACATAAATACATGGGGATACATACAATACATACAACATCCACTTGAATACAACAATATCACATACAACGCATCCGACTACGGATGCAAACATGAGAAACACAACGACATCCATCTGCGATCCCAGGCTGCCGACAAGGAACCTAATCCAAGACTAACGAAGAAGAAGAAGAAGAACTCCAACACAAGTAAACACCGCTCTCACGTCAAGTCATCGGAAACCTGCACCTGCAACTGTTCTTGTAGTATCTGTGAGCCACGAGGACTCAGCAATCCCATAACCATGGGTATCAAGACTAGCAAAGCTTAATGGGTAAGGAGAGTTTAAGTGGTGAGGTTGCAACAGCGGCTAAGCATAAGTATGGTGGCTAACTTACGAGTAAAAGAATAAGATTAGCATCTACGCAAATGGTCGCAAACTAGTAATGATCGCTAAGAGATCCTAAAATACCTACGATTCAAACATAACCCCACCAGGTTCTCTTCGCAAAGTGAAAAGAGACGGTCACGGTTACTCACGCGGTTCGTGTATTTTATTTTGGATCCTTTGTCAAGTTTTCTACAACCGGACATTAACAAATTCCAATCTGCCACATAACCGCGGGCACGGCTTTCAAAAGATCATTAACCCTGCAGGGGTGTCCCAACTTAGCCCATAACAAGTTCTCACAACCAGCAGAGGTAAAAGTACCCCATATCTTAGGGACAACCCGATCAGACTCGGAATCCCGGTGCACAAGACATTTCGACAATGGTAAAACAAGTCCAGCAAGACCTCCCAATGTGTCGACACCCTGATAGTAGCCGCGCGTATCTCGTCTCAGGCCACGACCGGATGGGAAAGGCTACGAGTAAAACCAATCCTCGAATTTCCCCGTGGTGGCCCCATAGGCTACCCGTTTGGGACCAATACCATCAACACTGGCCCCTCCCTGTATGTAGAAGAATTTTCGGGTAGCACTAACTCCCTATGCAATTTAACTAATTTATTAAGTTTTTAATTATGTTGCAAATTGAAACCAAAGTTGGGCCTTGCTGGAGGAGTTTTATTCAAAGCGATCTGTCAAGGGGACCCCATATACCCAACCACGTTAGGAACGCAAAATCAAGGAAAATAACGCCGGTTAAGGCGGCATGAGTGGAACAAAACACCGAGCAAAAGGCCAAGCTTTCCACCCATTGCCCAGTATATAGGTGCATTACTTTAAGTAATAGATATTGTGTTATTCCAAATCCAAGATCCGACATAGAGCAATCTTCATCTTCACCTGCAACTAACAACGCTATAAGAGGGGCCGCGCGAGCGGTAACATAGCCAAACAATGGTTTGCTGGGATGGTGTCAAAGGTTAGAGGGTGTTTCATGGCAACAAGGAGAGGCTGACAACAAATGATAGGGTAGCGTGACATATAGCGATAGAATCGAGACAACTAGCATAGCAATGATAGTAATGAGATCCAAGATGACAGTCATCTTGCCCGAGATCCCGCAAGGAAGAAGAATGAGTCCATGAAGAAGACGAAGAAGAAGCCACGAAGACGAACCAAGCGTAGACGAACGAATCCTCACGATCGCAACGAAACAAGCACTAATGAGAAGAAGCAAACAACATGGTAAACACACAACACATAACAAGGCATGATGCTCAATAAAGTATGATGCATGACAAGGCTACATGATGCAAATCATGGCAAGAGATGATGCATACAAGAACAACACAACCAAGCAAGTTTAAATGAGGCCGGAAATAACTTATAACAATTCTGGTAAGTCCTTATATGAAAATTTCAAAATTGGTCCAGAACTGAACAAACCTTATGTTAAAGTTGTTAAACAGCAAGTTAGCATGCACCATGATGATCTACTCGTCAAGTTTCATATAAAGTTCATTTAATTTGGAGCTACGGCCTAGAAGATATGAGCAAAACAAGACAAGCATGACAAAGATGCGAGATGCATCCAAACATCAAGCAAACACACTCCAAACAGGTTTACAACATGTTAATATGCATCTAAATGCAAAAACACACAAGTTTCATATATAGCACGCTCAAAACGGAGCATCGGTTCATCACATACACACGAAGCAAGTTTTGGACACAATTAGCCCAAAACAACAAGTAAGCATATAGTTGACATCAAAACAACATGATACAATAACACTTCATGGCAACAAAGGGCATTGCAAGCATGTACATGTCAAGCACTACAAGCATGATCACTGAGCTACCACCAAATACCACTAGAACATGCCCAAAACATCATGGCAAGATTGCAAAAGATAACAGTTTCACAGACTTACTGAAATAAACTGAACATGGCAGCAACAACGACAAGTAGGCATGTTTGCAAGCTTGTGCAACCCATCTCAGAGCATATCATGGCATGTGAAGATAACCAACAACAAGAAGACATGTTTATGAAGCTACTTATGGCAAGAACGTGGTCATAGGATGCATAGAACACAAGCTATTCACATGGCAAAACTGAACTTACTGTTAACAGGCTGACAGAAACATTTTTTAGCAATTTGAGAGCAAGAAAGAGACAAGCTACATCAGGCTATAATTGCAAACAAGGACATGGATGGATAGAGCATAACATGGACTTCAAGACATGGTCATTGGACAATCCAAAACATTCATGCATTTGAGTGGGGCATCAAGCAAAGATGGCATCATGATATGATAGTTTCAGACTTTGCAGTTTTCAACAAGTGTAAGAAATCAGCCAATAACGAGTAGGTCACTTTGCAAGCTTGTTCCACTAAACACAAGGCATATCATGAAAACTGGATTGCACCACAACAAAAATGGCATGATTGTGCTTCTAAAACATATTGACATGTAGCTCAAACAAAAATCACACATAAAGATATGAAAAAGACAAATCAGCATCTTATAACAATTTTCACCACTTAACAACAACATGCACTTTTTCAATAGAGATAAACATGCCAATATGGCACCTAACATGAATGCAACAGCCACCATCATGTAGAGCACTTCACAATGAACATTTTGACATATCATACACTCCATTTGGACCAACATGCACAAAGTTACACCATGTTAAACATGCATACATATTGTTGACAGAAAACAAGGACTTAACACTATCACATAGCATTTTTGCAACGAAGATTAAGACAACAAGATGAACAGTAACATGCATGCAAATGCAACTAACATGTAGAGCATTCAGAGACGAACATTTTGACATATTATATGCACAATTTGGATCACCGAGCACAAAGTTACACACACCACAAGATGCACATCTGGCATGAATTTCTGGGACTAAGTGGAAAAACAACCTCGTGGGAAGATGTGTCTGGAGGGGGCGGACATGTCCGACGTGAAGAGGCTAACGAGCGGGCCCGGGGGGAGGGGGTTCGGACGTGTCCGTGCCTGCCCGGACGTGTCCGTCGGTGAGGGCACCCGGGCCCTCCTGGCAGCGGCTCGGGGACGAGGAGATCGGGGCGAGGCAGAGGAGGCCGGCCGGGTGCGGTGCTCCGGCGAGCCTCCAGCGAGGGGGCGACGCCACGTGAAGTGGGGGCAGCAGATCCGGGCGACGCCGACTGGGATCTGGCCGGAGACGCGGTCGGCGGCGAGCTGGAGATGGCGGCGGGGTTCAGTGGCCGGAGGCGAGGTAGTTGGTGGCGAGGACGCGCAGGAGGCCGGCGGCGGGTAGCTCAGGAGGCGACGGGGTCCCGCGGCGGAGGCAACGAGGAGGTTTCCGGCGGTGGGAAGGCAGGCGGCGGCCGGCGGCGCTGGCGGGCAGCGGAGAGCGAGCGAAGGGGGCGCGGGGGCGAGCGAGAGGAGGCAGGAGGCGGCGCTGCGGGGCGCAGGCGGACGGGCCTGCGCGGCTCAGGCGGGCCGGCGACGGGGCAGGAGAGAGAGGGGACGCGGGGGCGACGTGGCTTCGCCACGTGGCGGCCGGGGGTTGGCCAGGGCGACGGCTATGGCGGCGGCTAGCCAATGGCATCGCGCCATGTGGCGGGGAGGAGGTGGATCTCACCGGAATTTTAGGTGGGTGGCTGCTGGAGCTGCGGGACAGAGGTAGGGGAAGGTTTAGGGGTAGGTTTAGGCTAGGGGAGTGCATTAATGGAAGGAGGGGGTCTTTATATGGGGTAGGGATTATGTTTAGGGGGGTTTTGGAGCGTCTGGGAGCCTCCGATCTTGATCGGACGGCTCCGGTCAGAGGAAGAGGTAGGTTGGGCCTAGGTGGGATTGGTGGGTTGTGTAGAAGGCCTCAGGCTGAGAGGACAGAAGAGAGGAAGAGGCCCGCAGGGGTTTTCGGAGACTGAAAACATCCGACGAATAATCCGGCAACGGTGCCACTATATGTTTAATGGTTGGGCTATCAAACGAGCTCCGAATGCGACGAAATTTGGCAGGCGGTCTGTCTACACTATAATAAGGCCACACGCCATGTTTCGACCCATTCCGAGAACATTTTCCGGCCACTTATAAAATAAATATTCGGAGGTGCCGCGGGCGCGTGCAAGTGTGTCTTGGCTCAGAACAGAAAACGGAGAGCACGGGCGGACTCGGCTGGATGCAAGTTTTGAAAACATGCTGATGACAATGCACATGATGACATGGCAAGATGCAACACGCAAGCTGATGACATGGCAATGACAGCGAATAAGAGGATGACACCTAGCGCATCAGTCTCGGGGTGTCACAACAGTCCCCTACTAACAAGAGATCTCGTCCCGAGATCTTAGGAACGAGACGGAAGAGAAAAAAGGAAGGCGAAAGTTCTTCTTGGACACAAGAGTGAAGCCAAAGAATCTTGAGAGGTTGAGCCACTTGAAAATAAGAATGCAACAGAGGTGAACTAGATATGAGAAACTCCGGAAAAAATGAGGAAACAAGGCATATGACGAGAACCAAAAGCTTAAATGACAAGAGAGACATTGAAACCACTCCGGTTAAGCGAGATAGACAAGGAATAAGAACAAGAAAAAATTAGATAGCACTCCGATTGAATATGAATGGAATAGAACAAGGCTTGACAAGATGAAATGATACTCGACGAGAACAACAACACAATGCCTCAGGAAGAATTTAGAGAGTGAAATGAAAAGAACGGAAAAGAAGATGACAACTTCTACCACAATTGAATTTGAAAGAGAATTTTCAAAAGAAAGGCTTGAACGGAGTTGTTGAGAAAATCAACAAAAAAAAGCTTGATGTGGCTTATAAAAAACATCTCAAAACTTGAGGTGAATTTCTACCACTACTAAAGATTGATTAGCTGAGAAGAACGAAGAAATGCAAAACTCCACTTCAAAATAATACGAAGAATTAATTGCTCCACGAGGTGCACGAAGAATAATGCTTGAGCTGCTCCACAATAATTTCTCAATATATTTGAAGAATGAATTAAATCATGAAGAGACACCATGAAGAACTCTGGTAACGAAAGGATGAGAGATAGAAATGAAGATGAAAAGAATATGATTAAAGCCTTGCGATGATTCAGACAAAGGTACCAACGGGATGGCCGAGGAAACTCCAAACTCCGGAGGAGAAAAGATGAAAGCACTTGAGATTAGAATTTATTCATCAAGAACAAACTCAAGAGGAAGGAATTAAACAATTGGTGAAAAGAATAAGAATTATGATATGCTTATCCTCCACCAATTAAATTGATCAGAAAACAATGGATTGCATACCACTTATTCGCGTTGAAATAGAATAAAGAGGGACATGGAAAACTAATGAATTGATATGGTAACACCGAAAAAAGAACTCTTGAGCGAACCACTGTTAGAACTGAAACCGAGTGATGAAAAGAATGAACCACCGAGAAGAATTAAAATCGAATGATGAAAGAGAAGAAACCACCGTGAGGAATTGAAATTGGCTGAAGAGAAGAGAATGAATCGTCGGGAAGAATTAGAAAATGAATAATGAATTTGAGGAAATTTAAATACAAGAGAACGAAGAGATCGCGAACTGATTAACGAATACTTGCATGAAGCACCGGAAGAATATGAAAATGAATGAAGAGGTATCAATGAAGAATATTTGGAGGTCGAAGTTGAAAACTGAGAACAAAGAAACCTTCTGAAATGATGGCCTTCGGAGGAACACAAATGAAAGAATTCTTGAAATGCTCCGGATAGGTAAGAAAAGATTTATTGACGATCGGAATAATTCAAGAGGATAGCATTAAGCTAGAAGCATGAATCTTCGAGAGAACGGTCAAGGGTTGGAGAGAAACTCTTCTTCGGTCTTCAAATGTTGAGAATGACGACGAGAAACATTACCAAAATTGTTGAGATACTCCAGAAGAATGAAAGGAGGAAATGTTGAACCAAGCATGAAAAGAATTTGAAAACGATCTTGGAGAAGTCATATGACTGATGGAATCCACACTTACGTCACACTTTGAAAAGAATTTGGGAATAGCTCCGAAAATATTAGAAGGGCCAGGTAAGATCCTGGGAATAAACCTGTGGGTTATGAGCCCACCAAAGAGAAACACTGTTGGAAAGGATTGAAAAGGAGATGATGCACCGGAACGATTGAAAAATTCGAATGAGGTGATAACCTTGAATTAATTGGAACACCGATGAATCTCCTGAGATGTCTTTGGAACACCAGAACAATTAAATGGCGAGAGATGAACGAGCAATTGGAAACATTTGATTAAGGAAAAGAATATGATGAACACCGAATACTTGAATTGAATCCACCGGAGAAGAAAAGGAGATGAAGAATGTCGAACGAGAGGAGAATTAATCGGAGAAGAGAAGAGAAGAAGGATGACAAATTGGACGAGAATTCACCAAGTTGAAAGCACTGAGGAAAGAATAAAGAGACTTCGCACGAATAGAATGGATACTCGATAAAGGAATCCGGCCCGAGAAGAAAAAGGGTGGGCGGGTAGGAAAATAAAGACCACCCAGACAGGGAAAACGACGCTAGTTGGAAAGAACTAAGGATTGAACTTGAAAAAGACGAGGAGGGTCGAATCAACTCGAAGAGAAGTGCACCGGATGAAAAGAGCTGACATCGCAATGAAAAAAAACTAACCGCGGGATCCTAAAAAAATTGAAGGAGAAGAGGAGTAATTCAAAACACCTACGTCAAGATTCCTCACCAGACCGACGAAGGGGCTGAGGAGTAAAAAGAATTCCTACTCTCCGATATAACTAGACTGCGAAAAAATGTTTTCTTCTAGACTCGACAATGGCCAAACTACGATCAATCAAGAGGGCTCCTATGGTCGTTCGAGGCTCTGATACCAACTTGTCACGCCCAAGATGCAATTCTATCCCGATCACGTGAAAACCTCGTGATTGGGGCACAACCGCATTTCGGGCGCTTAGCAAGATGGATATCATTACATCGTACCATTACATAAATACATGGGGATACAAACAATTCATACAACATCCACTGGAATACAACAACATGACATACAAGGCATCCGACTACGGATGCAAACATGAGAAACACAACGACATCCATCTGCTATCCCAGGCTGCCGACCAGGAACCTAATCCAAGACCGACGAAGAAGAAGAAGAACTCCAACACAAGTAAACATCGCTCTCACGTCAAGTTATCGAAAACCTGCACCTGCAACTGTTGTTGTAGTATCTGTGAGCCATGAGGGCTCAACAATCCCATAACCATGGGTATCAAGACTAGCAAAGCTTAATGGGTAAGGAGAGGTTAAGTGGTGAGGTTGCAGCAGCGGCTAAGCATAATTATGGTGGCTAACTTACGCGTACAAGAATAAGATGAGCATCAACGCAAACGGTCGCAAACTAGTTATGATCGCTAAGAGATCCTGAACTACCTACGAGTCAAACATAACCCCACCATGTTCTCTTCTTAAAGTGAAAAGTGACGGTCACGGTTACTCACGCGGTTCGTGTATTTTATTTTGGATCCTCTGTCAAGTTTTATACAACCGGACATTAAAAAATTCCAATCTGCCACATAATCGCGGGCACGGCTTTTGAAAGATCGTTAACCCTGTAGGGGTGTCCCAACTTAGCGCATAACAAGCTCTCACGATCAGCAGAGGTAAAACTACCCCATATCTTAGGGACAACCCGATCAGACTCGGAATCCCGGTGCACAAGACATTTCGACAATGGTAAAACAAGTCCAGCAAGACCTCCCGACGTGTTGGCACCCTGATAGTAGCCGCGCGTATCTCGTCTCAGGCCACGACCGGATGGAAAATGCTACGAGTAAAACCAATCCTCGAGTTTCCCCGTGGTGGCTCCACAGGCTTCCCATTTGGGACCAACACAATCAGCACTGGCCCCTCCCTATATGTAGAACAATCCTCGGGTAGTGCTAACTCCCTATGCAATTTAAATAATTATTTAAGTTTTTTATTATGTTGCAAATTAAAACCAAAGTTGGGCCTTGCCGGAGGAGTTTTATTCAAAGCGAACTGTCAAGGGGTCCCCATATACCCAACCGCATTAGGAACGCAAAATCAAGGAACATAACGCCGGTTTATCGGTTCTTAAGGTGGCATGAGTGGAACAAAACACCGAGCAAAAGGCCAAACCTTCCACCCATTTCCCAGTATATAGGTGCATTACTTTAAGTAATAGATATTGTGATATTCAAAATCCAAGATCCGACATGGAGCAATCTTCATCTTCACCTGCAACTAACAACGCTATAAGAGGGGCTGAGCGAGTGGTAACATAGCCAAACAATGGTTTGCTGGGATGGTGTCAAAGGTTAGAGGGTGTTTCATGGCAACAAGGAGAGGATGACAACAAATGATAGGGTAGCGTGACATATAGCGATAGAATCGAGACAACTAGCATAGCAATGATAGTAATGAGATCCAAGGTGACGGTCATCTTACCCGAGATCCTGCAAGGAAGAAGAACGAGTCCATGAGGAAGACGAAGAAGAAGCCACGAAGACGAACCAAGCGTAGACGAACGAATCCTCATGATCACAACGAAACAAGCACTAACGAGAAGAATCAAACAACATGGTAAACACACAACACATAACAAGATATGATGCTCAAGCAAGTATGATGCATGACAAGGCTACATGATGCAAATCATGGCAAGAGATGATGCATACAAGAACAACACAACCAAGCAAGTTTAAATGAGGCCGGAAATAACTTATAACAATTCCGGTAAGTCCTCATATGCAAACTTCGAAATTGGTCCAGAACTGAACAAACCTTATGTTAAAGTTGTTAAACAACAAGTTAACATGCACCATGATGATCTACTCGAAATTCTAGTCAAGTTTCATATAAAGTTCATTTACTTCGGAGCTACGACCTAGAAGATATGAGCAAAACAAGACAAGCATGGAAAAGATGCAAGATGCATCCAAGCATCAAGCAAACACACTCCAAACAGGTTTACAACTTGTTAATATGCATCTACATGCAAAAACACACAAGTTTCATATATAGCACGCTCAAAACGGAGTAACGGTTCATCACATACACACGAAGCAAGTTTGGGACACAATCAGCCCAAAACAGCAAGTAGGCATATAGTTGACATCAAAACAACATGATACAATAACACTTGATGGCAACAAAGGGCATGTCAAGCATGTAAATGTGAAGCACAACAAGCATGATCACTGAGCTACCACCAAACACCACTAGAACATGCACAAAACATCATGGCAAGATTGCAAAAGATAAATGTTTCACAGACTTAGTGAAATAAACTGAACATGGCAACAAGAACGACAAGTAGGCATGTTTGCAAGCTTGTGCAACCCATCATAGAGCATATCATGGCATGTGAAGATAACAAGGACTTAACACTAACATCACATAGCAGTTTTGCAACAAATATTAAGATTACAAGATGAACAGTAACATGCATGAAAATGCAACTAACATGTAGAGGATTCAGAGACGAACATTTTGACATATTATATGCACAATTTGGATCACCGAGCACAAAGTTACACACACCATTAGATGCACATCTGACATGAATTTCTGGGACTTAGTGGAAAAACAACCTCGTGGGAAGATGTGTCCGGAGGGGGCGGACATGTCCGACGCGAAGAGGCTGACGAGCGGGCCTAGGGGGTTCAGACGTGTCCGTGCCTGCCTAGACATGTCCGTTGGTGAGGGCACCTGGGCCCTCCTGGCAGTGGCTCGGGGACGAGGAGATCGGGGCGAGGCAGAGGAGGCCGGCCGGGCGCGGTGCTCCAGCGAGGGGGCGATGCCAGGTGAAGTGGGGGCAGCAGATCCGGGCGGCGCCGGCCGGGATCTGGCTGGAGACGCGGCCGGCCGCGAGCTAGAGATGGCGGCGGGGTTCGATGGCCGGAGGCGAGGCAGTGGCGGCGGGGACGCGCAGGAGGCCGACGGCGGGGAGCTCAGGAGGCGACGGGGTCCCGTGGCGGAGGCAACGAGGAGGTTGCCGATGGAGGGAAGGCAGGCGGCAGCCGGCGGCGCTGGCGGGCGGCGGAGAGCGAGCGAAGAGGGTGCAGGGGCGGGCGAGAGGAGGCAGGAGGCGGCACTACGGGGCGGGGGTGGACGGGCTTGTGCGGCTCGGGCGGGCCCGCTTCGGGCCCAGGCAGTCCGGCGGTGGGGCAGGAGAGAGAGGGGGCGCGGGGGCGACGTGGCTTCGCCTCGTGGCTGCCGGGGGTTGGCCAGGGCAACGGCGGCTAGCCAATGGCATCGCGCCAATTGGCGGGGATGATGTGGATCTCACCGGAATTTGAGGTGGGTGGCTGCTGGAGCTGCGGGACAGAGGTAGGGGAAGGTTTAGGGGTAGGTTTAGGCTAGGAGAGTCCAAAAATGGAAGGAGGGGGTCTTTATATAGGGTAGGGATTAGGTTTAGGGGGGTTTCGAAGCGTCTCGGAGCCTCCGATCTCGATCGGACGGCTCCGGTCGGAGGAAGGGGTAGGTTGGGCCGAGTGGGATTGGTGGGCTGTGTAGAAGGCCTCTGGCTGAGAGGAGAGAAGAGAGGAAGAGGCCCGCGGGTGTTTTCGGAGACCAAAAACGCCGACAAATAATCCGGCAACGATGCCGTTATATGTTTAACGGTTGGGCTATCAAACGAGCTCCGAATGCGACGTAATTTGGGAAGCGGTCTGTCTACACTATAGTAAGGCCACACACCAAGTTTCGACCCATTCCGAAAACATATTCCGGCCACTTATAAAATAAATATTCGGAGGTGCCGCGGGTGCGTGCAAGTGTGTCTGGGCTTAGAACAGAAAACGGAGAGGACGGGCGGACTCGGCTGGATGCAAGTTTTAAAACATGCTGATGACAATGCACATGATGACATGGTAAGATGCAACAAGCAAGCAGATGACATGGCAATGGAGGCGAATAAGTGGATGACACCTCGCGCATCGGTCTTGGAGTGTCACACGACGATCGATTCTCGGGCAAGTAACATACCGATAGACAAAGGGAACTACATACGGGATTGACTGAATCCTTGACATCGAGGTTCGACCGATAAGATCTTCGTATAATATGTGGGAGCCAATATGGGAATCCAGGTCCGTCTATTGGTTATTGAATGTAGAAGTGTCTCGGTCATGTCTGAATAGTTCTCGAACCCATAGGGTCTACACACTTCACATTTGGTGACGATATAAGTATAGTTGACTCATTATGGTCGTTACCAAAGGTTGTTTGGAGTCCCGGATGAGATACCAGACATGACGAGGAACTCCGGAATGGTCTGGAGGTGAAGATTGATATATTGGACGAAGGGTGTTGGAGTCCGGAATTGTTCCGGGGGTACCGGGTGATGAGCAGCATGACCGAAAGGTGTTTCGGGGGGGG
>LR738714.1:197598668-197850730 GCA_902687465.1 Secale cereale
TCTTCTTCTTCTTCTTCTTCTGCTGCTGCTGCTGCTGCTGCTGCTGCTGCTGCTTCTTCTTCTTTTGCTGCTGATGTGGGAGACAGCTTCGCAACAAGCTCTTTCAACCTTGCAGCTATCTCAAAACTCATACGGGCATTGAGGGGAGCATATTATATCCTCTCGTTAGTCAAAGGATAATTCTCCCATCCGGAGGACCTTAATCCCCGCATCTCGTCATCCATATCAATGTACACAGAGAGGAAATATAATTTTTACAAGAGAGGAAATAGTTCATCTATATCAATGTACATAGAGAAGAAATATAATTTTTACAAGAGAGGAAATAGTTCATCCATCTATAATGCCATGCTGCTGGTGCAGCTTGTTCTTCTTCTTTCTTCTCCTCCTCCTCCTTCTTCTTCTTCTTCTTCTTCTTCTTCTTCTTCTTCTTCTTCTTCTTCTTCTTCTTCTTCTTCTTCTTCTCCTCCTCCTCCTTCTTCTTCTTCTTCTTCTTCTTCTTCTTCTTCTTCTTCTTCTTCTTCTTCTTCTTCTTCTTCTTCTTCTTCTTCTTCTGCTGCTGCTGCTGCTGCTGCTTCTTCTTCTTCTGCTGCTGCTGCTGTGGGAGACAGCTTCGCAACAAGCTCTTTCAACCTTGCAGCTATCTCGAAACTCATACGGGCATTGAGGGGAGCATATTTTATCCTCTCGTTAGTCAAAGGATAATTCTCCCATCCGGAGGACCTTAATCCCCGCATCTCATCATCCTTCTCAAGATTTTTTCCGAGCACATAATTTGCTACGTCGAATAGGGATGGTGTTTCTGTATCACAACCATCTACATTAATTCTGGTTTGTAGGTCAGCGATGTTTTTCAAGTCAAGGTTGTACGACACCAGCTTCTCTTTGTTCCCTTCGATTGCTGTCCCACAGAAGTATATGTCCTCCCGAGACATGAAATAGTGGAGCTCACCTGGTATGGAGGGTGCGTGTATGATGTGGTACACCAAAAACCTGCATAGGGATCTCTTTCGCCATTTGGAACCGCTGGACCGGAGGGCTATGATTTGGAGAATTAGGATTAAGATGGCTAGTCTAGCTGAAGAAGATGATTATTTAAAGGGGCTTTGGAATTACTCAAGGAGGATGTGAATCTAGTGCAGTTTGAATGCAAATGAAGGAGAGGTGAAGAAGCCGAGGAAAATCGGTTCCCGATGGAGAAGTTAATGGGAGAAGTGGCATGAAGGCAGTTGATTAGACGGCTAGGTAGACCAACCTACAAAACGAAAAGGATATGCGGGTAGCGTACCTAGGAGTGGACTGTGTCCATGTACGTGCCCATCCTTCGATCGCTACATGTGCCACTGGTTAGTTGAGGTCACTCTTTCGAATCACCGTGGCGAAACATTTTATGACTCCTTTTTATTTCTGCAACCCTCCTGACAGGTGGGACCTACGCAAAACCAACTTGGGTGGACGAACAAATAAACAAACATATCCATCTCTTTGCACACACAAAATGTGTCGTAGCTGGTTCGGATTGATATTGACGCGTGCCTGGGAGACACAACCTTATCTGGTTAAGGAATGTGCGGTTATCCTAAAAAAAGGAAAAGAACCTTCTTCGCTCTTCCGCATGCACGAGAATTTGCTTCTTCTCGCAATATGGATGTTACCGTGAGGATGAAGTGAACCTAGAGGCATACAGTACTACTCTGTAGGAGTATGTTACTACTAGTAGTAGTACAACAGTGGTACACTTGATGATCGGGTTACCAAAGTCATCCTCACCTTGTGCATTATGTAGTCACTGCCATGACCGCTGTATAGCATGCCTCGCCTCATCTCCCTCTCGCCTAGCACTACTCCATCACCATCTCCGTCTCGCCGAAGATCCTGAGGTCACTTTTCATCATCTCACTGTGCCCCCGCGTACCCTCGCCTCGCTCGCCTCCCCCCATACCACTATTCCCTCGCTAGTCGCTCCAGCACCAAGAGCCTTCTCCCCCGTAAATTAAGCCCCACAAAACCCCACCTTCCAAACTCCACCATGGCCGAACGCGAACAGCGCAGCATCCATATGAGCAGCGATTGGAGCAATCTCCCCAGTGACATCCTCGACCTCTATTGTTCGTGTATGGATATGTTAAGCGCCGTGCGGCTGGCTGCATGCTCGAGGAACATGCACAGGGCCATCGTTGAAGTGATGCCTCAGCTTTTCAAGACACCTTGCTTGCTGCTATCTGGTCTAGTGGGATTTGCTCACCATGATACGGAAGCGTACATGATGCCCCTCGACTTCAATCTGATCTCCATTAGCCGAAACTTCTTTGTATGTATGTAGTGGGTCACCGTGCATCATTTCCCTCGACTTCGATCCGATCACCATTGCCCGAAACTTCTTGGCAGGTATGTACTGGTTCGGCATGAACTCCCACTGGATGGATGCCGTCGTAGAAAACAGGAAAAAGTTGGTGCTCATGAACTTCCAGACCTCCCATGAGATTATCCTTCCTCCATTGGAGTATGTAGGGTTTTACCGTAGTGGTCCAAGTCATCTAGATTACCACGTTAGTTGGACGGACCTTGTTTTGCATAGATTGTAATCTGCCAAGTTCTCACATGATATGCGGATTACACAGACTTCAAG
The DNA here is from genome assembly GCA_902687465.1 of Secale cereale. NCBI lineage: Eukaryota > Viridiplantae > Streptophyta > Magnoliopsida > Poales > Poaceae > Secale > Secale cereale. The sequence continues at coordinate 197,601,298 of LR738714.1, forward strand.
CTAATTGTCTTGTTCGACCGCGGACTCGCCTATCTTTCTGCCTGTGCCTTCTTTAGTTGGAGACGACTCACCTCGTAGTGGATTGTCAAAGGTGATACACACTTCTGTGATGTTATTGAACACAATGGTATCATCTACATGATCGACAAAGCAGATGGCACGATGTATTGCTGGGACGGTGCGTGTAAGTTGTTTTCGTCTGATTTTAATGATAACGCCATGACACAGTTTGAACTTTTTGTTATGATTGGGGTATCCCTGTTTGAGCAGAATTTGAGTAGAACTATGGCAATGTATTAGAGACGCTGTAAATCATCTATATTTGGAATGAGTTAATTCATGCGATTGTGACCATGTCATTACATCCAATTTGTACACTTGAATAGTCAAACAGTTAGGAAGATATGGATATTCTCCTTACTTTATAGTAATCTACATACTACTAAATATGAGTGTGTATCAATAGCCATGTTAGTTTTCTCATTTTCATGATGTAGAAAGATGCATCAAACTGTTGGTTTCATCTAACCATACATTAGGGAAGTAAATGTGCACATGGAGAACTCTATATTTGGAAGTAGTAAAATCATGTAATGCTTACCATGTGCACATAACTATATTCGCCCTTCATCAATCAATGACTAGAATAATATCCTCACAAGAATTTTACCCACAGAACATGAGTATAAAACAATGCATGGTCTGTTAGCCCTTGAAGAAATTGTTTGTGAGGACAGAACATGATTACATAACATGCATGACATGGTAGTTTCATGTGAAGAGTCGATTGTGAGATAACATGAGTATAACCATGCATGGCACTTCTATATTTTCAAACCCAATGTACATTTCCCTGTATTTTCCTCTCAGTTCCAACAGGGACAGATCAATGTTGTTTCTTGCATGATCCTACTCATATTCTGAACAACGCTGATCTTACATTAACAATGTCTGTCCTTTTTGATATGATTAAGTGTCCCTACAGTTACTGCCCATTGTAATCACACCACCTTTGCCAAAAACAGGGAAGCACAACTGGTTCCTCGCTCGATCAGATGACGGCAAAAGACTGATGATCATTCGCACACATAGCCAGAAGAGTTATATTGCAAAAAAAAAAACATTATGTACAAGCAAAGTGAAATACGTGAGTATTCAGGAAGTGGCTATTATGCCTATGTGCAGGATACCAACTTGTTAGGGACTTCAGGATTTTTGAGTTGGAGGAAAGTAAACAACCTTAGTTCACACTCTCTATTTCTCGGACTCAATCTGATTTACCAAGAGATCACTGTTGGCAAGGACCTTGATGGCAGAGAGGCTATGTTTGCTAGGGAAAATTGTGTCTACACGGCAAGCCCTAGGACTTCGGGAGCACACTCCCCTATTGTCAATGATACAGCCTGCAACCAAAAGAAGGTGAGAATGACAAAGGCATCTGGATTAACTTTGATCCGTGGATGTCTCAAGTTCGACAGGCAGTGATGTGGTTCAAGCCTTCAGGTTGATAGGTAAGTGGGCTGTTACATCGAAAGGGTGGAGTTCTGGTGTCTCCGAATCACTGGTGGCTGAAGCGAGGCTGCAAATTATGATGGTGTTGGATCATCCCTCTTTGAATGACTTGTTGTCTTTACTGCTTTTTCTGGATGGGTAGTTCTCTCTTTTGTTATGCATAGTCCTTATCATTTGGTCATCCTCGTCTATGTCACTCTTACTATGTAATAGTAGTTGCCTCTATTTAGAATGTCATTCTTATCTGGATCACGAGAGTCTCAACACCGCAGATGGTTGTGTTTTGGTGGTGTAGCAGGACTTCTTATGAACTATCATGTCTTGCTGTTTATGTCAGTACTCAGTAGTAGTCACTAGTCAGTGTTTTAATGTTGTATATATTGTTGTTTCGAACTGTTTTTGTCTCGAACTGCTGGTGGGCTAAATGAGGGCATCACCATTCTCTAGAGAGGAGATCTCCTTTTTTCAAGTTATATAATTTGAGCTCAGTGTCTTTTCGATGATGTACACTTGTTTGGGCCAGTGAGGTGTCGTTGAATATGGGCCGACTAGTAACGCAATGCCAAACAGGTCAATTATGACTCTCAGATCGGGCGCTCAAATAAAACAAATAAAAAGGACTCTTAGGCTGACATGTGGGTGCCACCGGTGTTTTCGTGCGCTTGCGCGCCAGAGCATATTCGCGCGTGTTCGAAATTCATGCTACCTTTTCATCCCTGATCTCCCGCCCCTCTTCCACCTCTGGAATCTCGATTCCTACTCCAGTTCCCCAAAATCTCCCTCCTGCACTCCATGTACTCAAGCGCACTATCATGTCGCCGGTCAAAGCGGATCTTCGAGCTGGAGATCCTGAGGTTCGTCCCGCCTTCGGGCGCTGCGTGCTATCGCTTAACAGTGGCATGGTGACGCTTGACGACCAGTTTGCCGGCAAAGTGCTGATGGTAACCATCAACGAAGATCGGTCTCCCGTCTTGCCGGATGACCTTGTCAAAACTCTTGGCATTGCGCACAGTATCGAAGTAAGTGAATTGCTCGTTGAAGTCTGTCCGCCACCGGCTGATTTCTTCGTCAGGTTCCAGACAACTTTCGACTGCAGTCATCTGCTCGAATCGTCTCAGCGTTTGTTCTGCAATGGCGCACTAGTGAGTTTTGATCGGTGGCACCCAGGATGGGGCTCTGTGCCCTGTGAGCTTGAGTTTTTAACAAAGCTTACCTTCCACAGCATGCCTCGACGTGCTTGGAACATCGAGTCCATGAATGAGCTTATGAACGACCTTGGAGGTGAGCTCGTAAGTATGTTTGTTCCTCCAGACAGCTGGGCTCTGACGGTTATGGCATCGATGAAGAAGCCTTCCACCATACCGAAGGTGATTGGTGTTGAGCTACCAGTGCCGGAACCAGGGTTGTACTATTCGTCGCCACCAAGGCCGCCATGGACCACGTTAGGGGTGTACATGTATCGAGTGTTCGTGCATGTCGAAGGAGTGGTCAATCCGTCAATCGAAGTCCTTCTGCTGCCGCTGGTGCCAGGGTCCTTCAACAACGTCCATTACATGAGTCAACGTCATACTTTCCCCGTGTTGCTTGGAATGATGGATGGCACAAGGCCTACCCCATCATGTGGCGGCAGCCGCTGCCTCTTTGGGAGAAGAGGCAGGGCTGGATGCCTTGATGTGCTCTAATTTGAGGTAATAACTGAATGTTCTCAGATACGAGTTAAATCTGAGCTATCAGTGTGAAGCACTGATGTGCCAGTACATTTGATTGTGACCTGTTCTATTTTTGTACCTGAACTTTTTTAGAAAGGTGTGTACGTCAACTTAATGTGCTAGCAGAATTTATTGCATTGTCTGTCTATTTTCTTTGCACAACATTCAAGATATTTCACCGTCATTGATAAAGACGATGAACCGTTATGTACGCGTTCGTTGGTTTCAACATAGCCCTACCCATAGCGATCCACTGCTTCCACCCTGATTGTGCCGCGTGCGGGAAATTTTTGTATGCAAGTTCAGTGTGCTATAATGTTCCATATGATTGTGTCAACTATATAAGTTTTTACTGAGCATCAGCAATGCATATGGATGAAAGATGTATTTACGAGCATCGATCAACGTGTCTCTCTCTCTCTCTCTCTCTCACAAACACACACAAGCACACACACACACACACACACACAAGTGGGACCCGGTGAATTATTTATTTGCTCGTGACAACTTTTAATTAGGTTCCACTGTACTCTAACTTTATCTGAAGTTATTAATTGAGCTCAATAACTTGAAAAGGTTGTACATAAGCCTTGTTTGGTCCTTTTCAGGCGTCGTTGAATGTGGGCTGAGTAGCTGTAGGATCGAAGAAGTAGGTCTAGAGGGGGGGTGATTAGACTACTTGACAAGATAAAAAATCTGCCTTTTGGGTGTGCAAAGTTTTAGGCAGTTTTGCAATTAAGATCAAGTCAAGTAACACACTATACATGCAATTCTAGAGTATGGGCAGCGGAAAGTAAATTGCGTATATAGTAAATGGAAGTGGAGAAGATCAAACGCAGTTTGGTGACACGGAGATTTTTGTCGTGGTTCCGATAGGTGGTGCTATCGTACATCCACGTTGATGGAGACTTCAACCCACGGAGGGTAACGGCTGCGCGAGTCCACGGAGGGCTCCACCCACGAAGGGTCCACGAAGAAGCAACCTTGTCTATACCATCACGGCCTACGCCCACGGAGGACTAGCCTTACTCGGGGTAGATCTTCACGAAGTAGGCGATCTCCTTGCCCTTACAAACTTCTTGGTTCAACTCCACATCATCAAGACGGAGGCTCCCAAGCGACACCTAACCAATCTAGGAGGCACCACCCCCGAAAAGGTAATAGACGGTGTTGATGGTGATGAACTCCTTGCTCTTGTGCTTCAAATGATAAACTCCCCAACACTCAACTCTCCTCACTGATATGGCTGTGGTGGAAGAAAGGTTTGAGTGGAAAGCAACTTGGGAAGGCTAGAGATCAAGTTTCATATGGTAGGAATGGAATGGCTTGATCTCAACACAAGGGTAGGTGGTTCACTTCTCAGAAAGTGTATGGTAGGAATGGTGGTACTTTCTGATGGCTCTCCTCACGAATGAAGAGGGGGTGGAGGGGTATATATAGCCTCCACACAAAATCCAACCGTTACACACACATTTGACCAATCTCGGTCAGACCGAAGTGAAAACTCGGTCAGACCGAAAGTTCAAATATAGTGAACGTTGGGATTTTCGGTGGGACCGAAAATACCATCTCGGTGAGACCGAAAGTGTATCTGATATGAACGTTGGAGATTTCGGTGAGACCGAGAATGAAAACTCGGTTGGACCGATTTGAGAAAGAGTAGGAACATGCCAGAATCGGTTTGACCGAAAATGAATTATCGGTGCGACCGATTTGAGTCAAGGCAGAACCTTGCCCACTTCGGTGAGACCGATAATGCAAACTCGGAAATTCCGATATGATGTGAAATGGTTACAGAAGGTTGGCAGTTCAGTTTCGGTGTGACCGATCTCAAACTCGGTAAGACCGATTTTTCTAGGGTTTGGAAAATGGCAGAAGTGGTTCATCTCGGTGGGACTGATTTGAAAGAATCGGTGTGACCGAGATGTTAGGGTTTGTAGAGATAACTTCATCCCGGTGAGACAGAGTTGGTTTGACCGAGATTACTTATGGGTGTGTGTTAAGTAGTGAATAGTGCTGATAGTTGAGGGAGCTAAATCACTAAGCACTTGAGCAACCAGATCATCAACACAACCTCATCCCCTTTTAATAGTATTGGCTTTCCTATGGACTCAATGTGATCTTTGATCACTAAACCAGAAATGGAGTCTTGAGCTTTTGCCAATGCTTGCCTTAGCACTTTGAGGGGTCCACTTCTTTAGTCATCTTGCCATACCAATGTGATTGAATTTCCTGAAACATACTTGATAAAAGTATTAGTCCAACCACAAAGTATGTTGTCATTAATTACCAAAACCACCCGGAGAGCAAATGTGCTTTCAATCTCCCCCTTTTTGGTAATTGATGGCAACACACTAAAATTATACTTAAACAAAACATCAAAGCTTATTGAAAGAAAGACAGAATTATCATGAAAGCTTTGACAAGCATGTAGTACACAGGCTCCCCCTACAAGTGTGCAAGATTTTCATAGATTATGGTTTTGGACTACCACAAGCACACAAGAGAGATAAGCAAGATATGCTACATGCAGCTTGGCTATATGCATCAGAGCAGAAGAAAATGAATTGAGTGATAATGCATATGTGCATGGTGATTTCTTGCAAACAAGTATTTACAAGCAAGTCACCATCATGCACACTCTGCAAGATGCATATACTTACCTTGAGGTTCCTTGGCACTTGTACCTGAAGGGATAAACTTGGGAAAACAAGGTTAGATAACACAAGAGTATTCCTTCAATCAACTTGCAAGAACATCAAGAGTACCAAGCCAGGGAAGACATGTATAAAGAGTGTCTCATATTGAGCACAGGCTTGAATCAGCAAACATGTCTCCGAAGCTAAAAGATTTTCAATGAACTCAGAGAGATTTTGCTTTTCATAGGATATCAATTGTGAAGATTCCTCTAAGTCTTCTCCCCTTAAGCTAAAAGATTCCATGAGATACCAATTGTGATAACAAGGGGTGTGAAGGAAAAAGCAAAATCAAAAGAAAGATGCCAATTGTAATGTCCAATGTAAAACACGACAAAGCTTTGATGTGATTCTCTCCCCCTTAAGATAAGATTGCTTTTCTTCCCTAAGTCTTCTCTTCTCTCCTACTCCCCCTACTCCCCCTAAGTTCTCTCCCCCTTTGACATCAAGTGCCGAAAAGGACAGTAAACTAGGTAGGACAGGAAAGATGAAAAGAAAGAAAGAAAGAAAGAAAGAAGTGGGATCCTTAAGAATCACAACGGGACAAACAAGAACATTTAGAGAAACAATTTGAGTCCAAATTTGAGTCCTCTCCCTCTTTAAGATTTTAAGTCTGAGTGGAGCTGCAGAAGGTGATGTCCTGGAAGATAAATCCAAGGAAACACAGAAATAATCCAGCTCACTCTGCGAGGGATGTTTCAAAGAATTTTCAATGAATTTGTAAATGATTTTCAGGGAATTGATCAGAGCCAGAAAAAGATTTCCAGAAGGATATTCACAAAGAAACATAAGAAAAGAAATAAAAGAAATTCTAGATGAAGTTTTTTTTATATATATATTTTTTTAAGAAAACTCAATGAGAGAACATAAGAGAAAACAGAAAAACTCCAAAAGCATATGTACTTCATCTAGATAAAGGTCGGCGACAAAGTCACCTATGTTTGAGTATATTGACTTAGGAGTCAAATGAGGACATTTGATCATAGGTCATACTCATCGTTTAAGCTCAAAATGGGGTTGCCATTTTTCGATTAAGCATTTGATGTGATCACATCTTATGAAGCTGCTTGTACTCATGACTTTGAGCAAAGCTCCTCAAAAGATGTGAAGAACATACCTTGGGTTTGTTGATGCTTTGCTCATGTAGGTAAGCTTGATGTAGGTGCTCATTGAATGTGAAGTTGGAGCGCCTTTTCTACTTGTATAGTTCATCTTCCTAAATGGGTTAGGCAAGCAAGGAAATACTCAAGAATATCCAAGATGACAAGAGTGAACAACTAGATGTATAAGATGTCAAAAAGGATATGTAGAATTTTGTTCCTTGAACTCAACATCCCAAAGGGCTAGATACTTGGTCAATGACAAGATTACTCATGATTTGAGTGTGTGGTAATCTTGTGGAATGTAGATCATCCAAGTACCTGCAAAGAGTTAGATGCAATACAAGGAGGCAAATGTGTCCAAGACATATGATCATCATCATAAGAGAAATATCAAGGATTAGTCAAGAGAGCTCATGCCTTGCATGCATCAATGGAGTTATTACTCCAAGTTTGAAGCATCAATGATGTTCAACTCACTCCTTAAGCGACAAAACACTTTCTCATCAAGAGGTTTTGTAAAGATATCAGCAAGTTGTTTGTCAGTACGAACATGCTTAAGATTAATATCACCCTTGGCAATATGATCACGAATAAAATGGTGACGAACTTCAATATGCTTTGTTCGAGAGTGTTGCACGGGATTGTGTCCAATCTTGATTGCACTCTCATTGTCACAAAGCAAGGGAACACGTCTCACATGTATCCCATAATCTTTAAGCGTTTGTGTCATCCATAGTAATTGAGCACAACACGAACCAGCAGCAATATATTCTGCTTCGGCAGTGGATAAAGATACCGAATTTTGTTTCTTGGAGGACCAAGATACAAGGGATCGACCAAGGAATTGACATGTACCCGAAGTTGACTTTCTATCAACCTTGTCACCGGCATAGTCCGAGTCGGAGTAGCCAACAAGATCGAAAGAAGCTCTCTTAGGATACCAAATGCCAAAGTTTGGTGTGTGTATCAAGTATCTCACTATCCTTTTAACAGCTTTAAGATGACATTCTTTAGGGGCTGCTTGATATCGCGCACACATGCATACACTTAACATTATGTCAGGACGAGAAGCACAAAGATATAGTAGAGAACCAATCACAGAACGGTAAACCCTTTGATCAACGGGTTCTCCATCTTTTGTCAAGTCATTATGTCCACTAGTAGGCATGGGGGTACTCATACCTTTGCTTTCTTGCATGTTGAACTTCTTGAAGAGATCCTTGGTGTACTTTGTTTGTGAGACAAAAGTACCCTCCTTAGATTGCTTGATTTGCAACCCAAGGAAGAATTTGAGTTCACACATCATGGACATTTCATACTTCTCCGACATGAGCTGTCCAAACTTCTTGCTAAAATGGGGGTTAGTTGAACCAAAGATAATATCATCAACATATATTTGGCACACAAATAGTTCACCATTAACCCTTTTTGTGAACAGCGTTGAGTCTATCTTTCCAATCTCAAAGCCTTTTTCAAGAAGAAAGCTAGTTAAGCATTTGTACCAAGCTCTAGGGGCTTGTTTAAGACCATAAAGGGCTTTATGCAACTTGTAAACATGATTAGGCTTTTTGGGGTTCACAAAACCGGGAGGTTGTTTCACAAATACTTCCTCCTCAATTTCACCATTTAGAAAAGCACTTTTGATATCCATTTGATAGAGAGTAATATCATGGTGATTGGCATAAGCAAGAAGAATGCGAATGGACTCAAGTCTAGCAACGGGGGCATAGGTCTCACCATAGTCCATACCTTCGACTTGTGTGTATCCTTGAGCTACGAGACGAGCCTTGTTGCGGATGACTTGTCCATCTTCATCTTGCTTGTTCCGAAACACCCATTTGGTTCCAATGATGTTTTGATCATCGTTGGGCTTCTCTACCAATGTCCACACCTTGTTCCTCTCGAAGTTGTGTAGTTCTTCGTGCATAGCGTTCACCCAATCCGGGTCTTTAAGTGCTTCTTCTACCTTCATAGGTTCAATACTAGAGATAAATGAGTAATGCTCACAAAAGTTAGCTAAGCGAGTTTTAGAGCGAGTAATTCTCCCGGAGTTGATGTCGTTCATCATTTGTTCCACGGGATGATTCTTCTTGACTCTTGCTCGGACTCGGGATAGCTTTTGTTGATGTTGTGGCTCAGCTTCCTCATCATCTTCATCTTCCTCTTCTTCTTCTTCTTCTTCTTCATTGTTGTTGGTGTTGTCTTGAGGTGGTGGAGAAGGAGGTTGTGGTGGATCTTCTTGTTGCATTTCCTCATCTTGGTGAGTTCCACTTGTGGAGGCCTCCATGTTGCCTTGAGGTTCATCTCGCCGTGAGGTAGGTGGCTCCACATATGTAGATGAGGTACTCTCCTTCACTTCCATGGGACGGATCTTCCCGATAGATAAATCTTGGATTGCTTCCGATGGGTCCTTGTCTCCTACATCAATAGGCATTTGCTCTACTTGCGAGCCATTAGATTCATCAAACTTCACGTCTACCGTCTCTTCAACCTTTCGGGTGAAATTATTGTAGACACGGTAGGTGTGGGAGTTTGATCCATAACCAAGAAGAAAGCCTTCATGAAATTTAGGAGCAAATTTAGACCGACGATGCTTATCAAGGATATAGCATTTTGAACCAAAGACACGAAAGTATCCCACTTGGGGTTTGTTACCGGTGAGAAGCTCGTATGATGTCTTGCCGAGAAGCTTATGAAGATAAAGCCTGTTGATAGCATGACAAGCTGTCTCTACCGCTTCTCCCCAAAAATGTTTCGGTGTCTTGTATTCATCAAGCATCGTTCTTGCCATCTCTATGAGCGTTCGGTTCTTCCTCTCAACAACTCCATTTTGTTGAGGAGTGTACGTAGCCGAGAACTCATGTAGAATCCCTTCCTCATCGAGAAAAGAGTCTACATTGGCGTTCTTGAACTCCGTTCCATTGTCACTCCGAACTTTCTTGATCTTCACCTCAAATTGATTTTGGGCCTTTTTGGCAAAGGTCTTGAAGATTTTCTGAACCTGCGATTTATCATCAAGGAAAAATACCCACGTAAATCCGGAATAATCATCAACTATAACTAGACCAAAGGAGTTACCACCAAGGCTTTTGTAAGCATTGGGACCGAAGAGATCCATATGAAGAAGCTCAAGCGGTCTCCTAGTGGTCATGATGTTTTTCACGGGATGACTTCCACCAACTTGTTTTCCTGCTTGACAAGCACTACAAAGTCTGTCTTTGTCAAAGAAAACATCTTTAACACCAAGAATATGATCACCTTTGATCAGCTTGTCTAGATTACGCATACCAACATGTCCTAGCCTTCTATGCCATAACCAACCTTTAGAGGATTTAGCAATGAAACAAGCTCTAGGTTGGGCTTTCTTAGTGAAATCAACAATGTATAGATCACCTCTACGAATACCAGTAAAAGCCATGTTTTGATTATCACGACAAAAGACTTGGCAATCTACTTTGGTGAATAGCACATTGAATCCAAAGTCAGCTAATCTAGACACGGAAAGTAAATTGTATCCAAGAGATTCAACAAGCATGACATTTTGAATTGAGCTATCATGAGATATGGCCACCTTACCAAGGCCAAGTACCTTACCCTTGGAGTTGTCTCCAAAAGTCACATACTTGCGTGGACCATCGTTCTTTGCAAGCTCTCGAAACATGTCTTTGTTTCCGGTCATGTGATCGGTGCATCCACTATCAAGAATCCACTCTTTTCCACCGGACATGTAGTCTCTCAGATTTGCCATGAGATTGAGACTCTTCATGACTTTGTCTAGCTCGGTGTCCGAATCGGAATAATCATCGTCTTGCTCATGCTCATCATCATATTGACCCATAGATTGTTCATCATCAACACCTAGGTCAATTTGATAAGTATTTGCATTAGTTTGGTCAATGGAATAATAATCTTCGGAATGTAATGCAAGAGCATTTCTAACTCTAATATTGATAAGACCGGGATCACCCTTCTTTTTCATAAGATCACGAAGCTCAAAGAAGCATTTATCAAAGTTAGGATCATTGGGGTGCAACCTATCAAATTCAATAGTCTTGTGTAGAATTTCATCAAGACCTCTCATAGAGTAGTCCGGATAAAGTTCTTCCAAGAATTTCCACATAGCATAGGCACACTCAAAATTTGTAACAAGATTAAGCAAGTCATCAGGTAACCCTCTAATGATAAGATTCACAGTTCTAAGGTTACGAAGCAAATCAAGCTCTTCATCCATGGTAGGGTGCAAGGGATCAACAGGAGGCACATATGGGGTCTTCACATATTTGCACAAATTGTACACCTTAAAGATACTAAGCATTTCAGACCTCCAAGAGTTGTAAAACCTTCCATCAAGAACAGGCACTCTATGGCTAACACTCCCATCCGTAGACACGTCCATCTTCCTCCAATGGTGTGTAAACCAAAGCAATGGAGACCAAAGCTCTGATACCAATTGTAGGATCGAAGAAGTAGGTCTAGAGGGGGGGGGTGATTAGACTACTTGACAAGATAAAAAATCTGCCTTTTGGGTGTGCAAAGTTTTAGGCAGTTTTGCAATTAAGATCAAGTCAAGTAACACACTATACATGCAATTCTAGAGTATGGGCAGCGGAAAGTAAATTGCATATATAGTAAATGGAAGTGGAGAAGATCAAACGCAGTTTGGTGACACGGAGATTTTTGTCGTGGTTCCGATAGGTGGTGCTATCGTACATCCACGTTGATGGAGACTTCAACCCACGGAGGGTAACGGCTGCGCGAGTCCACGGAGGGCTCCACCCACGAAGGGTCCACGAAGAAGCAACCTTGTCTATACCATCACGGCCTACGCCCAGGGAGGACTAGCCTTACTCGGGGTAGATCTTCACGAAGTAGGCGATCTCCTTGCCCTTACAAACTTCTTGGTTCAACTCCACATCATCAAGACGGAGGCTCCCAAGCGACACCTAACCAATCTAGGAGGCACCACCCCCCAAAAGGTAATAGACGGTATTGATGGTGATGAACTCCTTGCTCTTGTGCTTCAAATGATAAACTCCCCAACACTCAACTCTCCTCACTGATATGGCTGTGGTGGAAGAAAGGTTTGAGTGGAAAGCAACTTGGGAAGGCTAGAGATCAAGTTTCATATGGTAGGAATGGAATGGCTTGATCTCAACACAAGGGTAGGTGGTTCACTTCTCAGAAAGTGTATGGTAGGAATGGTGGTACTTTCTGATGGCTCTCCTCACGAATGAAGAGGGGGTGGAGGGGTATATATAGCCTCCACACAAAATCCAACCGTTACACACACATTTGACCAATCTCGGTCAGACCGAAGTGAAAACTCGGTCAGACCGAAAGTTCAAATATAGTGAACGTTGGGATTTTCGGTGGGACCGAAAATACCATCTCGGTGAGACCGAAAGTGTATCTGATATGAACGTTGGAGATTTCGGTGAGACCGAGAATGAAAACTCGGTTGGACCGATTTGAGAAAGAGTAGGAACATGCCAGAATCGGTTTGACCGAAAATGAATTATCGGTGTGACCGATTTGAGTCAAGGCAGAACCTTGCCCACTTCGGTGAGACCGATAATGCAAACTCGGAAATTCCGATATGATGTGAAATGGTTACAGAAGGTTGGCAGTTCAGTTTCGGTGTGACCGATCTCAAACTCGGTAAGACCGATTTTTCTAGGGTTTGGAAAATGGCAGAAGTGGTTCATCTCGGTGGGACTGATTTGAAAGAATCGGTGTGACCGAGATGTTAGGGTTTGTAGAGATAACTTCATCCCGGTGAGACAGAGTTGGTTTGACCGAGATTACTTATGGGTGTGTGTTAAGTAGTGAATAGTGCTGATAGTTGAGGGAGCTAAATCACTAAGCACTTGAGCAACCAGATCATCAACACAACCTCATCCCCTTTTAATAGTATTGGCTTTCCTATGGACTCAATGTGATCTTTGATCATTAAACCAGAAATGGAGTCTTGAGCTTTTGCCAATGCTTGCCTTAGCACTTTGAGGGGTCCACTTCTTTAGTCATCTTGCCATACCAATGTGATTGAATTTCCTGAAACATACTTGATAAAAGTATTAGTCCAACCACAAAGTATGTTGTCATTAATTACCAAAACCACCCGGAGAGCAAATGTGCTTTCAGTAGCCATGTAAAGTTGTATTGTACTACACATGCCATTTTTGATGAACATCTGCAATGCAACTGGGCTGACAGTTGTACACAATAACTTTAAATAAGCGCAACCTAGCCTATGTTTCTTTCAATAAAATGCACAACTGTCGGGAAAACTAATCGCCCACGAACACCTATGGGACCGGAGCCCCTTTTCGGTACGGCAAGGGGGCGGAGGATGCACGAAGAGCAGATCGAGGAAGACACGCGAGCAGTTTACCCAGGTTCGGGCCGCACGGAGGCGTAAAACCCTACTCCTACCTTGGTTCGTATTGCGTTCTGGGCTCGGGAGCGAGAAGAACTACAGTGCTTATCGCTAGCAGTACCGAGCGTGAGGGTGATCGATGATCGGAACCCCCTCTACGTTGCGCACGGGCCTCCTTTTATAGGTCAAAGGGGTCATCGACAGGTGGCAACGTAGGTGAGGGTAAAAACATAAAAATGGTGGTAGTTGGAACAGTGTATGTATAGTGCTCTGTACCTAACCCTGACGGCAGGAGACAAGGGTATTAAATTCCCATCGCTGTCACCCCGAATAGTGCAAAAAGCGTCCGTCAGGGCGCCTCCGTCCGCCACGACGGTGGCCTTGTCATCGCAGCTTACCACCGTGTACCCCAGGCTGCACAGCCTTTCGCCACGTGCCCCTGGAAGGGCCCCAGGGCGACGCGTGGCCGGATGAGTTGGAGCGCGGGCACATAGTGGAAGCCTGCCGCGGCAAGCGCCTTGCAGCGGCCGCTACCTTGCCGCGCCCGGAAGCTTGTCGCTCTCCGGGCCTTGCCGGGACGCGCGGCGCGTCGCGGCAAGTCTCTTGAAATGCCATGTTTGGCCTTCCCGGCAAGCCCCTCTTGCCAGGGCCTTGTACTAAAGAAGTGGTCTTGAGCCTTGAGTGGCCTTCCCGGCAAGCTCCTCTTGCCGGGGCCTTGTTTCCTTAACTTGAATACTTTGTTCTTGAATGGCTCCAAAGGAACCACAGTGGGCCTTGGCAGTCGCGCGGCAAGCCCTGCCACGGGACGCTGCGACTGTCCGTGCACAAGTTCGGGATACTAAGGTACCCCTACTTTAGTACACCGACAGGAGCCCTCGGGCCTGGGCCATACACGATGCCGAGCGCTGTTGGGCCATGCCCAAAACAGTGCACGGGCACATGCGGCCCGCGACGCGCCGTATCCCACTCCGCATCCACCGCGCCCCTCCCTAACGGCACGCGTCGATTGCGCCATCGTGGGAGAGATCGTGGCCTGTTTCTTTAATGGGAAAATGCGGAACGTCCCCCTCTCCCCCCTTAAAAGCAGGGGAAACAGGGGCAGTTCCTTCCATTCGCCCGTTGCTTCTTCATCCTCCAGAAACCCCCGCCGCTCCCCTCCTCCCCGAAGGTCGAAAGAGAGCAGCGCTCCGCCCCCTTCCGCCGCCGCCGGCATCTCCAGCGCCGTCGACTTCCCTCGCCGTCCCAGCCATGGCCCCGAAGAGCGACAAGGCGAAGGCCGCGAAGTCCGCCAAGGCACTGAAGCTAGTAGCAATGCGGAAGAAGATGGCGGTCTTCCCGCCGAGGCTCAGTGCGGAGGAGCTGAAAGACACCTTCTACCTCTTCTGGTCGAGGGAGACAAAGGCGCATCCGCGCACCAAGGTACTCCCCGCCGTGGCCTGCGAGATGTTCCCGGGTGGCTATGCCTTTTTCGCGCTGTTCTTCTACTGCGGGCTCTGCCCGCCATATTCCGAATTCTTCTGCGATATCATGAATACCTACGGGTTTCATCTCCTTGACTTCACCCCAAACGCTGTCTTGACCATGGCCATTTTCGCACATCTGTGCGAAAATTTCGTCGGAGTTTACCCCAATGTAGCCCTCTTCCGCCATTATTTCATTCCTCGAGTCAAGTCTGGGTCTCCTCTGTCCGGCGGAATCTCTTGGATATTTAGGCTCCATAAGAAAGAGGCTTACTTGACGGGGGAGCTCCGCGGCAAGTGGGACGAGTGGAGGGCCAACTGGTGTTGGATTATGGAGGATGACCTGCATCAGTTTACTTCCCGGCGCCAAGTCGCAGTAGTACGCGGCAATGACTGGAGTGACCTGGCCCCTGAGGACGACAAGCTGAAGATAGCCACCACTAGGGTCCTCCGCCTCCGGCAAGCCAAGCTCACTGTAGGTGCTGTCGGGGCAGACTTTCTCCGCCGCCGCATCGCTCCCTTGCAGGAGAGGAAGAGGGCTGCTTGGGAGTTCAGGAACGCGGTAGACAACATGAGATTGCGCCCGGGCCTTAATTACAATTTCACGGTTCTGGAGCTCAACGCAATGCTTCAAGCATTGTTCAAGTACGACTCCGCCCACCTGGAGTGGTTTGCGTTGCCGCAGGGCGTAGTTCCATTATGCAATAGCTCTGCGCTCAGTGCCATCCGCGCAGCGATGCCATTGTGTGATTCCCACGGGATCAGCCCCACTTGGCGGGAACCTTCTGAAGAGACCGTGCAGACGTTTTTTGACAACTTGGTGGAGTCGCCAATCAACGCCGACGAGAAGAGGGGACTCACCCGCGACACTACCGACCAGGAGATGGTGTATATTGCCACCAGGTTGGAGGAGGCGGCCGCAGCCAGGGCCGTGGGCGAGTTTGGATATACTGTGGAGGAGGCGAATGCAGCGGAGGCGGTGAGTCTCGCCGAGGAGGAGGAGCTTCGCAAAGCGGGAAAGCTTGCCGTGCGACTCGCCGAGACAAGCGAGCCCACCGATCAAGGCACCGGGTCGAGCAGGCCCGCCGAGCAGGGTGTCGGGTCCAACGATCCCGGCGAGGACTCGGACGGCTCGCTGAACCTCGGCTCCTCATCTTCCTCATCGGGCAGCTCACCACCTCCAGCAAGTCCTCCGGCTCAGACAAGGAGGCGCCTTCGCAAGGCCGCCGACGCGGCGGGGCGGCAGGCGGGCCAGAAGCCGCAGCGCCGCCCGACACGCGCCACCGCGGCGAGCAAGGCCGCCAAGGGGGTGCCCCGCGCTTCAATGGCAGCCGGAGGAGGATCTTCCCGGACCGGCCCCACTGCTCCTTCCGCCCCTTGTGCCTCGGCGACAACCGGAGCGGGGTCTTCTCAGACCACCGCCCCAGCTCCCGCCAAGCGGCCGAGGGAGCCCACTCCTCCAGCTCCTCGCGCCGGGACGCGCGAGCCGGCCTTCGATTTCTCGGCGCTCAGCTCCGACGACAAGGAGGAAGAAGAGTAAGTCTTCGCGATTCTTGTTCCTCTTTGGTTTTCTGTTGATTCTTGTCTTGTATTTCTTTTGCCTGATTCTGACCTTGTCTTTATTCCAGGACTCTGGCCCAGAGGGCGGCGAAGAGGGCCAAAGTCCCGGTGGTTGTCATTGAGGACGAGCCCGCCGCAGCAGCAGGGGGTGCGCCTGCGACAAGCTCGTCGGACCCGACAACCGTTCCACGGAGCAGCCCCCAGCGTAAGTCTTTTATCCGCTTCCCGCTTGCCGGGCGCACGTGGGGCCCTCTATCCTTGTTAATGTTCCGTTTGTTGATTTGCGCAGAAGCAGAGCAGCAGCCTCAGGAGCGCCAGGAGATCGCTCCTGACGAACCGCACGTCTCGACCACTCCGCCAAGGAGGAGCTCCCCGGCGAGGGAGCACACTCCGCCAAGGGCGAGTACTCCGCCAAGGGCGAGCACCCCGCCGAGGGCGAGTACCCCGCCAAGGGAGAGCACCCCGCCAAGGGAAGGTGCCATCGGCCCTCCGCCGGTGGGAGCTACCACCACGCCGCCGAGGGAGAACTCCCCGGCAAGGAACCCCATCGAGGAGGAGGCCCAAGCAGGTAAAACTTTGAACTTTTCTTCTTTTGAATTTCTCTTTTTGGATATTTGCTTGACTATTTTCTTTCTTCTTTTTCTTCTGTCAGACCCGCCCGCCCCAGAGCCGATGGAGACGGAGGTCGCCGTCGAGGAGGACGCGCGCGGCAACACTGGCAGTGCCGCCGCTACCGAAGAGGCGGCTTGTGCCGACGAGCCCGTCGCCGAAGAGGCAGCCAAAGCTACTGGCGCGACAGCTGAGGAGGGGACCGGCAGTCGCACTGACGGCCCTGAGGCTGCAGGAGCATCAGACGCTGCGCCGGCTGCCGATCCCGCTGCTGCCGCTGCCGAGCCAGGCGCCTACCTAGAGGCCGGCAACGGAGTCTTCATCCAGCTCTCATGGGCGTCCACGTCGAGGGCACCCGCGAAGGGAGAGGTCTTCGACGGGGAGGTCCTCACCTCCGCCGGGTTGAAGTTCGTCGACGCGCCTAGCAGCAGTAGCGAGCCCGAGGAGGAGCGGCTTCTGTCCTTGTACTGCGCACGGCAGGCCAAGCTGGAGTCCCGAGAGGCTCTGGCTGCCAAGGCGGGCGTCGACTTGGAGAAACGCGCCGAAGAGCTCCGAGCCAGCAACCAAGCAGCTCTCCGTTCCTTGGCGGAGGAGCGAGAGCAGCTTGTCGAGGCGCATCAAGCCTTCATTCTGGAGAAGGCCGAAGC
Source organism: Secale cereale (assembly GCA_902687465.1). NCBI lineage: Eukaryota > Viridiplantae > Streptophyta > Magnoliopsida > Poales > Poaceae > Secale > Secale cereale. The sequence goes on from LR738714.1 coordinate 197,618,970, forward strand.
AGAGGAGCAGCAACGGCTCGCCGCCGAAGAGTTGTCCTGGTGAGAAGGTGAACTGACGCAGCGGAAGGTCGACCTCGACAGCCACGAGGACGAACTTGCTGCGCGTGAGCAGTCTCTTGGCGGAGCTTTGCAGGAGGCGAAGGACGCCGCTGCGGCTGCTGAGACCGCCAAGAGGGACTTGGAGGCGAGGGTGGCGCAACTGGAGGTCCACTTGAAGACGAGCGAAGAGAAGGTTGCCGCACTTGTGTCGGAGAGGGAGAAGGACGCCCACAGCCACTCCGAGCTGCAGGTCCGCCTCTCCGACAAGGGCAAGGAGCTCGCCATCGCCAAGGACTCCATTGCTGATCTGGAGTTGAAGCTCTCCACCCTCACCACATCGCTTGACGGCGCCAGAGAGCGGGAGACGAAGCTGAAGGAGGACCTCAGGGCCGAAAGGGCACTGTTGGACAGCACCGCTCTCTCCCAAAACAACTTCAGGTTGACGGTGGAGCACTGGACCGAGGGCCTTGTCGCCGCCGCTACCGACGTCGACAAGGAGCTGGCGGAGCTGGGGGCGGAGCACCTCGGGTACTCCACCGACGAGAATCTCCCTCACAGCGCCAAGCTGAGTTTGTTCTTCAGAGGGGTGGCGCCGGCCCTCCAGCAGCTCCGGGAAAGGATCCCAAAGCAGCTGGCGGACGAGTCGCGCAAGCTCTGTGCGGGGGCCCTCGAGAAGGTGTTGATGAAGATAGTGCACCGCAACCCGGGCCTCAATCTCACCAACGTCCTCAGGACCTTGCCGCCGGACGTTGACCAGGAGGCGCTCAAGGCCCTTGTCGCGCCTATCGTGAACAAGGTGGGCGGCATCAAGAGGGTCGAGGGCGACCGAGCGGATTAGTCTCGTTTATCTTCTTCTTTCCTTGTCGCTGTCAGCCATGTTATGAACAGTAGTCCATTAGTACTGCGACAAGTTGCTTTGTAATATAACTTTATCTTGGGTAGTTAATGCAATGTTATTTCCTTTACTTGACTTCTTTGCTTTGTATGCTTTTACCCTACACTTTTAGGGAACTTGCCGGCGTAGGGACCCTTGCCACGAGCGCTGAGTGCGGAACTTCAGCAGCCTACTGGCAGTGCCATTGCCGACAAGAAACCTTGTCGTAGCTAGTCGCAGCACACTTAGATTGTTGAGCGAACTCGGAAACGAAGTAAGGGCGCGACACTTGTTGCAGCACACTTAAGCCGTTGAGCGTGCTCGAAACAAGGTAAGGGCGCGGCTAGCCACGAGTTGGTTCCTCCGCGCACAAGTTTTCCATACAAAGTGCGGTCGTTCAAGGAAGGTAACTCGAAAATTTAAAAATTTGATTGCTCAAACTTTGGCAACTTAGCTTTTGTGTCGTTGGCTTCCCGGCAAGGCGAGGCTCTCTTGAACGGCACTTGGTCCATACCACTACCTCCTCCCCCCGGCAAACTTGTGCGCGAAGGAAACTTCTTCTGCTTGAAAGAAAAGAAAGGAGAGAAAACAGAGGTATGGAGCCTTGTGGCTCGTTATTGCTTACCGGGGATAAGTGCTGCACAAAACGTCAGATTGTACATGCAAGGAAATGGAAAGGCATGAAATGACAAGTTGTGCGATGCACATAAGCTTTACTGATGCACGGGGTCTGCGCCCGGCTTTGTACAAAGGATTACATGCAACAGCGGCAAGACTTGTACAAAAGGTGGTTGCCGGAATGGATCACGGCAACCGCGCCTTATGGGTAAAACTTGCGAAGATGCTCAATGTTCCAGGAGTTGCTCATCGGTAAGCCTTCTTCGGTCTCAAGGCGGACAGCGCCGGGCCTTGTGACTTGTTTCACCCGATAAGGGCCTTCCCACTTCGGTGTCAACTTGTTGGAATTCTTGGCGGACTGAACGCGCCGAAGAACAAGGTCGCCTTCCTCGAGACTTCTGGCTTTAACTTTGCGGCTATGGTAGCGGCGCAAAGCTTGCTGGTATCGAGCAGCTCGTACAGCAGCCTGAAGACGGTTCTCCTCGAGGAGCAGCGCATCATCTTGCCGCAGCTGCTCTTGCTCGAGCTCGTCGTAAGCGAGCACTCGAGGCGACCCGTATACGAGTTCTGTGGGGAGAACTGCCTCTGCTCCATAGACAAGAGCAAAGGGTGTCTGTCCAGTGGCTCGATTTGGCGTCGTTCTGATCGACCAAAGAGCCACTGGCAACTCCTCGATCCAGTTTCTTCCGCACTTGTGCAACCTGTCGAAAGTCCTTGTCTTGAGTCCACGCAACACTTCAACGTTTGCCCTCTCTGCTTGACCGTTGCTCCTCGGGTGGGAAACAAAAGCGAAGCAGACCTTGGCGCCAAGGTCTTGGACGTACTGCATGAAGGTGCGACTTGTGAATTGTGTGCCGTTGTCGGTGATGATCCTGTTAGGGATTCCGAAACGGCAAACAATCGACCTGAAGAACTTGACTGCTGACTGTGCGGTCACCTTTCTCACTGGTTCCACTTCTGGCCACTTTGTGAACTTGTCGATGGTGACGTACAAGTACTCAAAGCCCCCGGCTGCGCGGGGAAAGGGGCCGAGGATGTCGAGCCCCCAGACCGAAAATGGCCAGGACAAAGGGATTGTCTGGAGAGCTTGAGCTGGTTGATGTATCTGTTTGGAATGGAACTGGCACGCTTCACACTTGGTTACTTGTGCAGTTGCATCCTGGAGGGCTTCTGGCCAAAAGAAACCTTGCCGGAACGCCTTGCCGGCAAGTGCTCTTGTGCCAATGTGGTGACCACATATGCCTCCATGTATCTCTGCCAACAGCTTCTGTCCATCTTCCCGGGAAATACATTTCAATCTCACACCGTTGAGTCTCCTTCTGTACAGTTCGTTGCCGACAAACTGATACATACTTGACTGCCGGGTTATTCTTTCTGCTTCTTCTGGTTCTTCAGGGAGTTCTCCTGTTTGAAGGAAACGGACAATCTGCTGCGCCCATGCTGGAGCATGTGGCTCAACAACAAGGACTAAAGGCATCTGTGCTGCTGCGGGAACGTCAGCTTCTACGGCGAGAACCTGCGGCTCGGCCGGAGCTTGACGTTCCCCGGCAAGCTTGCCGGGGCAAAGCTTGTTGGGAACTCCTGCTTCGACTGTACAAACCCTTCGGCTTGCAGGAGCAGACAGTTCCTCAGCAATCTTGTCATTGGTTCTGGGGACCTTGTTGGCGGCGGCTTCAGGAAGCTCTGCCGGCAAGTAGTCACCAGCAACCAGCTTTGTCTTCTTACTTTGTCCAGCTGATGGTGTTACAGACAGTTGAGTTAGCTTGAGCACAGAGATCCCCGGTTCCATAGGTAGCTTTAGTGTAGCACACTTTGACAGGCCATCCGCGATGTCGTTTTGAGCTCTTGGAACGTGCTCCATCTGTAAGCCTTCAAAGTGCTCTTCAAGCTTGCTCACTTCGTCGACGTAAGCTTCCATCAACGGACTCTGGTAGCTCTTGTTCACTTGGCAGACGACCAACTGCGAGTCACCCCGCACAATCAGCTTCTTTATCCCGAGCTCTGCTGCGGTTCTGAGGCCGGCAAGCAAACCTTCATATTCTGCAGTATTGTTTGTTGCCTGCTCCTTGGGAAAGTGCATCTGGACCACATACTTGAGGTGCTCTCCAGTGGGCGCGACAAGTAGCACGCCGGCACCGGCGCCTTGCAGCGAGAAGGCACCATCAAAGTACATTATCCATTCCTTGTTTGCTTCTTTGGCGGGGATGCTCGTCTTTGGAATCTCTTCGTCTGGCGTTGGCGTCCATTCTGCTATGAACTCCGCCAAAGCTCTGCTCTGGATAGTTGAAGTGCTTTCAAACTTGAGGCCAAAGCTTGACAGTTCCAGTGCCCACTCGACAATCCTGCCTGTTGCTTCTGGATTTTGCAGTATCCTCTTCAGCGGAAAACGAGTGACCACTGTTATCTCGTGTGCTTGGAAGTAGTGGCGCAGCTTTCTCGAGGCCATGAGGAGGCCGAAAAGCAGCTTCTGCACTCCAGAGTATCTTGACCTAGCCCCCTGCAAGAGGGAACTGACAAAATAAACTGGGCGCTGCACCATCTTCTTCCGCACCTCTTCTCGTATCTGCGCAGACCCATCCTTGCCGGGACCAGAGCTTGTCGGGGAAGCCCGCTGCTTGTCGCTGGACGTGCTTGCCGGGGCTGTTGGCTCATCATCTGCCTCCCTTTCTGCTACCAACGCAGCACTAACCACTTGATTGGTTCCTGCTAAGTACAGCAGCAACTTCTCTTGTGGCTTAGGTGCGACAAGTATTGGAGTGGAGGACAGGTACCTCTTCAGGTCTTGCAGCACCGCCTCCGCTTCCGGAGTCCATTTCATTGGGCCTGCCTTTTTCAAGATTTTGAAAAATGGCAGGGCGCGTTCTGTATACTTAGAAATGAACCTGCTGAGAGCAGCCACACAGCCGGCAAGCCTTCGTACATCCATGACACGCTTCGGAGCTTCGATCTGCTCGATGGCTTTAATCTTGTCGGGATTGGCTTCAATCCCCCTCTGGGACACAAAGAACCCGAGAAGCTTGCCGGAGGGGACTCCGAACACGCACTTCTCGGGGTTGAGCTTGAGTTGTATCTTGCGCAGATTCGCGAAGGTTTCATCTAGATCTTGAATCAGAGTAGCCTTGTCCTTGCTCTTGACCACTATATCATCCATATAAGCTTCTACATTCCTGTGTATCTGTGGCTCAAAAGCTGTATGGACTACCCTTGCAAACGTTGAACCGGCATTCTTTAATCCAAAGGGCATGCGTATGAAGCAGTAAGTGCCACATGGAGTAATGAACGCGGTTTTCTCCTCATCTTCTTCAGCCATAAATATCTGGTGGTATCCTGAATAGGCATCAAGAAATGAAAGCAACTCACATCTAGCTGTGGAGTCAACAATCTGGTCAATGCGCGGCAAGGGAAATGGATCTTTGGGACAAGCTTTATTCACATCGGTGAAGTCTATACAAAGCCTCCACTTCCCATTTGCTTTACGCACGCCGACAGGATTGGCCAACCACGTGGGATGGAGTACACCTCTGACAAGGCCTGCCGCTTCCAGCTTCTTGATCTCTTCAGTGATAAACTCTTGGCGCTCCACTGCTTGTTTTCTAACTTTCTGCTTGAGGGCCGCGCGTGAGGACAAACGGCAAGCTTGTGCTCAATTACTTTCCTGGGAACACCGGGGATGTCGGACGGTTTCCATGCAAACACGTCGGCATTCGCCCGCACGAAAGCAACGAGCGCGCTTTCCTTTTTAGGATCGAGGGTGGCACTGATGGTGAAAGTACCACCAGTGCCGTCCTCCTTGGCGGACACTTTCTTGGTTGCGTGTGGAGCTGCCATTGCCTTCTTGCACTTGCCGGTGGAGCTTGATGGTGCGTTCTCGACGGCAGCACAGTACTCCGAGGAGGTGCGTTTGCCGGAGTGGGCCCCAGAGCTCTTGCCGGACTTGGTCTTGTTCTTCCCCCAGGAGCTTCAGCGGCAAGTGTTTTGCTATCTGTTGCGGCTGCTGCATCCCGGTAAATCTTGTCGGCGCAGATAAGGGCATCTTTCTTGTCGCCAGGGACAAAGATGACACTTATCGGGCCTGGCATCTTGAGCATATTGTTAGCATAGTGGGAGGCTGTCATGAACTTGGCGAGCGCTGTACGGCCAAGTATCCCATTGTAAGGCAATGGGATATCGGCTACGTCAAAAGTGATCCTCTCAGTTCGGAAGTTCAGCTCTCCGCCAAATGTCACTGGCAGCGTGATCTTCCCCTTCGGCTTGCTCCTTCCCGGGTTGATCCCTTGGAATGTGCCGGTTTCCTCGAGCTCGCTGTCGGGGATCTGGAGTTTCCGGACCACAGCAGAGGAGATCAGGTTCAGGCCGGCCCCGCCATCGACCAGCATCTTGGTGACCTTGAGGTTGTGGATGGTTGGTGAAACCAACATTGGCAAACACCCGACCGCAGTTGTGCGATCAGGGTGGTCCTCAATGTCGAAGATGATGGGCGTGCTGGACCACTTCAGAAGTTTGCGCGACTCGACGGGTGGCTCTGCCGCATTAACTTCCCGCACCCATTGTTTGAGTTGGCGGTGGGAAGTATGCAGAGAGGCACCTCCATCGATGCACAGAACATCTGTGGCCTTCTGGAACTCGTGCTCGCTGTTATCTCCGTCATCCATGTCTTCATCGTCGTCTTCGTCTTCGTCCTTGTCGCGGCCGCGGGGAGGTCTGTCTCCTTGCCGCTGCTTGGCCTTGCCGCGGCGCCCTCCCCGGCCGTTGAATGGCCGCTTCTTGCCGGACTCTCCACCACCTCCCTGGGCCTTCTCCTTGCCGCGTCACTCGTACTCAGCTTTTTGCTGCTCGACGAGGTACTCGACCCTTTTGAAGTTCTGGAGATCGTGGCCCTTGGTGCGGTGGATCTTGCAGTACTACTTGTCGGAGCTGTCCTGCTTGTCGGCGGCTGCCACAGTCTCCTTGCAGGAGCTCCCAGCCTGGGCTTTCTTGGCGCCGGCCTCCTTGCCGGTCTGCTCAACGACTAGCACTTCTTTGTTCTTCTTTTTTCTGTTGTTCCGCCGCCGGTTCTTATTTGCCGGGGCGGCATCCTCACTATCTGTTCCCCCTGCTCCAGTATCCTCTCCGGGGAGTCTCCTCCCCTCCTCCGCGCGTGCGCACTTGTCGGCCAGGGCATAAAGCTCACTGATGTCTCGGATCTTGGACATCGCCATCTCCTCCCTCATCCTTCGGTTACGTACGTTCTGGTGGAACGCGCTGATAACCGCGGCAGGGTGGACGTCGGGGATGTTTTGCTGGACGCGGCTGAATCTTTGGATATACTTTCGCAGGGACTCTCCTTCCTTCTGGGCGAGTATATGAAGATCGCTTTCCTGGCCATGGGGCTTGTGGCCACCCGTGAAGGCGCCGACAAACTAATGGCACAGGTCGGCCCAAGAAGAAATGGAGTTCTCCGGCAAGTGCATGAGCCAAGATCTGACGTTTGGCTTGAGCACTAGCGGGAAGTAGTTCGCGAGTATCTTCTCGTCTCGTCCCCCGGCAGCCTGCGCAACGATGGTGTAGATGCTGAGGAACTCCGATGGATGTGTCTTGCCGTCGTACTTCTCGGGCACGTCGGGCTTGAAGTTCTTCATGCTGGGCCACTGGACTTGCCGTAGCTCGCGAGTGAACGTAGGACAACCCGCCGCGTACGGCAAGTCGCCTGGTTCTCCGGGCGCGTGCATGTCGACAGCGGGTCCAGCGCGCTGGTCGGATTGTCGCCGCGCTTCTCTTCGACGCTCGATGCGAGTTCAAGCGTCCTCTTGTCGTCTGTCGTCGAGGACTTGGCGCTGATCGCGTCGAGCTCGCGGATCCGACGACGCGGTAGAGTCGTCGTCGATGTTGATCCGACGAGTCGGCGATTTTGGCCTTCGGGGAGGGGAGTGCACGGTAGTTGCGCCCCCGACAGTCTTGTCGCCATCCGCCCGCGCTTGGCTAACTTGCCGCGGCCGCGACGTCGTCGGCTGCTGCGGAGTGTCGTTGTTGGCGCAGGCGATGAGGCTTTGGATGGTGGCCCTCCAGTCGTCGGCCTTGTCCGCCGCTGGAGGGAAGTCGAGGAGTAGCTGAGCTCGAGCTAGAGCTTCTGCTGGAGTGGCGGGGAGCGGTGGAGAGCGGTGCGAGGAGCGAGATATGCTCGGACTTCTAACCGCGTTAGAAGGAGCAACGTCTCGTCCCGGCGACCGCGCCTTGCTCGTGCCAGCACGTTGGCCTTCAGCGTCCCGCGAACCGCCAGCTTGACCTTGGCCCAGCAAGCGTATGGTACCTTGTGTGCCACGTCACTACCGGTCCGGCGCCTCCTGAGACGGGCGCGGTGCATGCACGGACGCCGAGGTCTTGGAGTGCGCTCGGTCGTCCGTCTTGTCCTTGGACTTGGCTGTCGGAACCCCGATCCTAAGTCACACAGGTCTAGCCTGTAACACATCATATCACTTTGCGGCCTCACACACGGTATCCCCACGGGTGCCACCTTACCTAGCCCGGGACCGTTTGCGCATTTTGGCACACGTATATGATAGTGTCGCTAGCATCCATATGACAGAGAACCCGGGCCGACATGACCAGTTATAAACCAAAAGTGGCACCAAATTACAGAGACATGCATACATGACCCAGCAACGAATGTGTCGGTCATCAACGTATGAACCCAAGTCGTAGCAAGCTACAAGGACTTAAATGAGCAACGCGTGACATTTCCCCTAAGGGACAGACACAGGAACGAAGGACACATGCCGGCCAGCCTAAGTGTTCCGGAGCAGTAGCAAGCTACCAAGGCTCAGTGGAAGCACTAGGAGACATTTCCCTGTAAGATAGGCTACCAAAGGTAAACAACTAGGTGTCGGATCCCACACATAGCAATACACATTACACGTACGCATAACATGCAAGTATGTGTTGTACAACATGGCATCACAACATAACTCAACAACTCATATAGATAAAGGCCCAGAAGAGCCATCATAGCATTTATTACAATCAGAGGTCACATGACCCAACATACAGAGCATACAGGCAACGGAAGCATAACATGTCTGAGTACAGACAACTACAAAAGAAAAAGGCTGAGAAGCCTAACTAACTACTAGACCCTCCCAAGGGTACAAGATCGTAGCTGAGGTAACAAGCTAAACGTCGAAGTCCACGCGGAATCACTAGCGAGACTGAAGTCTCTCTGCAAAACATAAATTAAGCAAACATGAGTACAAAGGTACTCAGCAAGACTTACATCAGAACTAACTACATATGCAACAGTATCAACAAGGGGGTAGTGGAGTTTGACTGCAGCAAGCCAGCTTTGACTCGTGGCTATCCTGAACTACGACTGCAAGTAACTCTTTTGAGGTGGCGCACACGAGTCCACATATTCACCAATCAATACACCACTATGGATCCGCTCCCGTCTCCCTACGAGAAGGCCATCCATAGCACTCACACTTGTCTTGAGTATTTTAGAGTATCCACTTTCGATTGTCTATGTACCATGTAAGCATCCAAGAAGTCCATATCCGCGGACCCGGCTATTCGAATAGATCATGTTAACCCTGCAGGGGTGTACTTCTTCACACACGCTCTCGCCACTTACCGCCATGTACACATCGTGTATCTCGGCAACCTTCAAGCGGAAGCCTGGCGAGGGTGTCCGCCACGACCTGACTAACCACACAAGTCTCTCGTCCAGGTTTATCGCCTATTCGGGTTCCATCCGTGGGGAGATCCGGTCGGGGTGTCGCTCACGGCCCCAAAAGATGTGCGCAGGGTTCCCAAGCCCACCTCGTCGGATGGATCTACGCTTGGTACACCGTGCCATGGTGCCTAGTCTGACCCAAGCCCACATGTACCGTGTGCCACTTGGTAGACTACTAACACTACCTACAAACACCAGAAACTAGTTGCAACTCCTGGACAGAGATCTAGTTGATTAATAAGTTGAGAGGGGTCGAGTTACCGGAACCCAATGTGTGGTAGTAACTATGTCATTGGACAACTTACACAGAACTCAGTTCTTAAGGACGGCTCCAGTGAGACAACCCACCATGTACTCCTACATGGCCTCTCACCGCTACCTTTACCAAATCGTGTTCACACACTTAGCTCTCAACAGTAGGGCATGTTCACCACATTCCAATTCATCCCCGATGAATCAGACCTGACACAACTCTAAGCAATAGCAGGCATAACCAGAAAGCATGAATGAGTAGGCACAACATGGCTCAAACAACTCCTACTCATGCTAGTGGGTTACAACTATTTACTGTGGCAATGACAGGTCATGTAGAGGAAAGGGGTTCAACTACCGCAGCAAAAGCAGTTCAATCGTTGTTTTCCTAATGCAGTAAAAGAGAGCAGGAGCGAGAGAGTGGGATTGTATCGGAATGAACAAGGGGGTTCTGCTTGCCTGGCACTTCTGAAGATATTAATAGCTCTTCATCGGTGTCATCGAATTCATCGTCGGAACGTCGTCTACTGAGAGGGGACAAAATCGACAAACACATAAAGAACACAATCAATGCAATGCGACAATATGATGCATGATCATGACATGGCAATATGATGTGGTTTGGCCTAATGCAACTAGCAACCAAATTAAATGAAGTTGGTTTGAACCAAAGGTTCAAATTCAAACTCCATATGTGATTATTCAAATGCCATTTATTCAAATTGTCCTAGACAGTGGCTGTAAGTTATTCAAACATGCATGAAAATTCCATAAACAGATTCCTTGGATTTTTCTGATCAATTTTCATATATAACTTATTTTCATCTGAGCTACGGTTAATTTTCTATGATTTTTAGAAGTTTAAAGCATTTTCTGGAATTTCTAAACCTTTCTAATTTATTTAAATTCCAGAAAGGCTTTATTGCGTCAGCACTGCGTCAGGATGAGGTCAGCAGGTCAACTGACCGGCCAGGGTCAAACCTGACGTGTGGGGTCCACACGTCAGTGACACATGGGCTAACTCCGGTCAAAACAAGCGCTGACTGGAGTTTGACCAGGGCTAGGGCCCACTGTCAGTGGCTATTAAGGTTGGTTAGTGGTGTAATTAGCTCTTAACTAAGCGCCACGTCGGCGGTCACCGGAGTTCGGCCGGCGGCGACCAAAACTGCGGCGGCAACTCGCCGGACTTGAGCTACAGGCGGCGGCTGGGCTCACGGAGACCACCAGAAGAAAGCCCGCGTTCGTCCGCATCCAACAGAGCGATCGGGCGGCCTTGGGGTCGCCGGAATCGACCGCACCGGCGAGCGGGGCGGCGCCGGAGTTCGGGCACCGTCGGGTTTGGGGTTGTGGTGCACCAGGAAGTGAGCTGGTGCGTGCGTTCGGCTCCTGGGAGCACGGTGAGCATGGTGACGTGCTCGTTTTCGAGTTTGCGCAACTGTGGCTACGACGGCGACGAGCTAAGCGGCGGCCGGCGACGGTAAGGAAGGGGGCGACGGCTACGGTGAGTTACAGGCCACGGGGACAGGGGGAATCGGCGGAGGAGCTCACAGCGGGGTCGACGGGGGTCTCAGGAGGCTCGGGGAGGCGCCGGACGTAGCGAATCGAGGCGAGGTCGACGGCGGCCGAAGGTTGAAGAAGACGAAGACAGCGGCGTTTCGGGGCTTCCAGCGTCGGGCGGCTTGGCGAGGACGAAGAGAGGGACGAGGCGAAGCTCGTGGGCATGCTAGAAGGGCGAGGTGGTGGCACTGGCCGCGGTGGCAGCGAGCGCGGCGGCGATGGTGTTCGGTGGTTGCGAGAGAGAGAGCGCCAGGGGAGAGGAGAAGGACGAGGGGGTGAGGGAGAGAGCCAGAGAGGTGCGTGGCGTCGCCTGGGCGCGTCGGGGAGGCCGACGGAGCAGGAGGTGGCGGGAAGACGTGGCCGCGGCCGACTGTACGCCGGGCACGCAGCTGCTTCGGGGCGAGGGGGAGAAGACGACACGCGAGGGGGTGGGCTGGGCCAGCGGTGCTGGGCCGCAGCTGGGCCAGTAGGTAAGGCCAGGTAAAAACTTCTCTCTCTCTTATTTTTGTTTCTGTTTTCTATTCTTTTGCCTTTGTTTTGATTTAGTTTAGACACTAAATCATTTGATAAATTCTGACAAAATAGTGGGTGCACAAAGAACTATTCCAGAGACCCTCCACAATTTTCAGAATTTATTTGGAGCTATTTAAAAATATATAGCATGTAAATGGCCCCAATTCGAATACTTATTGATTTAATTCAAAGCCCAAAAATTCCCTAAAAATGTTCAATATTTTTGGTTTGGATCAGAACCCTTGCCAAAATTATCACACATTGATAAAGGCATTTCTGGGTTTATTGAAAAGGATTTTTATTTGAACCTAGTTGAGTTCATTTAGTGCTAGAGTTTAATCAATCCCCATTTCAAGTTAACAAAAATTTAAACATGATGCACAGCTAACCTAGCACTAGGCAGACAGGAGCTAGGGATGTGACAACTCACCCCCACTAAAACAAGAATCTCGTCCCGAGATTCGAGCGTAGGGTAAGAATTCAAAGGGGACACAAGCTTGCACAATCTTCACGATCCAATTTTCCTTCTCGGAGATGTTGATTTATTGCATCATATTGATCTTGTCATCCTTGCTTTCAAGCTTCATCCAACACAACAACGAAAGAACGTGAATTCTACAGGATTTGATCTTCTCGAAGATCGAGCAATTCAAGATCAACTTATGGATTGAGACGTCGAAACATCTCTTGAGATGACACACGGAGTACACCTCCAGGGGAATGGAGTGAAACAAGCGATGAAGGTCACTTGATAGGCACTAATTACGCACCTAAGAAGATGGTGATTGATACCACCAGACGGGGCACCTTAGAGAAGGTGACACATGGAATTATTCCCTTTAGTGGCAAAAGAATTACTTTTGATATAGAGATCATCGAAATTCCCTATACCAGCCTGAGACGGATCACAATCGATCATTTGACAGGGTCCGTAAGAATGACATTCTCGGGTCAGAATAGATGATGTGGACTTCCTTGTTGAAGACAACACCAGGGATGATTTTGCTTATCATCGGAAATGAATGGGACCCATGGCAAGTTGGCACATTGGCGGTGCAAGCTGGGAACAAAATGCAAATGCTGGGAATGATTCTAGTATCTGGGAAGAAACCCAACAGTAGAGAGTGAATCTACTCTTTGAGAGGTTATAACATAACCAAGAACACTGTAAGCAATCCCGGATAGTGCCGGTGATAACACCTAGTGCTTGTGCGTGCTCTCAAGAACTTGAGCATTCCCATATTCATCAAGGTTTTACCAATATCCGTGTCAAGGATCCTGGCAACACAACATACTACCATGATGAACGGTGATGGAGGATGCAGATGCAAAGGAAGATAACACTTTCTCAGATTCCACCTTAGCAGTGTCAGGGGCAAAATCTGGATGATCGACCGAGAGACATCTAGCACTCCGCTTCTAATGTTCTCCTTGATGTGTTAGGTACCACGGTCAATGCTTAAAAGCATCAACATGGCCATCAAGTTAAGGCCGGACTTCGGGAACACAAATAGCCCATAAAGAACAACTAGGGAGTAATTCCTACGAAGTCCTTATGGGAAGGTGGCCAATTTCTTCAATCAAGATACTACAACAATAGGTCTTTCGGCTGGGTGTGTTGGCCACGACATCCACTTTACCGGTTACCGAGAGACCATTATTATAGTTCTTGGAAAATACTCCAACCATCATATCTGCCTGAGATTCAATTCTAGTTGGTGTCAGGATATTCCAGACTCATCAAGTCTAGGAAGAAAAATGAAAGTTTGCAACACAAATCGACGGGACGGCGTTGCGAGATTCTCGGGAAATGGACTGCGGTAGTAAGCTCCAAAACATGAGCTGGTTCTGCTACATACACATGAACACGTTGTCCAAGACAAGCATGACCATGTAGTAGTCTTATAATAAAACACTACCGAGTTCAGGTGGGGACCACCATTGAGGATAACGAAGTCTCTAGGCAAGTCCATGGATTAGATCCCAAGCATAGACTTCTCTTCCTTGAACAAATCAATCGGTGGCTTGGTGTGCTACGGAATACATATGGAGTGGAGGTAATTAATCTACCAAACCATAGAATACTTTGCACGTATGCATGACTGATTTGGGATGATTCCAGGGGAGTAAAACAAGCTTTCCCAAATTCACGGTGACAACTTGCACCAACTGCACATGAATTGGAGGAAGTCACTTCTCTCATCCAAACATATACCTCGCGAACGGGACACGAAGGAAATGCTTACAAAGTTTCCAACACTAGCTTAATGTCCTACAAAATCATGGAGAAGGTAGCAGTGTTGCTGATGGGCTCAACAACAATTCATCCAGGTTTCCATATAGATGGAATTCCATGACAATGTGAACAAAGTGATAGCATTGGTCAGACCCAAAAGATATAATGGTGTATGCTCAAGGAAACAACCATGAGTAAGACAACATTACGAATATCGTTGGTTCTGATTTGACTTGACGATAACCCATACTCAAATCAAAGTTTAGACAAGACAATAGATCCACAATGATCACGAAGATCAATTGAAGAAGATATCATCTATCTTCAATACACACACAAGATATCCCTTTGAGGTGAGCTATGTGGATTAAGCTTTTATCTTCCAACTCTCCAAGTTGTTGTTTAGCTTAACCAACTAGTTCAGGGTATCCAACACAGATTCTTGGAGAAAGGGTGGTTTAGAGAGAAACCAGCTTGATCACGAACTCAACATAGCGGTCAGGTGACAACCTGGTAATACTTCCGAGAAGATATTCGGAAAATCACGAACCACCGATATGTTATTAAGCTTGCAAACAATCTTGCTATTCAGGGCAAGATGACATGATCACAAGAGTGAGGGATTTATGCAATCCTAACTCATTGATCAAAAGGTGCACCAGAAAAATGGACTAGGTAGCACGATCAATCTTAGAATGGTGATTTGGTAACCAACACACTAAGAATGAGATGATCGTCCATTTGCTACCAAGCAACAGGGTTGCTAGGAGTATTGATTTCACACATCACAATTCACTTATCGGTATTCCGGTTATAATAACACGGAAACCGAGGGATGAACAATGATGGCAAGAAGTATTACTACATCAAGAATTCATAAGAGATAGTGCAATTCTCACGACATTCTTGACATAAAGATGGTAATATTCCAGGATAGAACAGTTTAGAAGCTGCATTAGCATTCTTCATCTGCGAAGTACAACTTCTTTGACCAAATCCTGGATATGGATAAGGTACTGGAGTTTGTTTCTCCTAGTCATTCCGGAATAGAATGGCTTGACAGACCACAAGAGTAAAAGGCATCGATGAACACGAGTGCACAACTACTCCTGACTATCAACTGATAGACGAGGGTCATAATACAATTAAAAGGGGACAACTCAAGAAACATATAACTTCTGAGTTGTGGATGCATAGATTAACATGTCGAACGAGTTCAACATATTTCTTCCGGATAACCCATGCAGAAAATAGAATTGGCAGAGTCACAATATGAATGGAGTACTACTCAGGAGCACTCTGGTTGTGATCTTTTGGTTTAGAAGAACTTCTGCCATAATGGTTCATGGTATTGGAAGAACGATAACCATGGACCTTGAAGATTATCACAAGGTTACTAATATCCTAAAGGGACGAGCAGATACTACCAACATGAAGTAAGTAGAATGAATCTGGGGTTCAGGAACCCAGGAATAGAATACCTACCAACTAAATAGCATCACGGGATGCTTTCGAGAATGATGGCCAAAATCATCACACTGGAATATAAAACATTGCTGGATTACTGGGTGATCTTCTAAGATACTTAGGGTCATAATAATAACTCCAACATATGTGTCGAGGTAACAAAGTACCACAACTCACCGTCTAGTGTGGTTAATCTGGCCTAAAAGGACATTAGGAACAGATAGGAATGATTTGCAAATGCATCAGACTATTTAGAAACCTGGGATGACTCGGACAGCATAATGGCTGCAAATGCTCGAAAATACTTTTGAGATCCAAGCAAAAGGGTAGCATATCCACTTAACATCATCATGTCAAGGTTCTGAGACCAACAGTTGAGCAACATAAGTAGTAGGAACTGAACTGAGGGTTGAAACCACATTAACGTGATCCTAATAAATAGAATGAGAGTCCTAGTTCTTAATCCCCGTAGAAAGAAGAAGGTGACTCAGATCAGAAGGTCATAAAGTAAAGGAGTAAAAAGAGCATTACGTTCCCTTCCAGAATCAATTCCCTTATATAACTAAAGAGTTTCTAGACACGACTTCGACCAGTTTGGCTTACTAATCCTACAGGCAGTCAGGCTCTGATATCAAAGCTGTCGGAACCCCGATCCTAAGTCACACAGGTCTAGCCTGTAACACATCATATCACTTTGCGGCCTCACGCACGGTATCCCCACGGGTGCCACCTTACCTGGCCCGGGACCGTTTGCGCATTTTGGCACACGTATATGATAGTGTCGCTAGCATCCATATGACAGAGAACCTGGGCCGACATGACCAGTTATAAACCAAAAGTGGCACCAAATTACAGAGACACATGACCCAGCAACGAACGTGTCGGTCATCAACGTATGAACCCAAGTCGTAGCAAGCTACAAGGACTTAAAGGAGCAACGCGTGACATTTCCCCTAAGGGACAGACACAGGAACGAAGAAGGACACATGCCGGCCAGCCTAAGTGTTCCGGAGCAGTAGCAAGCTACCAAGGCTTAGTGGAAGCACTAGGAGACATTTCCCTGTAAGATAGGCTACCAAAGGTAAACAACTAGGTGTCGGATCCCACACATAGCAATACACATTACACGTACGCATAACATGCAAGTATGTGTTGTACAACATGGCATCACAACATAACTCAACAACTCATATAGATAAAGGCCCAGAAGAGCCATCATAGCATTTATTACAATCAGAGGTCACATGACCCAACATACAGAGAATACAAGCAACGGAAGCATAACATGTCTGAGTACAGACAACTACAAAAGAAAAAGGGTGAGAAGCCTGACTAACTACTAGACCCTCCCAAGGGTACAAGATCGTAGCTGAGGTAACAAGCTAAACGTCGAAGTCCACGTGGAATCACTAGCGAGACTGAAGTCTCTCTGCAAAACATAAATTAAGCAAACGTGAGTACAAAGGTACTCAGCAAGACTTACATCAGAACTAACTACATATGCAACAGTATCAACAAGGGGGTAGTGGAGTTTGACTGCAGCAAGCCAGCTTTGACTCGTGGCTATCCTGAACTACGACTGCAAGTAACTCTTTTGAGGTGGCACACACGAGTCCACATATTCACCAATCAATACACCACTATGGATCCGCTCCCGTCTCCCTACGAGAAGGCCATCCATAGCACTCACACTTGTCTTGAGTACTTTAGAGTATCCACATTCGATTGTCTATGTACCACGTAAGCATCCAAGAAGTCCATATCTGCGGACCCGGCTATTCGAATAGATCATGTTAACCCTGCAGGGGTGTACTTCTTCACACACGCTCTCGCCACTTACCGCCATGTACACATCGTGTATCTCGGCAACCTTCAAGCGGAAGCCTGGCGAGGGTGTCGGCCACGACCTGACTAACCACACAAGTCTCTCGTCCAGGTTTATCGCCTATTCGGGTTCCATCCGTGGGGAGATCCGGCCGGGGTGTCGCTCACGGCCCCAAAAGATGTGCGCAGGGTTCCCAAGCCCACCTCGTCGGATGGATCTACGCTTGGTACACCGTGCCACGGTGCCTAGTCTGACCCAAGCCCACATGTACCGTGTGCCACTTGGTAGACTACTAACACTACCTACAAACACCAGAAACTAGTTGCAACTCCTGGACAGAGATCTAGTTGATTAATAAGTCGAGAGGGGTCGAGTTACCGGAACCCAATGTGTGGTAGTAACTATGTCATTGGACAACTTACACAGAACTCAGTTCTTAAGGACGGCTCAAGTGAGACAACCCACCATGTACTCCTACATGGCCTCTCACCGCTACCTTTACCAAATCTTGTTCACACACTTAGCTCTCAACAGTAGGGCATGTTCACCACATTCCAATTCATCCCCAATGAATCAGACCTAACACAACTCTAAGCAATAGCAGGCATAACCAGAAAGCATGAATGAGTAGGCACAACATGGCTCAAACAACTCCTACTCATGCTAGTGGGTTTCAACTATTTACTGTGGCAATGACAGGTCATGCAGAGGAAAGGGGTTCAACTACCGCAGCAAAAGCAGTTCAATCGTTGTTGTCCTAATGCAGTAAAAGAGAGCAGGAGCGAGAGAGTGGGATTGTATCGGAATGAACAAGGGGGTTCTGCTTGCCTGGCACTTCTGAAGATATTAATAGTTCTTCATCGGTGTCATCGAATTCATCGTCAGAACGTCGTCTACTAAGAGGGGACAAAACCGACAAACACATAAAGAACACAATCAATGCAATGCGACAATATGATGCATGATCATGACATGGCAATATGATGTGGTTTGGCCTAATGCAACTAGCAACCAAATTAAATGAAGTTGGTTTGAACCAAAGGTTCAAATTCAAACTCCATATGTGATTATTCAAATGCCATTTATTCAAATTGTCCTAGACAGTGGCTGTAAGTTATTCAAACATGCATGAAAATGCCATAAACAGATTCCTTGGATTTTTCTGATCAATTTTCATATATAACTTATTTTCTTCCGAGCTATGGTTGATTTTCTATGATTTTTAGAAGTTTAATGCATTTTCTGGAATTTCTAAACCTTTCTAATTTATTTAAATTCCAGAAAGGCTTTATTGCGTCAGCACTGCGTCAGGATGAGGTCAGCAGGTCAACTGACCGGCCAGGGTCAAACCTGACGTGTGGGGTCCACACGTCAGTGACACATGGGCTAATCCGGTCAAAACCAGCGCTGACTGGAGTTTGACCAGGGCTAGGGCCCACTGTCAGTGGCTGTTAAGGTTGGTTAGTGGTGTAATTAGCTCTTAACTAAGCGCCACGTCGGCGGTCACCGGAGTTCGGCCGGCGGCGACCAAAACTGCGGCGGCAACTCGCCGGACTTGAGCTACAGGCGGCGGCTGGGCTCACGGAGACCACCAGAAGAAAGCCCGCGTTCGTCCGCATCTAACAGAGCGATCAGGAGGCCTTGGGGTCGCCGGAATCGACCGCACCGGCGAGCGGGGCGGCGCCGGAGTTCGGGCACCGTCGGGTTTGGGGTTGTGGTGCACCAGGAAGTGAGCTGGTGCGTGCGTTCGGCTCCTGGGAGCACGGTGAGCATGGTGACGTGCTCGTTTTCGAGTTTGCGCGACTGTGGCTACGACGGCGACGAGCTCAGCGGCGGCCGGCGACGGTAAGGAAGGGGGCGACGGCTACAGTGAGTTACAGGCCACGGGGACAGGGGAAACGGCGGAGGAGCTCACAGCGGGGTCGACGGGGGTCTCAGGAGGCTCGGGGAGGCGCCGGACGTAGCGAATCGAGGCGAGGTCGACGGCGGCCGAAGGTTGAAGAAGACGAAGACGGCGGCGTTTCGGGGCTTCCGACGTCGAGCGGCTTGGCGAGGAGGAAGAGAGGGACGAGGCGAAGCTCGTGGGCATGCTAGAAGGGCGAGGCGGTGGCACTGGCCGCGGTGGCAGCGAGCGCGGCGGCGATGGTGTTCGGTGGTTGCGAGAGAGAGAGCGCCAGGGGAGAGGAGAAGGACGAGGGGGTGAGGGAGGGAGCCAGAGAGGTGCGTGGCGTCGCCTGGGCGCGTCGGGGAGGCCGACGGAGCAGGAGGTGGCGGGAAGACGTGGCCGCGGCCGGCTGTGCGCCGGGCACGCAGCTGCTTCGGGGCGAGGGGGAGAAGACGACACGCGAGGGGGTGGGCTGGGCCAGCGGTGCTGGGCCGCAGCTGGGCCAGTAGGTAAGGCCAGGTAAAAACTTCTCTCTCTCTTATTTTTGTTTCTGTTTTCTATTCTTTTGCCTTTGTTTTGATTTAGTTTAGACACTAAATCATTTGATAAATTCTGATAAAATAGTGGGTGCACAAAGAACTATTCCAGAGACCCTCCACAATTTTCAGATTTTATTTGGAGCTATTTAAAAATATATAGCATGTAAATGGCCCCAATTCAAATACTTATTGATTTAATTCAAAGCCCAAAAATTCCCTAAAAATGTTCAATATTTTTGGTTTGGATCAGAACCCTTGCCAAAATTCTCACACATTGATGAAGGCATTTCTGGGTTTATTGAAAAGGATTTTTATTTGAACCTAGTTGAGTTCATTTAGTGCTAGAGTTTGATCAATCCCCATTTCAAGTTAACAAAAATTTAAACATGATGCACAACTAACCTAGCACTAGGCAGACAGGAGCTAGGGATGTGACATTGGCGGCGCCGTTTGTTTCCTCACCAACGTCCGTCCTTCCGCCAGCGTCTACCCCACCAACCGTTGGCTCCGGTGGTGGCGGGATAGACGCGGACGGGCCTGCTACCTCCGAAGCCTTCTTCTTCGGCGGCATGCTGATGAAGTCGATGAAGTCGGTGAAGTTGGTGGAGATTTCGCTCGCGTGAACGCTGGATCAGGTTCACACAACCTCGACGCACCCCCCTACCTGGCGCGCCAAAGATGTGGGGGAAACTGATCGCCTACGAACACCTATGGGACCAGAGCCCCTTTTCGGTACGGCAAGGGGGCGGAGGATGCACGAAGAGCAGATCGAGGCAGACACCCGAGCAGTTTACCCAGGTTCGGGCCGCACGGAGGCGTAAAACCCTACTCATGCCTTGGTTCGTATTGCATTTTGGGCTCGGGAGCGAGAAGAACTACAGTGCTTATCGCTAGCAGTACCGAGTGTGAGGGTGATCGATGATCAGAACCCCCTCTACGTTGCGCACGGGCCTCCTTTTATAGGTCAAAGGGGTCACCGACAGGTGGCAACGTAGGTGAGTGTAAAAACGTAAAAATGGTGGTAGTTGGAACAGTGTATGTACAGTGCTCTGTACCTAACCCTGACGGCAGGGGACAAGGGTATTAAATGCCCGTCGCCGTCACCCCGAATAGTGCAAAAAGCGTCCGTTAGGGCGCCTCCGTCTGCCACGACGGTGGCCTTATCATCGCAGCTTACCACCGTGTACCCCAGGCTGCACAGCCTTCTGCCACGTGCCCCTGGAAGGGCCCTAGGGCGACGCGTGGCCGGATGAGCTGGAGTGCGGGCACATAGTGGAAGCCTGCCGCGGCAAGCGCCTTGCCGCGGCCGCTACCTTGCCGCGCCCGGAAGCTTGTCGCTCTCCGGGCCTTGCCGGGACGCGCGGCGCGTCGCGGCAAGTCTCTTGAAATGCCATGTTTGGCCTTCCCAGCAAGCCCCTCTTGCCAGGGCCTTATACTAAAGAAGTGGTCTTGAGCCTTGAGTGGCCTTCCCGACAAGCTCCTCTTGCCGGGGCCTTGTTTCCTTAACTTGAATACTTTGTTCTTGAATGGCTCCAAATGAACCACAGTGGGCCTTGGCGGTCGCGCGGCAAGCCCTGCCACGAGACGCTGCGACTGTCCGTGCACAAGTTCGGGATACTAAGGTACCCCTACTTTCGTACACCAACAACAACCCAGTTCATTTTTTATATAATAGGATTACCAAGCCCAACTTATTTTTTAATAATATTCGTAACTCAATATTATTTTTTATACAAAATGGTCAGTCGAGACCATCATTGTTTTTTCACCCATCCCAGAAAATGGGTCCATTTCTACTAAAATCAAATGGCTTGTAAATTATCAGAAATGATAAATGCGCTGCATGTATGCAATATTATAATTCACCCAGCTCAGTAAATAGGTGTATTCGAATAAATAATCAAATGCACTTTAAATAATATATTTTATTATTTTATTTGTATTTCTTTATTATATTATACCTTAATATCTTGATTTGTCAAAAAATCCGCTATTATTATTTTTACCCAGCCCAGGGAATAGATTATTTTTCGAGTCAAAGCCCTGGAAATAGATGTATTGGCAAACAAAATGAAATGGGCTGTAAAACCGAAATACATGGGATGCATTCCGCCAAAGCTTTCTAAGCTAACTTTGTTGGCCCAGTAGACGAAGCCTACACAAGGTGTTGTCCATTTAGTGAACAAAAGGATTTAATGGTCTAAAACAAAAAGTCAACAAATTATTCTGACATGTGTAGTCGTTGGATTGACATCCAATGGTGATCATGCTTCTTCAATCTCTGGTCTAGTTGCTCTTGCTCCAGCCGCCAAAACCATCGCCGGCTGGAGCGCCTGCATCTGACTCCCATGGCCGGCTGTGCTGCCGCGCAGGCCTTGTTGCCCCACCCTACTCCAAGCAGTGGCCAGGTCATACTTGTACTCACCCACACCTTCTGTTATTCTCCGGCGAAGACAACCGAACTAGTCCCTCGTACTCCCCACCACCAGGGACTCCAGTGCCCCTTGTTCCACGACTCCAGATCATTCCCATCTTAGGCCCCGCCGTCATCCATCGCCTTGGTGCTCTCGGCGCGGCGTGGTTAACGTGGTCAAGGAACGACTTCCATCGGAAGAGGATTGTATGTGGAGAGGCTGACAGCTGGGTCCACGGCCATAGCAAGGAAGTGCCTCCTTATTACGCGTAAAATAATTATTCCTCCATCTGATAGCGGGGACCCATCGGAAGGGACTCTGTATTTTGCGAAAAAAAGTTTTGCCCCCTGACAGCTGGGACCTACCAACTACATCTTCGCACGCAAGGAAGTGCGTCCATATTACGGGCAAAAAAATGAGTCTTCCCACTGACAGCTGGGACCCACCTGCTATATCTTCACACGCAAGGAAGTGTGTCCTTATCTTCCCTGACAGCTAGGACCCACCCGGTCGAAGCATATGTAGCGTTGTCATTCTGGTCGCGAACGTGTACGTATATACTGGTCGATCGGTCTCTCTGCAATGATGAACCGTGGCCGAGCAAGCAGCGGCATGTGTAGTAGTAGAGCCCCCGACGTAGCAGTTCAGGTAGTCCAGTCTAAATTGTGTACACGTACATACAGCCAGATGCCAACAAATACGGCCACATATGCACATACGGGCGGGGTCTCGAATGCCTAGCTACTCGCGCATACGTACGGCCAGGGCACGTGTACATGGAGAGGCAACAGACGGCAGCAACGGCGTCCTGTTCATTGGCAGCCAAGCGGCTAGGTCAGAACGGAGAAATAGCATCCTGTTCATTGGGAGCAAAGCCACTTGGTCGGAACATGTCGTGTTCAACGGGAGCCAACCGGTTTGGCCGGAACAGCCAGAACGGGGACTAGCATACCGCAAAACGGAGGAAAACGGCCTTCTGTTCGACCGCGTACGGTCGAAACGGGGTCCTATTCATCGGGAAGGGTCTGGCGTACCACTAAACAGAGGAAACAGACTTGTGATCGAGCTCCTACATTCGAAACGAGGTGCTGTTGATCGGGAGGGGTGTGGCATACGGCAAAACGGAGCAAACAGACATGTGTTGGAGCACCTACGGTCAAAACAGGGTCATGTTCATCAAGAGGGGTGTGGCGTACCGGAAAACAAGACTCCACGGGCTACTGTTCATCGACCGTCTAGTGCCTTGCTCCAACCTCTATGGGCTACTGTTCATCCATCGTCGACTTCCTCCGCATCCACCTGCTATTGTTCATCCACCATCGACTTCCTCCCGCCTCCAGCATCTACTGTTCACCACGGGATCCTGTTCATCCAGCCTCCACCTTCTACTGTTCAACCAGCCCTCCACATGGGGGGTCCTGTTCAACCAGCCCTCCACGGGTTCCTGTTCATCCACCCCCAACCAGCTCGGGTGTATGGCGACCTCCTCTCGACCGGGGTCCTATTCATCCAGTGGTAATGGCCTCTCTTACCACAGGGTCCTGTTCATCCAACCCCCACTAGGAATTGTGCATCCAACCCCAACAATGGTCACTGTTCATCAAGAGGCAGCAACAGGTTTGAGCGGCTTCAGTTAGCAGCACTAGCAAAGGAATCGCTCAGGTTCGGTTAACAACCAGGGATCGATCGCTCAGGTTCAGTAACTTCTAGTGCCGTCACTCGGGTTGAGTAAGATAATGCCTTGCTCTGGTTCAGTTTGAGCCCAACACCTCGCACATACACGCGACGTGTACAAGAGAAACACGCAAACCTCCGTGCATCGGTCCGCCCCGACCACCCACCGTAACCAGGAACTCCCTGAAATTTTCCCCGCCCTCGCTTCTACCATGATTTTTTCTGTCATGGATGGCCCAAAGAATGTCATGCAATTGCGTCATCGGCCCGCCTAGGACGAAAAGCCCATTTTCTGTCTTGTTTTTTGTCATAGAAGTAGGATCCCACCACATCTATGATGATACAGGGTTTTGTCACAATTATCTTCATAGAAGTGTCATAAGCATGACATGAAAAAATTCGTTCGGGCCAAAATGTCACGGATGTGTCTTTTTTTGTAGTGAGACATGCTTTGGGATAACATTAACATGGTCATCAGGTAAAGGTCATACTATGGATACACAAAGGATCCATCGGAAACAACATATCAAATAAGTCATATAATTTTAGCAAGGAAAAGATGAGGATGTGGACGGCGGCTCAGCAACAATTCACCATGATTTCCATAAACATGAATTTTCAAAATTAAATGAACAAGGTGATAGCAATGGACACCGAAGTATATAATGAAGTATGTTCAAGGAGAACATTAACGATTAAACATTGAACGAAAGTGCACTTGGAAATATGGTCCAAGTAGCTCGATCAATGTAAGAATGGTGATTCAATAACCGATAGACTAAGAATCAAGATACCGACCATTCACTTTAAAGTGATAGGGTTGCTAGAAGTTTTGAATTCACACATCATAGTTCAACTATCAGTATTCCGGTTAGAAACAACACGGGGAACAAGAAAGGAACGGAGATGGTAAAAAATATTACTATATCAAGAATTAACAGTTGGAGCAATTCTCACATCATCCTTGACATAAAAGATGGTAATACTCCAAGGTAGAACACAACATAGGTCGGACAACAATGGACTTAATGTTCATTCAAAGCAAGTCCAAGTCTGTGTATGGAAGGAAGACATGGGTGTGGTCGATCATAACATAGATCATCGAGGGGCAAGCATGGAATTTCTCATCATGAATTTAACTGATATCTCAGAAGAAGTTAAAATGTTGACGATGACCATGACGCATTTGTCAAGAGATTTTAAGAGGATGCAATCGAACAACTACAACATCAATCAAAAGGTTGGCGGAACCACAAATAAGATTGCAAGATCGAATCGATATTGCCTTTCAAGACAACCAACATGATGTTGAAAGATCGATGTAAGCTTGGTGTACTGTTGGAACTACGTTCCTGGGATGAAGGACATAGATAGCACGGTCAAGCTTTAGCATGACGATGATGATATGGACAATCGACTGGGAAGGACAAGATCGAGTACAAAGTCGTAATCAACAAGCTTTACTAAGAGTTATTGAATGGGGTGCAGACTCGATTCACTATCAGGTGCCCTCGGTTGACGACAATCCAGAACCCGTGGAGTGACTATGACAGGGAAAGGTATTACTTCAACACAAATTCATAGGATGTAGTGAAATGGCATGTTACCTTAAGATACCGGGGGGTAATACTCGAAGGTGGAGCAGGATTGAGGTAGGACAAATGTATTGATCTGAAGAAGACAAGTACTTTAACTTGTCCGAGAAATGGAATCAAAGGAGAATAATCATGGTCGGAACCACAGTTGCAAAGGACCGAACATAGATACCTAATGAACTTATAACAAGGGGATTATTATTATTACAAGAAGCTTCCATGATAAGTTCCACATCGGGTCCATGGGCATGAACACAAAGGTTCAAGCTCAACTCCCACTTCTTCAATGCATTACCTTTCATTCACTTCTCACTTTTGAACAAGTCGTAGTGTTGAAATTTTATCTGACGAAAAGTCAGTAGAGTATAACTCGCATAACTTACGAGTTCACACATATTAGGGAAGGTGTAGGTTCAACCCATCGGGGCATCTTAGGAACATATAACACAAACTTCAGGAGTAAAGTATACCAGCTCGAAAGCAGAGCGTGGTTCAGGATGTAGAAGATACAGTTAACCAAAGGTATTATGTATCCGAGGAAAGGCTCACAAGGTTATTGAATATGATGGATGCTGCCGGATAAAATCCAACTAGGGATCTGGTGGTCCTTAAGAGACCTCATGTGAGCATCGTTACTCAAGCAAAAGAAGAAAGAACACAAGGAGATTGGATTATAGAAACAACTGATTAATTCAAAGCTCAAATGCAAAGGAATTGAGATTTCCCAATCAAGGGATTAGATGCAAACGCTCTGACCAAGAGAAAAGTAAGTTGAAAAGATATAGATCGACAATCAATCAAGTTTTGATTTGCTGAGAACTAGCTGATGTCCCGAGTGACGTCTGAGCCAAAGGAAAGAACTCTAATTGTGACTGATGATCGCGGGCATTTGCAAATATATCAAATCAAATTCTCAAAATGACAATGGCAAAGGATGCTAATGAATATTGCTAGACACATGGAATTAACCATAGTTCAGGCAGGCAAGAAGAATCTCAAAGGCAGTAAGTTGTAGAGGATTCTCAGAAGATCAGACATCATTACAAAGTACTTTGTGAAACACATGAACAATCGGGGGTGAACGAACACTCGGTAAGTGCGAGGAATTATCCGTAGGGGTATTCATGTGGCAAGAACTGCAAGGCAGTAGACACAAAGGGGTTCTCAGAATATGGAAAAATGTCTCGGGGTATCTCGTAATAACAAGAGTAATTGGGAATGAATGTATGAACGGAAAATGTAAGTCGTTTTCCATAAGGATATATCGGTGGTAGGGAATTGCATCGACGATGGGCACAAGGGTCTCGCGAATACATCGAAGAGCGTTTTAAGAATCTTCTGATGTAGCAGGCGATCATTTGTCGTGAGGGTCTCTCCGGATGGATGTGATCACGAGATCCTAATGTTAGAGTTAGTAACTTCGTTTTTAAACCGAATAGAAGAGAGATCAGAGTCCCAGAGTATAGACGAAAAATAATGGATCCTAGTACCACCCAATGGCGACGTGGGCCCGTAAGCCACACAACCATGTTAGTAAAAGTTTTTCAATGACTAGACTCAACTTCGGCCAAGGAGTTGGAAAGGGGGATTCCTACATGCAGTCGGCTCTGATACCAACTTGTGACACCCCTGATTTGACTGTACACTAATCATGCACGCAAATGTGTACGACCATGATCAGGGACTCACTGGAAGATATGACAACACAACTCTAAACATAAATTAAAGATCATACAAGCTTCATATTACAAGCTAGGGGCCTCGAGGGCTCAAATACATAAGCTCGATCATAAACGAGTCAGCGGAAGCAACAATATCGGTGTGACACCTCGTGACCGGTGCGCCAAGTGTCAGCCATTTATTCGCTGCCATTGCCATGTCATATGCTTGCGTTTTGCACTTTGCCATGTCATCATGTGCATTGCATCCTCATGTTTTCAAAACTTGCATCCGTCCGAGTCCGCCCGTCCTCTCCGTTGTCCGTTCTGAGCTCACAGACACTTGCACGCGCCTGCGGCAACTCCGATAGTTATTTTATGAGTGGCCGAAAAACGTTCTTGGAATGGGGTGAAACTTGGCGTGTGGTATTATTATAGTATAGGTAGACCGCCTGCCAAATTTCGTCGCATTCAGAGCTCGTTTGATAGCCAAACCGTTAAACCTATAGTGGCAATATAGCCGGATGATAACATCAGACGTTTCGGTGTTTCGAAACTGCAGCCGGGCCTCTCTCTCACCTCTCTACACAGCTCACTATTCCCCTAGGCCCAACCTAAACCCCCTCGCGTCCGGAGTAATCGGATTGCGATCGGATGCTCCGAAACGCTCTCAAAACCCCCTAAAACCAAGCCCTACCCTATTTAAACACCCCTCCTTCCATTTTTGGCACCCTAGCCTTCTCCTACCTCTCTCCTCCTCAATTTCTATGCCAGCCAAACCCCTGGACGCCACTTGTCGCCGCCCGAACCACCAGCGCCGCCGCCACGTCAGTGCGCCGTCGCCCTCGACCATTCCTAGGCCGCCACGTCACCCTGGCCTCTCCCCCCACCGCCGCAGGCCCGCCCAGGCCCGCCCCGGACCGTATTTGGGCCGCGCCTCCGAGACGCCGCTCAGCGCCCGCTCCCCGCTGCCCCGCTCGATCTGGATCGGGAGGAGCCTGATCCCGATCCCCCGCTCGGTGTCGCCGCCGGTCTCCACCGGAGCCGATGCCCCGCCGCTGCGCCATCCCAGTCGAGACCTGCGCCTCTGATCCGGCCGCTGCTGGGCGGATCCCGCCGCCGGCGCCCGTCTTCCACCGGATCCATGTCACCCGCACCCAGATCCGCCGCCGTTGACCTCGCCTCCGGCCTCCTTGTCCTCCTCCTCGCAGGACCTGCCGGAGTCCTGTAGCGCCACCGCCGCCCCACGTCCAGTGTCGCCGTCCTCGCCATTGGGGCGATGCCCGAGCTTGACCTCGCCGTGGGCCGCCACCTTCCTAAGGCCCAGCCAGCTCCGGAGGCCCAGTCGGCCTCTCCAGCCCACCGGCCTCCTCTGCTCCTCCCTCCGCCGAATGGGCCTCGACCCGCGAGGTGCGCCTCAGCCCAGCCCCTCCTATGTTTCCTATCCAGCGCCCATGCATCTTTTAGTTACCGTACGCTCACTTTGTTTTTTTCCTTCTTTTGAAAAAAACTGCTAAGTCCCTAGAATGTCATAATATATATGCATGTTTGAGTGGCTGTAACTTTTGGTGTGATGGTCCAAATTGAGCATATGATAATATCAAAATGTTCGTCTCGAAGTAATCTTCCTGTTAGTTGCATTTGCATGCATGTTGCTGTTCATCTTGGTGCTTTAATCTTCGTAGAAAAACTGCTATGTAATTTTACTGTCAAATCCTTGTTTCTGTCAACAATATGTATGCATGTTTGTGAGGTTGTATCTTTGTGCACGTTGAACCAAATGGAGTGTATGATATGTCAAAATGTTCATTGTGAAGTGCTCTACATGATGGTGGCTATTGCATTCATGTTAGGTGCCATATTGCCATGTTTATCTCTGTTGCAAAAGTGCATGCGGCTGTTAAGTGCTAGAAACTGTTATGAGATGCTGATTTGTCTTTTTCATATCTTTATGTGTGATTTTTGTTTGAGCAACATGTCAATACATTTTAGAAGCACAATCATGCCATCTTTGCTATGGTGCAATCCACTTTTCATGATATTCCTTGTGGTGATTGCAACAAGCTTGCAAAGTGACCTACTCGCTGTTGCTGATTTCTATGACTTGATGAAAACTGCTAAGTCTGAAACTGTTATATCCTGATGCCATGTTTGCTTGATGCCCTAGTTAAATCCATGCTTGTTTTGGGATATCCAATGACCATGTCTTGGAGTCCATGTTATGCTGTATCCATCCATGCCCTTGTTTGCATTAATGACCTGCTGTAGCTTGTTGTTTCATACTCTCAAATTGCTATAAAATGTTTCTATCAGCCTGTTAACAGTAAGTTCAGTTTTGCCATATGAATAGCTAGTGATCTATGCATCCTATGACCATGTTCTTGCCATGAGAAGCTTCATAAACATGTATTCTTTCTGTTGGTTATCTTCACATGCCATGATATGCTTTTAAATGAGTTGCACAAGCTTGCAAACATGCCTACTTGTCGTTGTTGCTGCCATGTTTAGTTTATTTCACTAAGTCTGGGAATCTGTTATCTTTTGCAATCTTGCCATGATGTTTTGAGCATGTTCTAGTGGTGTTTGTTAGTATCTCAGTGATCATGCTTGTAGTGCTTGACATGTACATGCTTGCTATGCCCTTTGATGCCATGAAATGTTATTGTATCATGTTGTTTTGATATCAACTATATGCCTACTTGCTGTTTTGGACAGTTTGTGCCTCAAACTAGTTCCATGTGTATGTGTTGAACCGTTTCTCCGTTTTCAGCATGTCCTATATGAAACTTGTGTGTTTTCGCATGTAGATGCATAATAACATGTTATATACCTGTTTGGAGTGTGTTTGCTTGGTGTTTGGATGCATTTTACATCAATGACATGCTTGAAATGTTTTGCTCATATCTTCGAGGCTGTAGCTCCGAATTAAATGAACTTTATATGTAACTTGACTAGAATTTCAAGTAGATAATCATGGTGCATGTTAACTTGCTGTTTATCAATTTGAACTTAAAGTTTGTTCAGATCTGGACAATTTCGAAATTTGCATATGAGGACTTACCAGAATTGTTATATGTTGTTTCTGGCCTCATTTAAACTTGTTTGGTTGTGTTGTTCTTGTATGCTTCATCCCTTGCCATGATTTGCATCATGTAGCCTTGTCATGCATCATACTTGGTTGTGCATCATGTCTTGTTATGTGTTGTGTGTTTACCGTGTTGCTTGCTTCTTCTCGTTAGTGCTTGTTTCGTTGCGATCGTGAGGATTCGTTGGACTACGCTTGGTTCGTCTTCGTGGCTTCTTCTTCGTCTTCTTCATGGACTCGTTCTTCTTCCTTGCGGGATCTCAGGCAAGATGACCGTCACCTTGGACACCTTTACTATCATTGCCATGCTAGTTGTCTCGATGCTATCGCTATATGTCATGCTACCTATGTATTTGGTGTCAGCCTCTCCTTGTTGCCATAAAACCTCTAACCTTTGACACCATCCCAGCAAACCGTTGTTTGGCTATGTTACCCGCTCGCTCAGCCCCTCTTATAGCGTTGTTAGTTGCAGGTGAAGATGAAGATTGTTCCATGTTGGATCTTGGTTGTTGGAATATTACTATAATTAACACACCTATATACTTGGCAATGGATGGAAGGCTTGGCCTTTTGCTCAGTCTTTTGTTCCACTCATGCCGCCTTAAGAACCGATAAACCGGTGTTATGTTCCTTGATTTTGCGTTCCTAACACAGTTGGGTATATGGGGACCCCTTGACAGTTCGCTTTGAATAAATCTACTCCAGCAAGGCCCAACATAGGTTATAATTTGCCTCATAATCAAAACTTAATTAATTAATTAAATTTGCATAGGGGCTCGCGTCCCCGGTTCTTAATTTTACATTACAGGGAGGGGCCAGTGCCGATGGTGTTTGTCCCAACTAGAGTCGTTTGCGGCGCCACCCCTTGGCAACTTGGGGTTTGGTCGCTGTACGATGTGCTCATCCGGTCGTGGCCTGAGACGAGATACGCGCGGCTACTATCAGGGTGTCGGCACGCAGGGAGGTCTTGCTGGACTTGTTTTACCATTGTCGAAATGTCTTGTGCATCGGGATTCCAAGTCTGATCGGGCTGTCCCTAAGATATGAGGTTCTTACCTCTGCTGATCGTGAGAGCTTGTGATGGGCTAAGTTGGGACACCCCTGCAGGGTTATGATCTTTCGAAAGCCATGCCCGCGGTTATGTGGCATATTGGAATTTGTTAATGTCCGGTTGTAGTTAACTTGACAAAGGATCCGAAATAAAACACACGAACCGCATGAGTAACCGTGACCGTCTCTTTTCACTTTGAGAGGAGAACACGGTGGTTTTTTTTTGACTCGTAGGTACTTCAGGATCTTTAGCGATCATTACTAGTTTGCGATCGTTTGCGTAGTTGCTCATCTTATTCTGGTACACTTAAGTTAGCCACCATATATTGCTTAGCCGCTGCTGCAACCTCACCACTTAACATCTCCATACCCTTTAAGCTTTGCTAGTCTTGATACCCATGGTTATGGGATTGTTGAGTCCTCGTGGCTCACAGATACTACAACAATAGTTGCAGGTGCAGGTTTCCGATGACTTGACGTGAGAGCGATGTTTACTTGCGTTGGAGTTCTTTCTTCTTCTTCTTCTTCCTCTTCGTCAATCTTGGGTTAGGTTCCTGGTCGGCAGCCTGGGATAGCAGATGGATGTCGTTGTGTTTTTCATGTTTGCATCCGTAGTCGGATGTCTTGTATTTATGTTGTTGTATTCATGTGACTTGTATGAATTATTGTATCCCCTAGTATTTATGTAATGGTACGATGTAATGATATCGATCTTGCTAAGCGCCCAAAATGCAGTTGTGCCCCAATCACGAGGTGTATCACGTGATCGGAATAGAATCGCATATTGGGCGTTACAATCTGAGTATAGACATAAGTTAAACAAGTTACCATACGATGGCTAGCACAAACAGGGATACAAATCGAAAAGGCAAGGCCTCCTGCCTGGGATCCTATAACCCACAAGTATAGGGGATCGCAACAATTTTCGAGGGTAGAGTATTCAACCCAAATTTATAGATTCGACACAAGGGGAGCCAAAGAATATTTGTACGTATTAGCAGCTGAGTTGTCAATTCAACCACACCTGGAGATTAATTATCTGCTGCAAAGTAATCAGTAGCACAACAATATGATAGTTTTGAAAGTAGTGGTAGCATCAATAGTAACGGTAACAATGATAGCATTAGTTTTGTAGCAAGTGTAGTAGTAACGATAGCAGTAGTAACTTAGCAAGATCAATATAGGATAAATTCGTAGGCATTGGATCGGCAATTTGTTGGATGATATTCATCATGTGACAGTTATAACCTAGGGCGACACTAGCTCCAGTTCATAAATATAATGTAGGCATGTATTCTGTAAATAGTCATACATGCTTATGTAAAGAACTTGCATGACATCTTTTGTCCTACCCTCCCGTGGCAGCGGGGGGCATATTGGAAACTAAGGGATATTAAGGCCTCCTTTTAATAGAGAACCGGAACAAAGCATTAACACACGGTGTACGCATGAACTCCTCAAACTACGGTCATCACCGGGAGTGGTTCCAGTTATTGTCATTCCGGGGCTGCCGGGTCATAACACGTAGTAGGTGACTATAACTTGCAAGATCGGATCTAAAACATGAATATAATGATAATATCATAAATGGTTCAGATCTGAAATCATGGCACCCGGGCCCAAAGTGACAAGCATTAAGCATGGCAAAGTCATAGCAACATCAATCTTAGAACATAATTGGATACTAGGGATCGACCCTAACAAAAACTAACTAGATTACATGATGAATCTCATCCAACTCTTTACCGACCAGCGAGCCTACGAAGAAATTACTCACTCCCGATGGGGAGCATCATGGAATTGGCGATGGAGAAGGGTTGGTGATGACGAAGGACAAAGACCCCCCTCTCTGGAGCCCCAAACGGATTCCAGATCTGGCTCCTGAGGAAGAACAGGGGGTGGCGGCTGCTGTGTCTCTTAGATCGTGATTATTCTTTCTCCCTGATTTTTTTCTCGGTGAACAATAATTTATAGTATCAGGGTTGATGTCTGCAGGGCCACTAGGTGGGGACAACTCACCTAGGCACGCCAGGAGGGGGCGCGCCCTGGTGGGCTGTGCCCACCTAGGTGCCCTCCTCCGGTGGTTCTTGGCTCCGGTATTTTTCTTTTATTATATAAAAAATCCTCGCAAAGTTTCGTCCCATGCCAAGAACTTTTATTTCTGCACAAAAACAACACTAGGGTAGTTCTGCTGAAGACATCATCAGTCTGGGGTTAGTTTCATTCAAATCATGCAAATTAGAGTCCAAAACAAGAGGAAAAGCATTAGGAAAAGTAGATCCGTTGGAGATGTATCAACTCCCCCAAGCTTAAACCTTTGCTTGTCCTCATGAAATTCAGTTGATAAACTGAAAGTGAGAAAGAAAAACTTTTACGAACTCTTTTACTCTTGTTTGCATAAATAAGCTTAAACAACACCGAGGTTTTCATCCAGCATTATAATCAACCATGTTGAAAATAACTCTTAAAAATTATAATAACTCATATCAATGACATAATCAGGTAGCAAGCAATAATAAGATCTCTCAAACAGCAACACGTTATCAAAACAACCATGATATAACATGATAATAGTGGTATCTCGCTAGCCCTTTCTGAGACCGCAAAACATAAATGCAGAGCACCTCCAAAGTCCGAGCAGTGACTAAACATTGTAATTCATGGTAGAAAAGATCCAGTCATGATAACACCCAACATTCACTACACACAATGCATAGCCATGACAACAGTGCTCTCAGATCTGGCGCTTATTAGAGAAGGTGATAACACAACATAAAAGTAAATAGATAGTCCCTTCGAAGATGGAAGCAGTGATTTGCAGAGGTGCCAGAGCTCAAGTTTTTAAAACAGAGGTAAACGATATTTTGGGAAATGCACCCTTCTCATTTACTTCACGACTATCAGTTATCAATATCTCCCATGCTAGACACGCTAGTGGCGGTTCCCAAGCAGAAAAGTAAAGATTTGGACTCCATTGGGAGTTTTTGTTTGTTTATTTATAAGCTTTTTCTTTTTGCAATTTGGGACTGAGAATCCCTATTACCGCCCTTTTCTCGTGCGATGGCGAGTGAATACACACTCGATCTGAGAATAACCAGCTTAGCATGGAAGATACCGACCACCTCCTGTCCTTCCATGAACTATCCAGGCACACAAAAAGATGTTTATTTGAAGTTTTTAGAGGTGGCAAATGCAAATTTACTTAGGACGGCAGGGTAATACCGCATATAGGTAGGTATGGTGGACTCATCTGGAATAACTTGAGTTTTTGAATTTGATGCACAAGCAGTAATCCCGCTTAGTACAGGTGAAGGCTAGCAAATAGGCCGGGAAGCCGCCAGCTAGAGAGCAACAATGGTCATGAACATGCATCATCCATACTAAACATTGGACACCCGCATGAGTAGGATATGGACACCATGAACATAAATATCATAGAGGCTTCGTTGGATTTGATTCAACTACATGCATAAACATGTGCCAAGTCAAGCCACTCAAACATTCAGAGGAGGATACCATATCATCATACTACATCACAATCATTTTAACGCAATGTTGATACCCAAGATAAATCATTATCAACTCTTAGCTACTTATGCATGGCATGTGAACTATAATCTCTAATTTTCATTGCAAACATGTTTAATCATAATGGGATGAATCATGGATACTAGGTTAAACCTATTTACAAAAACAGAACAAGTCGAGTTCATACTAGTTTCTCTCTGCCACGGCCAGTTCATCGAATATCGTCATTATTGCCTTTCACTTGCATGATTGAATAATGTGAAATAATAATAATGGTGCAAGAGTGTTGTGGACTAAGCTGGAATCTGCAAACAATTTATTCAACAGGAGAAGAGAAGGTAAAATGGGCTCTTCATTAGATCAACAGTTATGGAAAAGAGAGCCACTCAACATTTTCATTGTGGTCTTCTCCTTAGTACGACTTGGAAATAAAAAGAAAGAAATTCAGAGAAACATACTGAAATATTTTTGGAGTTTTTGGTTTTCCAGAGCAAGCAAACGAAAAAGGAAAACAAAAATGAGAAAAGCTATTTACACGGGAAAACTCCCAACAAGCAAAAGAAGAACAAGGAAATATTTTTGGGGTTTCTTCTTAATATTACAACTAGGCAAGCATAGAAATTAAACTAACTACAACTAGACAATTTTTTTTCTATGGTTTATCAAACACACAAGAAGAAAGCAAGGAAATAAATTAAGCATGGTTAATACAATGAAAAAGTGTGGACACTGACGATTGATATGTGTGAACATGATTGTAAAGATGGTGAGAAACATGTACTCCCCCAAGCTTAGGCTTTTGGCCTAACTTGGTATGCAGTCAGTAGCCTGTATAGTGGTCAGGGTATTGAGGAGCAGGCATCCACTCATCCCACTATTGAGGTCCTCCTCTCCTGCAGCCTGGGCGTTCCGATAGGCAATGATATCCGCAGGCATAATCCTATATCTGCCCCTGGCGATAGGATCAAACAAAGCAGGTGCAGACAGTGGAATGATATCACGAGCAGTCACGCTAAAAACTAGGTTGTAAGGAATATGAATGTTAGGATAATCGACATCATTAAATGGGTGGTGATCCACAGCAACACGATCTAGGTAGACCTTGGGTAAAGGAAAATCATGGAAGTGTATCTGAACGTTAAAGCGAGTCACCAAACGAGTGGCATACATACCACCATGTATTTTACCCTTAGATTTATTAATGTGTAGGCGGCGCACCACAATAGCTCCCAAGCTATAAGTGTTGTTGCCCTCTAGTGCACGACGCAAAACAGCAAGGTCTGGTGAACTAAGTGCACCCACCTTCTCTCTAGCTTACAAGCTTTTTTAAATGAAAAAGGAAAAATAATGAACAACAGGAAAAATGCAAGCCAACATAAGTGACACCCGACACCCCTCCCTCGTCACCCATTGTAACAGTGCGGTAAAAGCTTTCAAACTCTGCGGGTCTGGGCTCTGCCAAACTACCATCAGTAGGAAGCAAGCATATTTTGCAAAATTCTGTAAGAGGTATCTGATGGGATTCAACATATAATTTAAACTGCACCTCAGGGGGTTATTTCTAGGGAGAACATTAAAACTTTGCACAAAGGTATTTGTGAGGAGATGATACTATTCACATTTAGCCGTAATGAAGTCGGGGAGGCCGGCATTAGCAGCATAGTGTTTTACCTCTTGAAGGATTCTGGCATCTTCCATGAACGGAGTATGCGGCCACTCGCATGGCCATATCTCCGCCAATCTCCGAACATGGAGATCAATATCATATGTCTCCCCAATCACTGCTTTGGAGTTCTTCTTGGAAGAAAACTTCCTACAGAAAATCATGTTTTTCCTATGAACAAGATTCTAAAAAATTTAGTCCACACATTTTTTCTCAACAAAACTTTATAAAATTGATAGCAACTACTCATAGGGATACATAGAAGCTATAGCAAGCATTCAAACTACTTAGAACACTAAGAATTCAACATGCAAGCTCATCTACAGCAGCACCAAGAGTAGCTAATTATTCAAAATATAAACCACTAAAGAAAAAACAAATTAGACAAACGAAGGAGTCACATACCAAGCAACAATCCCCCGAAACAGTTTCGGAAACGGAGCTTCGAGTAAAGAGATCGAAATCCGCGGGTTTGAGAGCAAGAGCACAAGAGAGAGAGCAATGGAGAATTTTTTCCGGAGGTAGGTGATGAGGTTGTATAAAGAGATAAGGGAGAGGGCCCACATGGGGACCACAGCCCACCAGGGCGCGCCTGGGGGTCCTGGCGCACCCATGTGGGTTGTGCCCACCTGGTGCACTTCCCTCTGATATTATTTGCACCAGAAATTCTTAAATATTCAGGAAAAAATCGTGTTAAATTTTGAGGGCATTCTAAGAACTTTTATTTTTGGGACATTTTTTTATTGCACAGAAAATTCAGAAAATAGACAAAAATGGCTTTTTATTTTATTTAGCTAATAAAAACATAAACAAACGGTAGGGACTGAAGGTAGTGTTTACTAAATTCATCAACTTCATACCGCTCAAAAATGATTCATTAATAAGGTTGATCAAGTCTTATTAACAACCACTTTCGATTAGCATGAAACCGAAGAACTTTCGTAAATCACTAAGTTACCTCAACGGGGATATGAAAGTCCCCAACAATAAGCATTTCATACTTCTTTTTCACAGTAGGTAGAGGTTTTTGAAAACTTCCAATAGTGATTGTCGGAGATTTTTCACTAACATGAATACCATTCACTTGGAATTGTTTCTTCAGAAAGTGCACCATATGCTCATTACCATTTATATGAAAAGTGACCTTGCATTTATTGCAAATAATAACAGCCCTTGCAGTATTCAAGAAGGGTCTACCAAGGATAATCGACATGTTGTCGTCCTCGGGCATCTCAAGTATAACAAAGTCAGTCAAAATAGTAACATTAGCAACAACAACGGGCACATCCTCACAGATACCGATAGGGATAGCAGTTGATTTATTAGCAATTTGCAAAGATATTTCAGTAGGTGTGATTTTATTCAAATCAAATATTTTATATAAGGAGAAATGCATAACACTAACACCAGCTCCTAAATCACATAAAGCAGTTTTCACATAATTATTTTTGATGGAGCAAGGTATAGTTCGTATTCCTGGGTCTCCAAGCTTTTTAGGTACTCCATTCTTAAAAGTATAAGTAGCAAGAATGGTGGAGATTTCAGCTTCTGGTATTTTTCTCTTATTGGTAATGATATCTTTCATGTACTTTGCGTAAGGAGGCATTTTCAAGATATTAGTCAAGCGAGTACGCAAAAAGACTGGCCTCAACATTTCAAAAAGCGTTCAAATTCTTCACCATCTGTCTTTTTAGTTGACTTGGGTGGAAAAGGCATAGGTTTTTGAACCCACGGTTCTCTTTCTTTACTGCGTTTCCTTGCAACAAAGTCTTGTTTATCATATCTTTTATTCTTAGGTTGCGGGTTATCAAGATCAACTTATGGTTCTATCTCAACAGCATTATCTGGTTCTCTTTCATTATTTAATTGAGTATCTTCATGAACATCAGCATTGTCTTTCATTATCACTAGGTGGATCCTCATTACCAGATTGAGTTTTAGCATCAGAGATAGAAACATCATTATCATTGTCAGGAGGTTTTTCTATTTCAGGTTCATTAGTAGCATGCAAAGTCCTATCAGTTTTCTTTTTGTTTTTCTTGTTAGAGGGACTAGATGCAGTGGTGTTGTTTCTTTGTGAATCATGTTCCATTCTTTTTGGGTGTCCCTCGGGATAAAGTGGTTCGTGAGTCATTTTTCCTCCTCTAGTTGCAACTATAACAGCAAAGTCATGTATGTTGCTATTCATTTCATCGGGTAATCCTCTTTGAGATTTAGCAACTTGTTCTAGCTGGGTTTGTACCATAGAAGCATGTTTTCCTACACCTCTAACATCATTTGAAATTCTAAATAACAAGTCACTCAAGCGAGCAATCATATCAGAATTGTACTTCAATTGTTTCATAACATTTGCATTGAAGTGATCTTGTTTCCTAACGTAGTTTTCAAACTCATGAAGGAATTGACTAGGACGCATATTGTGAGGATTATCATTGTCATTGAATTTCATTAGAGAATTTACCTCTACCACCTTAGGCAGTGGTGGTGCATTAAGCCCATGTATTTCTTCAATATGAGGTAAATTTTTAACATCCTCAGCTTTAATACCTTTTTCCTTCATGGATTTCTTTGCCTCTTGCATATCTTCAGGATTGAGATATAATATACCCCACTTCTTCGGAGTGGGATTAGGTGGTGACTCAGGAAGAGTCCAATCATCATAATTTTTCAATATGTTTTTCAATAGTTCTTCAGCTTGTCCAATAGTTCGTTCCCTGAAAACACAACCAACACAACTATCTAAGAAGTCCCTAGAAGCATCAGTTAGTCCATTATAGAAGATATCGAGTATTTCATTTTCTTAAGAGAGTGATCAGGCAAAGCATTAAGTAATTGACAAAGCCTCCCCCAAGCTTGTGGGAGACTCTCTTCTTTAATTTGCACAAAGTTAAATATTTCCTGTAAGGCAGCATGTTTCTTATGAGCAGGAAAATATTTTTCAGAGAAGTAATAAATCATATACTGGGGACTACGCGCCCAACCAGGAGTAAGAGTATTGTACCAAGCTTTATCATCACCCTTTAATGAGAACCGAAATAATATGAGAATATATTAGTAACATGTTTTCTCATCATGAGTAAAAAGGGTGGCTATGTCATTTAGCTTAGTGAGATGTGCCGGAACAGTTTCAGTTTCATAACCATGGAAAGGATCAGATTCAACCAAAGTGATTAACTCCGGGTCAACAGAGAATTCATAATCCTTATCATAAATAAAGATAGGTGAGGTAGCAAACTTAGGTTCATATTTCATTCTAGCATTCAGAGACTTTTCTTTATACTTGCATAATAATTTTTCTAGATCATCTCTATCATTAGAAGCAAGAATATCTCTAGTTGTTTCCTCACTCATAACATAACCTTCAGGTACCTTAGGAAATTCATATCTAAGAAGGCTAGTTCTAGCAGGTGTTTCAAAATTTTCAGTTTCAAGATCATCATCAGATTCGAAAACATCATGTTGTCTTACTGTAGTAATTTGTTCATCAAGAAAGTCACCAAGTGGCACGTCATCATCATGCAAGGTACTAGCATCAACATAAGTATCATTCATAGCAGAAGTAGCATCATCAATAACTTGCGACATATCAGGAGTAATAGCATGTTGTGGTGTTGCAAGTTTACTTATAACAGAAGGTGAATCTAAAACAGAACTGGATGGCAGTTCCTTACCTCCCCTCGTCTTAGAGGGATAAATCTTAGTCTTAGCATCCTTAAGATTCTTCATAGTGATAGATTGATAATAATCACAAGTGACTTAACAAATATAGCTATACTCCCCGGCAATGGCGCCAGAAAAAGGTCTTGATAACCTACAAGTATAGGGGATCGCAACAGTTTTCGAGGGTAGAGTATTCAACCCAAATTTATAGATTCGACACAAGGGGAGCCAAAGAATATTTGTAAGTATTAGCAACTAAGTTGTCAATGCAACCACACCTGGAGACTAATTATCTACAACAAAGTGAACAGTAGCACATTAATATGATAGTTTTGATAGTAGTGGTAGCAACAATAGTAACGGTAACAGTGATAGCAATAGTTTTGTAGCAAGTGTAGCAGTAACGATAGCAGTAGTAACTTAGCAAGATCAATATAGGCTAAATTGGTAGGCATTGGATCGGCAATTTGTTGGATGATATTCATCATCTGACAGTCATAACCTAGGGCGATACGACACTAGCTCCAGTTCATAAATATAATGCAGGCATGTATTCTGTAAATGGTCATACGTGCTTATGTAAAGAACTTGCATGACATATTTTGTCCTACCCTCCCGTGGCAGCGGGGTCCATATTGGAAACTAAGGGATATTAAGGCATCCTTTTAATAGAGAACCAGAACAAAGCATTAACACACGGTGAATACATGAACTCCTCAAACTACGGTCATCACCGGGAGTGGTTTCGGTTATTGTCACTCCGGGGTTGCCGGGTCATAACACGTAGTAGGTGACTATAACTTGCAAGATCTGAGGTAAACCATGAATATAATGATAATATCATAAACGGTTCAGATATGAAATCATGGTACCCGGCCCCAAAGTGACAAGCATTAAGCATGGCAAAGTCATAGCAACATCAATCTCAGCACATAATGGATACTAGGGATTGGCCCTAACAAAAACTAATTAGATTACATGATGAATCTCATCTAACTCCTCACCGACCAGCGAGCCTTCGAAGGAATTACTCACTCCCGATGGGGAGCATCGTGGAATTGGCAAGGGAGAAGGGTTGGTGATGATGAAGGATGAAGATCCCCCTCTCCGGAGCCCCAAACGGACTCCAGATCTGTCCTCCCGATGAAGAACATGAGGTGGCGGCTGCTCCGTCTCGTAGATCATGATAATTATTTCTCCCTGATTTTTTTCTCGACGAATGTGAATTTTCAGTATCAGGGTTGATGTCTTTGGGGCCACCAGGTGGGGACAGCCCACCTGGGCGCTCCAGGAGGGGCGCGCCCTTGTGGGTTGTGCCCACCCAGGTGCCCCCCTCCGGTGGTTCTTGGCTCAATTATTTTTCTTTTATTATATAAAAAATCCTCGCAAAGTTTCATTCCATTCCGAGAACTTTTATTTCTGCACAAAAACAACACCCTGGTAGTTCTGCTGAAAATAGCGTCAGTCCGAGGTTAGTTTCATTCAAATCATGCAAATTAGAGTCCAAAACAAGAGGAAAAGCGTTAAAAAAGTAGATACGTTGGAGACGTATCAGGATCCTCCTAAACTACTCCTGGTCGTCGGCGGCCTCCACGTAGTAGTAGCCTCTGTCGGGGTAGTAATAGTCGTCGGCTGTGGCATCTAGCTCCTGGGCTCCACCATATGGTTGCATCATCCGAGAAGAAAGGAAAAGGGGGAAAAGGGGGGAGCAAAGCAACCGTGAGTACTCATCCAAAGTACTTGCAAGCAAGGATCTACACTACATATGCATTGGTATCTGTAATAAGGGGTAATATATGTGGGCTAAACTGCAGAATGCCAAAATAAGGGGGGATAGCTAGTCTTATCGAAGACTACGTTTCTGGCAACCTCCATCTTGCAGCAGTAGAAGAGAATAACTAGAATAGTAAAAAGTATCATCGCATAGCATAATCCTACCCAGCAATCCTCTCCACATCACCCTGTGAGAGAGCAATCACCGAGTTGTGTCTGGAACTCATCTGGGTGTGTTTTATTAAGTATCCGGTTCTAGTCGTCAGAGGTCGGAGTACAAGTACAAGTCTGTAGGTGTTCTCGGAACCAGGGTACCAGACTTGCCTGCCTGCGGCCCAAGGCGTGGCTCCTTTTCAGGCCTGGTACGACCCATCTTCAACATCGACACTCAAGACTCTCGCGAGGGACCAATCCTCGCAGGGAGGACGACACCAAGACCTCCGGAAGGGGCAGCCTCGGCTGGGTGGCTCCCGAGGAGCGGAGAACTCTATGCAACCCCCCACCTCGCGAGGTTTGCATGACGCAAGCCATGACGATCAAGGCCGGGCGGGCGCCAGCGGGCGCAGTACAACAGTTTCCTCTTTGGTGCTAGGGAGGCGGGCTCAGACGGATAGTCCCGAGGAATCTGCCGTAGGTTTCCGTTCCAATGCAACAAGACCAAGACCGCCAGGACGGCAGGACGGAGGTCATCACCGAGCCCACCATGGCGTCAGGATCAGAGGCTTTGCAGGCGAAGACCACCTTTATTTAGGATAAGATGTACTTGTTGTCCCCCTTCAAAATTAGCCGTTGTGGGATCCCTTCCCGCTAAACATTTCGGGGAAGAGGACCAAGGCCACTATATAAGTAGGATAGCCACCACCCAACAAGGGGATCGGATCCATTCCACCCTGACAAGCTCACCAGCTCATCCGAGCCCAAGAACACCTCTCCTCCAGAGGTTTTTCTCCCATGCATTAGTTCATCCACAACCCATCTCGAGGCTAATCCACAATATTGCTATAGTAGGGACACTCACCACTAGGTGTCCTGAACCAGGATAAACTGCCTTGTGTCTCTTTTACATTCTTTTTCATCGTGCTAGTTCATGAGACGGCGAGTAGATAGATAGGCCAGGTTGAGATCTTCGCACGCACCCCAGAGTTTGAACCTAGAGGGTTTTGCGGAGCCCTGAATCCGACATTTGGCGCGCCAGGTAGGGGTGCGTCGAAGCTCCTCTTCGTCCGTTTGGCTCATCGTCGTCCCATCGCCCAATGTCCGACGCCCGCCGCATCCGTGCCGAGCACCGGGCCACTATTGCCGCTCGCGTAGCCTAGACGGCACCCCCCGGCGACGGCATCCCCGGTCGCTCTCCATCACCGACGGGAAACGCTGCCACCGGCCCCGCTGCCCACGAGCAGCAGGATTCGTCGTCCCCGCTCTCCGCACGGTGCGACGGTCGCACTGCTACCCCATCACTGACTCCAGCGGCTGCTTCGTCCTCCCACGCCCGTCGCGGCCTGGCAAACTCGCAGGCCGCGCTGCTCATGGCGCGTGAGGTCCTGCGCTACCGCCCGTTCGACGACCTCTAGAAAGAATGGCTGGACCGCATCGCTGAGCTTGTCAGTGCCGCGCGAGAAGATCCAGTATCATGCCGTTCGCTACCTCTTCCACAACCTCAGGCGGGCAACGAGGCCCGCGGCGCACCTCCTCCACCGCTCCGGAGAGATGTCTTCCCCAAGCCAAGACGCGAGGCCTCCCAGTGTGACCAGCCGCGCAGGATGGCCGCACGAGATGAAGAAAGTTGTCAAGTGGTGCCACGACTGCAAGGCGAGGCGCGTGTGCTTCATGCTCCGCCTCACCAGGGTCGCACGCCTCCGCGCACAGTGGCACACGAACAACCAGACCAGGCTCCACCTCAATAGCAAGCACCTGTCATCTCGGCGGGCTGCAAGGTGTTCACCCCAGAGCTCCATCGTGTCGTTTGGCCCGGCAAGTTCAAGCCATATTTACCCC
Organism: Secale cereale; assembly: GCA_902687465.1. Classification (NCBI taxonomy): domain Eukaryota; kingdom Viridiplantae; phylum Streptophyta; class Magnoliopsida; order Poales; family Poaceae; genus Secale; species Secale cereale. Next base: position 197,662,575 of record LR738714.1, read on the forward strand.
CGTGTTATGATGAAACACCTGACCCAGCAGAATTCTTGCAACTCTACGAGCTAAGCTTTGAAGTGGCCAATGGCGATGAGAAGGTCATGGCCAACTGGTTTCCCATGGCTCTCAAAGATGGCGCTCTTTCGTGGCTCCTGAACCTCCCGAAGGAATTGATCTCCTCCTGGGGTGAGCTACGCAAATGCTTTGTTTCCAACTTCGAATGGACCCATGACCGTGCCCCAGCGGTAGGCGACCTGTGGCGCATCAAGTAGCAGCTAGGAGAGACCCTGCGCAAGTACATGCAGCGTTTCACCAACGTTTGTATCAAGATCCCCAATGATATCCGATGAAGCCATCATCTCGGTGTTCACTGATGGCATTCGGGACGTCAGGATCAAGGAGGAACTCGCCATTCAGGAGGACCTGTGCTCGGCTCTGGACATGTTGAACCTCGCGATCAAGTGTGCAAAGGCAGAAGAGGGTCGCCTCTAGCTCGTCGAGCTTCCTGAGGCCGACCCAGAAGACAGGAAGGGCAAGACCAAGGAGGCCAAGTGCAAAGGACTGGCAATACTCGTGGCTGAACCTGAGATGAAACGCGGGTGCGATTACCCCGATTCCTCTAAGGGCAGCCGCCCTTCCGCGCCTTCCACAACGTGCACAACCACAACACCAAGAACTGCCAGGAACTTAGGGCCATCCATGACGGATGCTTCGGACGCCGACATAAGTGTGGCGAACGAGGCTACGGTCACGGAGGTGGCCATGGACGAGGACGCTGGGAGAACCGCGACTCTCGCCAAGGCTGGCGCGAGCGGCCTTGCGAGGATCACTCGTAGGGCCAGCCTCATGAGGGCCCATGGAGAGACAAGCCTCGCGAGGATCATTGGAGGGACCAGCTGCATGAACATCTCCCCCGAGACAACGCAGACCTTCCTCCGCTGCCACTACCGCCGAGAAGGAACGTCGACCACCATCAAGATGAAGGGGCAGAGGGCTTTCAGGAGCCGCACGCAGTGGCATGCATCCTGGGAGGCGCTCAGGCCCGTGCATCTCATCGCGTCTTCAAGAAGTTTGCCCGAGAAGTGAATGCAGTCCTTCCCAAGCTCGAGATAATGCATCCTCTCAGATGGTCCAAATGTGTCATCACCTTCAACTCCGTTGACCAGCTCAAGTGCGCGGCCATGGCCGGCGCCATACCTATGCTCTGCTCACTTACCATCAGCAACATGCTCGTCACCAAGACCCTCATCGACGGTGGGGCAGGACTCAACGTCCTCTCCATCGCGACCTTCGACACGCTCCAGGTGCCGTACGTCCAGCTCCAACCCACTAGGACTTTCACCGGGGTGACCGACGGTTTGACAACACCAATAGGACAGATCCGCCTTCCTGTCACCTTCGGCAACCGCCAGAACTACCGCACAGTGCTCATCGACTTCGACATCGCCCACATCTAGCTCCCATACAACGCCATCCTTGGCTACCCAGCTATAGCCAAATTCATGGCGGCAACCCACCACGGATACAACATCCTCAAGATGCCGGGAAGCGGCGGCGTCATCGTGGTTACCTGTTATGAGAAGGATGCGGGTGCGCTCTCGAGCACGCCTACCAAGCTGCGGCAGTGGAGAACCCCGACACTGACGGTTTTTCCTACCCTCCTGAAGCAAGTCTCGAACAAGAAGAAGTAGCTGCTCACCCTGGAACCTCACGAGGAGGCAGCACCCTCCTGAAGCAAGTCTTGTCGAGCTTCCTAAGGCCCACCCAGAAGACAAGAAGGCCAAGACCAAGGAGGCCAAGCCCAAAGGACCGGCAGCACTCGCAAACGCGGGTGCGATTACCCCGATTCCTCTAAGGGCAGCCGCCCGTTCCGCGCCTTCCACAACGTGCACAACCACAACACCAACGACTGCAAGGAACTCAGAGCCATCCATGACGGATGCTTCGGACACCGCCCGGAGCGCGGCGAACGAGGCTACGGTCACAGAGGTGGCCGTGGAGGAGGACGCTGGGAGAACCGCGACTCTCGCCAAGGCTGGCGCGAGCGGCCTCGCGAGGATCACTCGCAGGGCCAGCCTTGTGAGGGCCCATGGAGAGACCAGCCTCACGAGGATCATTAGAGGGACCAGTTGCGTGAAGATCACCCCCGACGCAACGCAGCCCTTCCTCCGTTTCCACCACCGCCGAGAAGGAACGACGACCACCATCAAGATGAAGGGGCTGGGGGCTTTCAGGATCCACACGCAGTGGCATGCATCTTGGGAAGTGCTCAGGCCCCTACATCTCATCGCGTCTTCAAGAAGTTTGCCCGAGAAGTGAATGCAGTCCTCCCCAAGCTCGAGATAACCTGTCCTCTCAGATGGTCCAAGTGCTCCATCACCTTCAACTCTGTTGACCAGCTCAAGTGTGCGGCCATGGCCGGTGCCCTACCTATGCTCTGCTCACCTACCATCAGCAACATGCTCGTCACAAAGACCCTCATCGATGGTGGGGCAGGACTAAACGTCCTCTCCGTTGAAACCTTCGACACGCTCCAGGTGCCGTACGACCAGCTCCAACCCACTAGGCCTTTCTCTGGGGTGATCGATGACTCGACAACACCAATAGGACATATCCGCCTTCCTGTCACCTTCGGTGACCGCCAGAACTACCGCACAATGCTCATCGACTTCGACGTCGCCCACATATAGTTCCCATACAACGCCATCCTTAGCTACCCATCTTTAGCCAAATTCATTGCGGCAACCCACCACGGCTACAACGTCCTCAAGATGTCGGGAAGTAGCGGCATCATCGTGCTTACCTGTTATGAGAAGGATGCGGGTGTGCTCTCGAGCGCGCCTACCAAGCTGTGGCAGTGGAGAACCCCGACACCTAGGGCTTTGCCTACCCTCTTGAAGCAAGTCTCGAAGAAGAAGAAGCAGCTGCTCACCCTGGAGCCTCACGAGGAAGCAGCACCCGACATCGCGCCTTAGGATCCTTGCCCGTGAATGGGGCGCCTTCCTGCCTCACATAGGAAGGCGCGCCCGGTGCCCCTCTCCGGCTGGGCTCGGGGGATCTCCTCTGGAGGGCCTCTAACCTATCCAATGCCACGACAGAGGTGCTCGGGTACTATATGGAGGCGTGCTTTAGCGCACGTTTCCACGAGGATGGCACAAAGCGCAAGGCGCCAAGTGCTCAGGAGTTCATCACCCAGATCGTCGAATATTTGTAGGTACCAAGAGCAATGCGAGGTGAGCGCCGCCCCACACCACCAAGTGCAGCTGCCGTCCCAGGCTCGGGTGGCAGGCTGCACGTTTGCGTCAATGTCCCATGACTCAATAGAGTAGCATCTTAGGAGCTCTACTGGCCGCCCCAGGTAGGCCGGTGCAAGGGCCCTCCTAACAGCTACATTCGCATGCCGTTCGACCTACCGAACCAAGCTGCCTTGCACAAGCGCCACATGCGGGGCGTCCTGGCCGCTCACAGGTCAGGCATCAGGAGATCCTAGCGGAGGGTGCACTGGCCCTTCGTGAGCTCACAGAACCTAAGGAGCTTCGCGAGGTCTTGGAGCCAAGTGACTCATGAGGAACAACATCTGCAGCGAGCGTCTTCGGCTACTCCAACACTTCTCCAACAGCGATGCCAGGTGACATTTCCCGTTTTGTTCAGTTGGGGGCGCCCCTCGGGCTGCATCATCCCCAGACCGTGTGGGTCTGTCCCTACGGCATGTATCGTTTTTGCTCGAACTAGGATTGCCTTTACTTGAGATTGGGTTTTTCACCACGTTTTTTGAAAGTCGCTTGTCTAGCATTTCGTTGTTTGAAGTGTCGTCCGCCTTGACCAGCAGGCCAGGGCACGCAAACCGGTTTCCCTTTTCGCGGTTTGGGATGCCTCCGTGGGAACTGTGCGCCGGGGGATCCTCCTGGGTTGTTACATGAATAAGCTTAAGCACGACGCATGTGCTTGGGTCTGTCCTTGCAACATTGACAAATCCAAGTGACCGAGCTCTGTCTGGCGGGTCGCCCTGCTCACGTCACCTCATGAGGTCCTTGGTGCTTGGTCTTCCCATGCAATGGCCCCCAAAAGTTCATTTCGGCGCAGGTTACAGCTGTCACACAGAAGCTCTTGAAGTCCAGGCACAACCCGCCTTGAGGTAGGACCTCATGGGTCCCGCACTGGCCCACGGTTGCCCATATACACCTCCTCGAGCTGGGCTGTACGTGCCCGGAGTGCTCCACCGGAGGGACCTCCACCCACATGACCAGTGGAAGCCCCATGCTCCGTGCTGGCAGACGACACAGTCGAGGCGCGGCTATGCCCACGCCAAGTGGTAGCCCTATGCTCTGCACTGGGGATAAACAACTAGGGGCGCCTCCAGGCTGCACTAACTGCAGGATGGCCTCTCGGTCGACCATTCAGCCTCTTCCTGAGATGAGCGCGCAGGGGGTTGCACACGGGGGCTGCGCCTAGGTCGGTCAGTCCTGGTGCAAGCCACCTCAGCAGGTCCTTGTACCTGGTCCTTGCGTGCCCCTCCCAGGCAAAGGCTAAAAGGAAGAAGGTATGGAACTCACAAGGGCAACTCGCACTTCAAGGGGGACCCCTGAGCATCGCGACTCAGGGGCCTCACTGGCCTCATAACCCCTCACCCCTTGTTCTTGTCCTGGTGATCCGGACGCCCCAACGGCGATTGAGGAATGCGCGGGGTCGGGCCCCGCCGATGCAGAGCCCACCCTCGTCAGGCTCTAGCTCATAAAAATACTAAGCCTATTCGTACATTAAGGGGGACCCCTAGGCATCGCGACCCAGGGGCCTAACTGGCCACATAGCCCCTCGCCCCTTGGTCTCGTCCTGGTGATTCGGACGCCCCGATGGCGTTCGAGGTATGTGCGGGGTCGGGCCCTGCCGACGCAAAACACCAAAGGCAAACAAAAATAGCAAAATCCAAAGAAAATTATTACATAGAATATTGTTTCTTCCCCGAAATGTTCAAAGCAAAGTTCTTACGCCTCCACGAGGCACACCAAATGTTGCAGGGATAAAATGGGAAACAGTAGCATCATCATCCTCTCCTTCAGCCTTGGATGCCACCATCGTCCACCTGGGGAGGCCCGTCATCAGCAATGTCGCCATCATCTCCCTCGCCGGCTCCTTCCGCAACATTGGAAGGCTCAACTGGGCGGAACTACTGCAGCAAAGCCTCCACCTGCCCCTTCACGACTACGGCGGCATCACCTTCAAGCTCAGGAGCCGCATGCTCAAGAAGGGCGCCAAAGTCGAAGTTGGGGTCGCGAAGATAAAGGTGATAGTAGACGCGCATTGCGACCGAGGTGGAGAGAGCACGGACCTCCGCTTCCACCAAGGGGGCCAACCCGATGGCAACACCTTCGATCTCTATGGCAAGCTTGGGGGCTAGTCCGACGGGGCCTTCCTCTGGCGTCGCCAGCGGTGCCTTGTATCCCGTCCCATAGAGGGATCGCAAGGAGTCATGGAACTTTTCTTCAAGGGAGACAAAGGTATCGCGCTTCATCACAGCTGCCTTTTTAGCCTCAGCAAGGGACCTCTGGGTCGCCTCCAGCTCCTCCCCCAGCTTCTCCAGGCGGCCGCGTTCTATGACCTGTTCGTGGGCGGTCTTCTTAACCTCGGTGTCACGGTTGTCAAGCTCCACCTGGCTGGCGTTCAACTCCTTCTCCCGGTCCAAAAGACGAAATGTGTCTTCGTGATGCTTGTCGATGAGGGCCTTGAGATCGGCCTCCACCTTGTGGCAGCGCTATTCGGCGGCTTTCTCACCGGCTCGCGCCGCATTGCGCTCGGCTGTGGCCAAGACCGCCACCTTCTGGCCGTCTCTGGTCGTGGCCTCGGCTTCACTCCAGGCCATCTTGAGGGGCGCGTCAGCTCGAAGCCACCCTAAGATTAGCCCCAGGCGTCCCGTCACCAGGCGGTGATCGGCCTCACGAAGGTCACGCTGGAATTGGTCTAGCGCGGCGAGGGCATCTTCCAAGATAGGAGGCGTGCTAAATGAAGCAGCTTGAGGAGAAGACAACTGGGTTGGCGGATCGACTGGAACACGGATAGCAGGGGGCTTTGGAGCCCCCATGCCCTCAGAAGGGTCACCAGGAGTTGCAGCCTCCAGAGTCAGCTTGTCCATGCTTGTGTCTGCCTCCTGAGCTAGGGCTCTAGGGCCTCGGGAGGCAGGCACAAGAATGGGTCGTCGCGAGTCGGCCCCTACTTCCAACGTCGGGGTCTTGGTGGCAACAACAGGTGCAGCCTCGGGAAGCTGGGCCTCCCCCTCCTCTTCTTTGCTGGCAGTGGTCTGCAAGGGAGGACACGATGAGCACTACACCCAGAGTAAAAACAAAGGTAGGGTGAGACGCTTACTACTTGACGGCGATGTACTCCATCTTCTTCTTGGACAGGAGCAAGGCAGGCCCAGGTTTCCCGGACGACGGACCCACCGTGCTCTTCGAGGCAGACGGGTGCGACGCAGTAGACCCGGGGGCACCGACGGTCGACGACACGCCAAGGGCACCCCCCTTGAGGGGCGAGGCCGCCTCACCCTTCTTCGGGGCGCCACGCACCATCCTCTTCAAATGAGAGGCCCCGGATCTGGAGGTCACCCCGGCGAGGCGTGGCGACGCCTTCACCAAGTACTCGTCAGCGTCATCGTCATCAGATAAGCCGTGGAGGAGCTCGCTCTGCCGTGGAGGGGAAGTCTCCGCCACCTCCTCAAGAGTTTCCTCCGAGTCATCCTTCCCCTCCTCGTTGGAATTCTCATCGGAAGGCACTGTCACCACAAGAGAAGGGGCAAGGGGGCTCGCCGGCGGCGCGAGCCCTCGCTCGTTGAAGACATGCGCGGTGGTGACTGCATCATCCTTGTCCTCCCGATTGTACAGTAGGATGTGCTCCTTGGGCAAGTCGACATGGTCCTTATCGAGCATGACGCGCAGGACCTTGCCCAGTTCCTCGATGGTCAGGGCCTTTGGGTGCTGCCGGAGCGCGTCGCCCTCGCCCTGAAGGGTCCACAAGGGGCGCGAGCGCGCTTGAAGAGGGGTCAGCCGCTGCTTCATGAATTCCTTGACGAGCAGGGGCCCCGTCAGCGTCCCCGTCATAAGCTCCTTCATCATCACCTCTAGCAGCTGTGTCGCCCGGGGGTCGGTGAGCTTCTCGCGCCGGCGTCTCCGGTAGCACACCTGGATAATCCAGCCAAGCACGGGAACACTTGGCATCCACGAAGACCCACTTACGCCAGAAGTCCTCCACCTTCTTCTTGGCCTTTGAGGTCACATTGCCCTGATGGACCACGACAAAGATGAGCCCCTCGGCGCGGTGGTCGGTGTTAACCCGGAAATAGAAGAAGTGGTAGAACATCACGACGGAGGGTAGCACTCCAACAAACGCCTCGCAGTAAAAGGCGGAAATGGACAAAAGGAAGGTGGAGCTGGGATGGAGATGAAGGGCGCGGATCTGGTAATGCTTGAGGATAGCAAAGAAGAAGCTAGAGAACGGGGACGAGTGAAAGGATCGAGAAGAGGTGTCTAGAGGGGGTGAATAGACTCTTAGCAAGAAAAGTGGCAATTTTTAACTACTTTAAGTTGAGGTGGAGATTTAGCACGTGTTTAAACATTCACAATACATAACATGCATGCATGACAAGAGTATATGGGTGTTGGAAAGTAAAGCATGCAACTTTGACTACTTGACCAACTAAAAACTTAGCCTTTTCTCAATTTTATGTCTTGGCAGATTTTAGCAACTTAGCACAAGTCAAGCAATCAACCTACACATGCAATTCTAAGAGTATAGCAACACAATGTAAATAAATTACATGTGAAGGTAAAGGGAGGAGTTTGAGGGAGCAAGCGCAATGTAGACATGGAGATTTTTTACGCGTGGTTCCGATAGGTGGTGCTATCATACATCCACGTTGATGGAGAATTCAACCCACGAAGGGTAACGGCTGCGCGAGTCCATGGAGGGCTCCACCCATGAAGGGTCCACGAAGAAGCAACCTTGTCTATCCCACCATGGCCATCGCCCACGAAGGAATTGCCTCACTAGGGCAGATCTTCATGAAGTAGGCGATCTCCTTGCCTGTACAAACTCCTTGGTTCAACTCCACAATCTTGTCGGAGGCTCCCAAGTGACACCTAACCAATCTAGGAGACACCACTCTCTAAAAGGTAATAGACGACGTGTCAATGATGAAATCCTAGGTCTTGTGCTTCAAATGATAGTCTCCCAACACTCAACTCTCTCTCACAGATTTGGAATTGGTGGAAAGATGGTTTGAGTGGAAAGCAACTTGGGGAAGGCTAGAGATCAAGATTCATATGTTAGGATTGGAATATCTTGGTCTCAACACATGAGTAGGTGGTTCTCTCTCGGAACAATGAGTAATGGAAGTGTACGTATGTTCTGATGGCTCTCTCCATGAATGAAGAGTGGGTGGAGGGGTATATATAGCCTCCACACAAAATCTAACTGTTATAAACAATTTACCAAACTCGGTGGGACTGAATCATAAGTCTCGGTAAGACCGATTTAGTTCATAATGTGACCGTTAGGCATTTTGGTGGGACCGATATGATCAACTCAGTAGGACCAATTTCATTAGGGTTAGGGCATAACATAATCTCGGTGAGACCGATTACAAAAACTCGGTAGGACCGATTTGGTAATAAGGTAACCAGAGAGTTGGTCAGGCAAACTCGGTGGGACCGATTCGCTCGTTTCGGTTGGACCGAAACGTTAAGGGGAAACAGAGAGTTTACAATGCTAACTCGGTGAGACCGATTCTGACATCTCGGTTAGACTGAGATGTTTCAAATAGGAAACAGAGAGTTTACTTTCCCATCTCGGTGAGTCCGAGATCCCTATCGGTGAGACCGAACTGATTAGGGTTTTGTGGCAATGGCTATGTCAAATGAACTCGGTGGCACAGGATAGAACTTTTCGGTGGGGTCGAGTTTGACTTTTGGTTTGGAACATATGTGGATGTGAGAAAGTGGTTGAGGGTTTTGGAGATGCACATAAAATGCCTAGAAAACCCAGTTAATGTATAAAAGAGGCCGAACGAACCCAAAAAAATTCCTAGATTAAACACAATACTCCTGTTGTTCTATGTTGACACTAGAATTTTTTTTGAAAGCAATAAGAGGCAACGGATATCGTCCCGTCCCCAAAGGTGGTACGTTGCCTATCGAAACCAACATGCTTGTTGTGAGAAGCTCTGGTTTGTGAGAAGCTTATACCCAAACCTACCCCAAATGGGACAATATTTTCACCACTACATGTTGATGCTGCTCCATGATAGCATGCCAAGTTTCATGAATTTTAGACGAGTTTAGGATTTACTAGAATTTAAAAACCAGGAATCTCAACGTTTTGCCGGCAATCAACAGTGCCCCAGTGTTTGAAATTCATTTCCATCTCTTGCATGGGACCTAGAAATGCATGCAAGGACATACATGTGATTTTTCAACCAACTTTGGTGCATTGGAGCATGTGCTTGTTTTTCAAATTTGAATTATGCACACAAAATGCCTAGAAAAACCAGTTAATGTATAAAAAAGGCCAAACGAACCCCGAAAAATTCATTCCCATTTCTTGCATGGGACCTAAGCATGCACTGAAGGACACATATTCGATTTTTTAACAAATTTGTATGCACCGGAGCATGTGCATGTAGTTTAATTTTGAATTGTGCACGTGAAATGGCTAGAAAACCAGTTTAATTTATAAAATGTCCAAACGAACCCTGAATAATTCCAATTCTTTTACGACACACATATAGTTGCATGTTCACTGCAGATAAAAGGTCTAGCAATTCCAACAACCATTTTGTAATTCAAATCAAGTAGATCCCACATAGTTTATTATCACCAATCGTGTGATATGTAGTACAAAATAACTTGGAGCACCGTCGGTGTATAGTACGCGAGAAGGTGCATCAGCTACAGTCCATAGCCGGCGTGTCAAGCACACTAGCACACTCCCCAGAAACTCCCACCTCTGCATCCCTCGCAATCTCAAAAATATCTACCGCCTGGAAGGTTTTAATGTTTGATAGTGTAACATCCCAAATTTTCAATTTGGAATGTTATACATAGATCATATTTGCATTGCATGCTTTTTGCATTTTTTTGTGACGTTCCTCGAAATTCTAAGTAACTCAAGGACCTACGGAGAGAGTTGGGAATTTTACAGTTTTCGTATTTGAGTTCGCTCGAATACCGGTACGAGGACAGTGTGATTCTAATTATTTTTCTCTCCTAAAAATATTTCTAAATACAAAATATGAGCGGAGATAATATGACTTCTCCAAAATAACAGAAATATTGGAGGAAAAATGTTAAAAATCACTTATGGTATTTTTCTGGATTTATTTGCGGATTTATTTGCATAGGAAAAATGCGCGTTTTTCAAAATTGCATTTAGGTCCGGGAAAAATGTTCACTTTGTCCTTAACATTATTAGAGGACGGTTAAAATTTATTTCGGGAATTTTGGAGTCCGTTTGGTATTTCTTTCGTTAGTTTTTCTGCGCCGGGACTCTATTTAAAAAAGAAGAAGAGGAAACCGACTTGGAGTCTTACTAGCCCAGGACTCTGGGCTTTATAAGTCGCCCGAGCTGGCCCGTCTCGCCCCAAGCCGCCGCCCCTTGCCCTAGCCGTCGCCGCAGCCTGCCGCGCCGGCGCCGCCGCCTAGCGCCGCCGCCGCCCCGCCGCCTAGCGCCGCCGCCGCCGCCTGCTGCCACCGCCCCGCCGCCTCGCCCCGCCAGACCCGCCGCCCGCAGTCGCCGGACTTCGCCGGAGTTCGTCGTCGAGGTAGTTACGGTTTTTTTAAAGAACCGCCGACGTAGATCTGTTTTATTAGATTAGATCGGTTCGGTTTTTCGTCGGTTTAGTTATTTAGCGGACGTTCGTCCGTACGTTCGTCTGTACGTTCATTTTAACGAACGGTTTTCGTTAGTTAGCCGTAGACAGCGAACGTTCGTTCGTTAGCCTGTTCGTCCGTTTTCTTTTTCGGGGTATTTATCCGCGATTATTCTGATCGTGATTTCTGCCCTGATCTTGTTTCGCGTTTTTCTTTTCACTCGAGAGTCGGAATCAGGTGATTCAAAATCCCAGATCTTCGTCTCGATGGCCTCTTTACGTTTAATCAACTTGAACAAAGTTTTGGCTACTGTAAAATTTGACTTTAGGCCAACTAGTAAACCGGAGCTCGTTTCTTTCGTAGTTTGAGTTTCGTTGCTTCTTTCGAGTTGATTCTTTTGCGAACCGGAGTTCTTAAGTTGAACTTTCTGGTTAGATCTCTTATTTGAGTTTTACCCGTGCATTAGTTAAGTACTTATTGTATGCTTGTTTGTTTGCGATAGAATACCCGGAGTGCGCCGCTTGCTACTTTGAGTCTCTAGGTTTTGCGGATCATCAGCAAGGCATGTAACACTTTGATCATGCTTTCCAATTACCCAGTTTTCATTGCATTAGTCCAACCCTCACACATTGCATGAGTAGGATCAATTAACTTGTGGGATTGGGAAGTATATTGAGGTAGTACCTATTACCTGCATTACATTCAAACCCTTGGGAGTTACTTCTATGTTTGCTGTTAGGACATGCTATGCTCGTAGACGTGGATTGGGTGAGTGAAATCCATGATAGATGTGAGATTGTTAATTAATGGTTCAACTTAAGGTGGCAACATTAATACACATCTGGGTGGATTGAGGCATCTGGGTATTCCAGTGATTGCCTGTTTTACTTTTGGACCGCCACCCAGGCTCAAAGGGATCATGAGATTTTTCATACTAGAAACTTCCGTGTGCAGCCACATGCCAATATGGGCTCTGGCATAGTTGAGTAAGTTGTGGGAAACCTTTCAATGATGGGCTAGCAGATGTAGTGGGTTTTGTAGGTGTACCAGCCTATCTATCTGGTTAAGGGGACCTCTTCGGAAAGACTGTGTCTCGGTCATCCATTTCTCAAACACCATGCAGTGCGAGAAACCAAACGGAGGTGATCGAGTCTTGTGGGGAAAAGTGCACAAACCTCTGCAGAGTGTACAAACTGATCATGATTAGCCATGTCCCCGGTTATGGACGTCTTGAGTATCTAGTACTTGGATTATCATGTGAATCTCATCATGTTACTTAAATTAATTTTGTTGGGTTTAAATGATTATTTTAATTGGGTTGAGAGGATGTCTATCTTCTCAACGATGTTTCAACTACCATGATAGTTAATTAAAATCTATTCCTTTGAAGTAGGGAAAAAATGGCTTTACGCAAAAACTTAACCATAGAGCTTTCCACCAGCCAAATATGCATGTAGTATAGCTTTATTTTCATTGCATTCTCTTGTGTTACCTTGCCAGCATATTCCATGTGCTGACCCATTTTCGGGCTGCAACGTTTCATGTTGCAGACTTTTCAGACGACGAGTAAGATGCCCTTTTAGGTCGTGGTTCTATACTCAGTGATGCCGCTGGAGTTGATGGACTCACTTATCTTCCAAGCCTTCCGCTGTTATCGTGTTAGATGGCCTTCAGCTATATTATTTGTAATAAATTCATCGTTGGACTATCGATGTAATAAGTGTGTGATTGTTACTCTGTTATAAATCCTTCAAGTACTGTGCGTGTCAGCATTACTGATCCAGGGATGACACTGGTGCACAGAGATCAGACTATTTGAGGTCTGGTCGCTACAAGATGGTATCAGAGCACACGCTGACTGTAGGACACGACCACTAAGACAAGCCCTAGAGCACAATTCACTCTTCTCTTTTCTGACTCCTCATCTTTTCTACTCTTTAGGATGGTGGAAGCAAAGCACAAGTTCATGCAACCGAATGATGATTCGCCATTTGGACGACACCTGAAGGAAGTCACAAGATATCTAAACATTGGATTACCAAGTTTCACCGGAACCTACAATGCCACTCTACCTGAGGAGGAGCGTTGGTTGATTCAAGTTCAAGTTCCAGGAAGGACGCTCGCACCTGTCACCCCTCTCATAGCATTTTCCTTTAATGCGCCTACATGGAGCCTAGGAAGGAGTATGGCAGCCCACATTGCTATGGGAAGGATTGGAGAAGTCTACAAGCAGGAGCTAACGGACACTATCTACCAGATTTGTGGATGCCGAGATGAGAATTGGGATATGATTAGCACCCGGAAGGATAGGTCCATTGCAGCATTCATCCAGGAGTTAAACCATCACATTCGTCGCCAGGAGCACCTGATGTGTGCAGGGATGATAGATTTGAAGAAGGCCCTAAATAGGAATTTGGACCTAGAGGAAGAACTCAAGTCTACACGCGACGGATATGAGGAGGAGATGAAAATACTTGTGGAGAAGAATGATGATTTGACACGGAAATTAGGAATACTCATGGGAGAAGAAGACGAGGAAGAAGAACCCAAGGAGATTCCACCGGAAGACTATATCATCATAGATGCCACAGATTCGGAAGCTGAGGATAGCAAGGATGAAGACTATGAAGATGAAGCTGGAGCAGATATTATGGAATCCTCTGCCGATCCATATTTTTAGATGACCACCCTGTGACTATTAGTTTACCTCCATATATTAGTTTTAGAGCACTTTGTAACGATCGTTAGATTTGTAAGATCTTGCTTGAAATTGATTGGTGTGATATGATTGTGTGCTTGTCTCATGTGCATATGGGTAGTGATTTTCCCTTAGACATCAATTCTATTCTAATCTCTTCCCTCTACAGCCACCAGATGTCTCCAAGACGTGAATTCGAGTTTCCCCCTGAGCTCACTCAGCTGATCCAGCAGCAGAACACCCTGATACAACTTCTTGTCCAGAACACTCACAACAACCACAACAACAACCCTCCACCACCACCATCCGTGGACAACCTGACACGTTTCTTAAGGTTGCACCCACCCGTGTTTGCTAGCAGCATCGAACCAATAGTGGCTGATGACTGGCTACGCAAGATTGGAAGGGATTTGACCACCGCCAATTGCTCGGATGCTGAGAAGGTGCGATTTGCCGCACACCAGTTGTCTAGACCAGCCGCAGCATGGTGGGAGAACTACACAGCCACTTACCCCGTAGCCAATGTCACTTGGGATCAGTTTCAGCAAGCTTTTCGTACCACCCATGTCTCAACTGGAGCCATGAGTATGAAGAAGCAGGAGTTTCGCAATTTGCGCCAAGGAAATCGTACTGTGGCTCAGTACGTGGATGAGTTTAGTACCCTATCTCGTTATGCCCCAGATGATGTGGCCACAGATGCCAAGAAGCAGGAGAGATTTATGGAAGGGCTGAATGATGAGATGAGTGTACAGTTGATGGTGCCAACTTTCAATAATTACCAGAAGTTGGTTGACCGCGCCCTAATGATTGAAAGGAAGCATCAACAGATTGAAAGTCGCAAGAGGAAGTATGGGCAAGGAAACTATAATTCTGGAGCTCAGCAGAAGCCCCGTTTTACCCCTAAAGCGGTAGGACAGTGTTCGCACACGAACACATCACCGTGTACCCTCGACGCCGGGGGTGATGCACCGCAGCTCACGTCGAAGGAGACCCGCCGGAAGCGCGGTACGCAAGACAATCCGGTGAGCGCTTTTGATGACCCGAAACCCCACACGCCCGGGAGGACCCCGTCAGGGCGCGCGGCGGCTATGGGCTGCCCTAGGTCGACCTGATCGCCCCTAGGGCCTCGAGGTTTGCCGACCTGCAACAAGAAGAACAGACGAAGAACGAGGAAGAAGAAGAACTAGGGTTAAGGAGAAAAGATAAAAGATAAAAAAATGGTAGTTGAATTGTTCGATTGTGTGTTGTCAATCGGCCGTCACCCCTTAGGTATATAAGAGGCGGCTGGACTTCCCGTGCAAGGAAAAGGCTTGGATTCACGTCCAAAACCCTTGCCAAATTCGGATTGTTTTTGTCTGAACTTTCCAAAACTGTTCGGTTTAAACTGGCTGTACCTTGCGGGTAATTTTTGAGGTGGTAAACAACCTCGGATGGAAAAGAGCCCAAAAGCAATTTTGACCGTTTCGACGAGATGAACAACTTTCGTGTTGAACGTTTTTCGATTTGAAGCCATTTTCTAGGCCAAAACAGTCACGCAATACAGGCTGTTATTCGCGCTACCCATCAGACACGTGGCTGGTGGGGCGCGCCACTTATGGCTCTATGACAGGGCTGTGTTCGGATGGCTGTAACTTTTTCATACGAACTCGGATTGGGACGATTTTTATATAAAAATCGACCGTTTCGACGAGACGAACACAATTCGTGCAGAATGTTTTTCCATATGAGGTAGTCTTGGTGGTCTAATCTGCCGAATATTAATCTAGATATAAAATCTCAGTGCTTTGAGCATAGTTTTGGCACTCGGGATGAGATCGGATGACGATGGACCAAACATAAAAAATGTTCACCTCGATAATACGAAGCTTTTTCACTTTGAGAACTTTTCCATTTGAAGCCATCTTATTTTCTTTTTATGCCGTGCCAAAAACTGGTGTCAACACATGCCCCCCTGTTTTCTGGCAGAGCTTGCGTGCTAGAAAATACTTCATCCAATTACGATGTCAACACTACATCGGCTGTGCATGCTCAGAACGATAATTGTTATCGGTCATATTCTTAAGCGTGTTGCTTCTTGGGTAGAGCCTCTTGGATAATAGTCTTCTGAGAACAACAATTGGACGTCACAAAGGCCTCCACGTAAGTTTCTTATGTCAATCCGGACCTTGCTTTGTCCAGGCACTCCCTGGTAATATTAGAACCCTTTGACGGTAAGCCAGTTGCTGAACGATTATGACCATGCACCACAAAGGAATACTGTCAACTGTTCGGCGACTCAACTCATTATTGATCAAAGTAAACCATCAAGCCTCCGCCGAACAATGTCTCTCTCCTGACTTGGGTCCTGCAAATAACTAACACCAGGAGTTAGAGCTTTTTATGTACTAGACCCTTGATCAGTGGCCGACTCAATAATTAAGTTGGCCATGCCAGTATTGGCAAACACTGAGCATCGGCTATAGGAGTAGGAGATCAACTATGGTGAACACCGTTAATCAGATGCCGGCTTTGCCAACACAATGAATTCTGAGGGCGATATGCAAATATCGGCCATGCGTTCTCATCTCAAAGGTGTTCGAGAGTCCGTCCACCAAAATGTGAATAACCGAAATAAGTCAGATGTTTTGGCCGAGGATAAATTCAATAGGGTTGATTTTGATGATACGATTGAAGAATGTGCATGACACGCCTCCTGGAGTTTCCGATTGTGAGATGAAAATTGTCGTCCTCGCCTACGGGATTTACACTTGTACTCCCTAATTTCTGCTGGCTTCGCAACAGGAGATTTGATGCCGCACTTGTCTCGAGGATTTAGCTTAGGAACCCAGGCCATGTTCCTTTTCTCCAGCTCTTTGGCCCTAAGCTATTTCAGCTTCTTCTGTTGCGAATATGGTAAGCCGAGAGGGCATCCCGGCTGGGATTTTGGTTTATGCACTGGCAAGTTCTTCCTGGCTTTGGGCATCTCCGACTTGGCCTGTCCAAAATCGGTGATCGGATCCCTGAGATTTACTTGCTTCCCTTTCTTGTCCTTAGCAGCCAACATAGACTCGACTGGCTTTTTGTCATTTGGAGTCGGATCTGAAATAGCACTCTTGCGGCCATCCTTTTCTTTCTTCACTTTTTTAACACTTGTTGCAATAGAAGGTCGGACATCATTTCTATTTTGACTGCTCCTCTTGGGAACCCATGCCATGTTCTTATTTCTCAACTCATGTGCACTAAGTTTTTGTAATTCCTTATCTTGCCAATGCGCTAAGCCGAGTGGGCACCTCGGCTGTGATTCTGTTTCAACCAATGCCAACTCTTTTCTGGCCTTGTGCACTCTCAACTTCTTCCCTTCAGATTTGGCACTTGATTGACTTGCCTCGTTGCCTTTTGTAGCCGATGTTAATACTTTAACTGGCTCTTTATTATTTGAGAACAAATCCGAAGTAGCACACTTACGACCATCTTTCTTGACCTGGTACACTTGCTTGACCACCTCTTTCTTGTTCCTTGAGCTCCGGACCGATTCCTTATGATGGAAACGGTCTTTGACGTGTGATTTTTCATCAATTGTTGATCTTTTTGGAGCTACATAATGTTGGCGAGATGATCTAAAATAAGATGGATAATGTGCCCTTGTATCATACCTGTCCCATGATGGATATGGATTTACATGAGTGTAGGGAGGCATCCACGACATTGGCATTGGCGGCCCAAAAGGAGGATATGAAGTCTGCTTGCTCAATGTCTTCCTTTGCCAATTCCAGTCTTCAGATTTATGCCTTGGGGGTGACCTCGATGCTTTTGCTTCACTCGACCGATAAGCACTCTTTCCCTCACTTATCTTTTGGTACTTTTCTAATAACTACGCGAAAGTGACTTTCGGCTTTTTGCTTTTGTGCTTACCATGGCCTTTGCTTTCTTTGGTTGTGCGTGCAACGGTCTTTGAATTCTCTTGTTGCCCCCCAGTGCTAGATGTTACCATTTTAGCTTTGATGGAATTTCCGTCTTCAAGATTGTTCTTGATGCACTTTTTGACAATATCCTTGCTCGAAGACTTGACCCCATCATCATTTACGTGTACATATCCACTTTTAGATAAATCGGCTGGTGATAGCCGAGTCAACATTTGATGGCCGTCAAAATGATCTGACTGTCCAAACGATCGTGCCTCAACAAACTCCAATTGTCCTATCTTGTCCGATTGCTTGACTTGATGGATCATGTTGCAATCTTTGACAGTTTGCTTGAACGAACATTGCGTTGGCTCTTTTCTTGACGGCTCAACATCATGATCTAATAATAGGATTAGTCAGCGATGTACCGATGATGTGATCAACTATGCCTGCACTGGACGTACACTCCTGGTCCATTAACCGATATTGTGATACCGGCTTTGATACAAAACAACCGAGTGGTGTGATTTTAACATCATCTGACTCGGCTATGCATTGATTTTCGTCCTCCTTTCCCGATGCTCTTGAATCGTCTATCCTGGAGAACTTTGAACCTGGCTTTATATTCCTGCAACCAAAATAATTACAGTATGTACGTCTCATCTGAGACCAAATGTTAGCTAGGCATGAAACAAACAAAGTTGTCCATATGAATATAAAGTTCAGTCGACATGACGGGAAAAACTTTGGTTGCGATAAGTTATCACTATTAGCCTCTATGAATGGCGCCATGTGTTGATCGGCATGATTAGTAACAAGATAATTCGAAACAAACATATTACTCATCTCGATCGGTCTTTCAAAATTAATTAGAATCTTACTAACGAGTGCATCAACAATATGATTTTGACCGAATCGAAAACCGAGTAAACTCTCGGCTAGGTGTACCTTTGTGAAGCTGTTGGAACGAGAAGATGGTTGCACCACTGGAGCAATACCTTGCTCCACTTCTGAATAGTTCTCGAATGCATCTTCCTCTTTTTCTGGATCTCGTGCCTCATCACTCGGATTGCCTGAGTAGATTTCACTTGGATGCTCTTCGTGAGTTGAACTTTGCTCGACTGTATTTTCTTGTTCTTCATGTTCATCGTTAACCGAACTTTGTTCGGCCATATTACTTTGTCCGTTATTTTGCTCGGTGAAGCTTGCATCTTCTATTTTGGTACACGCAGCAATAACTGGCTTGATGCACTCGGCTTTAGCGGCTTTAGCCGGTGATGTACTCGTCTGACAAGATGTACTCGGTTGTCACGATGCACTCGGCTGGCTCGATGCAACGCACTCGGCCTTAAACATCTCAGTGGTCAATTTGGTTTCAATTGAATCCACCATTGTCTTGTTACTAAAGGAACTGTTCAACTCAGCTGTAGACGACTTAGTCATATTTGACTCGGTTTCAACCGAATCAACCGTATTAGACGAGTGAACCCCTTCTGGATGATTTTCTTGCAAAGCTTCTTTTTCATCTTGCTTCAAAAGTGCAGAAGAGCCAACATGGTTGCTACATGGAGGAAGGCACTTGACATATTCTTGCAAATATCCCACTTCACGCTTCTTCTTGAGTGCTTCATAAGCATGTCGGTATTCTGCTGGTAATTCCTCAAGAGTTGGCGTAGTAAATTCGTTGACGCTATTCCCTGTGAGCTTTGACTTGATCTTGTCCACTTGGGCCACATATTTTTCTTTAAACTCAGCCCTGCTTGGATTGGCTTCCCCCCCAATACTTTTACGAACTTTCGGCAATGAATTGATGTTGCCGAAACTTTGTGATTGTATAGGGGCTGTGTAACATGCTGCAATGATAGTTGAAGATGTGTGCACTGTTGTTGAATATTTTCTCACGCTAATTTGATCAATCGGCAACACTTCATCTTCTTTTAAAACCCTAGCTCTTATTGCCTCATAATCAGGAACCAATCCCTTTTCGTGTTGCTCAAGGCAAATAGCACTAATCTTCTTATTTTGGGCTAAACTTTTTAATGCAGCCAGAGCCACCTCATCTCCTGCAATATTAGGCATATTTGCTCCTATAGAATCTCCATTCACTCGGCCATAACCGCGGAGGCGAGCCGAGTCATGAATATTTTTAGTTTCATATGCCCGTGAACAATGAATCTCATGAGGTCTAGTATCTGATGACTGAGGATAACCAGCCAAATAACTACAGGAAGCATGGCCGATTCCCCCGTCCGTCGGCATGTTTGGGGATGAACCCGCAAATCTTGAGTCGGCTGCCGATGGAAAAAACTGTGAGATGCCCTCATGTACATGAGGTGTCATATATTGATCACTCGAACAAATCATGTTATTCATCGGCATATTGAAAGGTGTTGCCGATGCACGAAAGTTCAGATTCATAAGTTGCATGTCGTGATTCTGTAAATTCCAAGTTTCTCCAACGGAATAACTAGTCGGCCTTTGCTCGTTAGGGCTATCCGACATGACATGTCCATTGAAAGATTTAGCAACATCAACATAATGGCTATTTGCATCTACATAAGGAGATTGATGATACATATTACCGTTGTAGATTGCAGCCGCTTGATGACGCTCTCCTCGTAGCAAGAACAGGCTGGAGACTGTTCAAAGCTTCGTCCCCAGCAGAGTCGCCAAAAAGTGTGTTCGCACACGAACACGTCACCATGTACCCTCGACGCCGGGGGTGATGCATCGCAGCTCACGTCGAAGGAGACCCGCCGGAAGCGCGGTACGCCAGACAATCCGGTGAGCGCTTTTGATGACCCGAAACCCCACACACCCGGGAGGGACCCTGTCAGGGCGCGCGGCGGCTATGGGCTACCCTAGGTCGACCTGATCGCCCCTAGGGCCTCGAGGTTCGCTGCCCTGCAACAAGAAGAACAGACGAAGAACGAGGAAGAAGAAGAACTAGGGTTAAGGAGAAAAGATAAAAGATAAAAAGTGGTAGATGAATTGTTCGATTGTGTGTTGTCAATTGGCCGTCACCCCTTAGGTATATAAGAGGCGGCTGGACTTCCCGTGCAAGGAAAAGTCTTGGATTCACGTCCAAAACCCTAGCCAAATTCGGATTGTTTTTGTCCGAACTTTTCAAAACTGTTCGGTTTAAACTGGCTGTACCTTGCGGATAATTTTTGAGGTGGTAAACGACCTCGGATGGAAAAGAGCCCAAAAGCAATCTTAATCGTTTCAACGAGACGAACAACTTTCGTGTTGAACATTTTTAGATTTGAAGCCATCTTCTAGGCCAAAACGGTCACGCAATACAGGCTGTTATTCACGCTACCCATCAGACACGTGGATGGTGGGGCGCGCCACTTATGGCTCTATGACAGGGCTGTGTTCGGATGGCTGTAACTTTTGCATACGAACTCGGATTGGGACGATTTTTATATCAAAATCGACCATTTCGACGAGACGAACACAATTCGTGCGGAATGTTTTTCCATATGAGGCAGTCTTGGTGGTCTAATCTGCCGAATACTGATCTAGATATAAAATCTCAGTGCTTTGAGCATAGTTTTGGCACTCGGGATGAGATCGGATGACGATGGCCCAAACATCAAAAATGTTCACCTCGACAATACGAAACTTTTTTACTTTGAGAACTTTTCCATTTGAAGCCATCTTATTTGCTTTTTATGCCGTGCCAAAATCTGGTGTCAACAGACAGTTTCAGCATACCCATGGAGGAGGTAGCTCGCACAATCACAATGGCATCAAGAATGGCAATGGAAATGGGAATGGAGCCAATGGAAACCAGAGCCGCCCTACACCGTCCACACCCACCAAGAGGGATTTTAGCCATGTCACTTGTTACAAGTGCGGGAAGAATGGACATTATGCCAATGAATGCCCAGAAGTTAAGAATGGGAACGGCAATGGAAGCGCCGCGAAGAAGCCCAACCCGTTCAACAAAGGACAAGTGAACCACGTGACCGTGGAGGAGGTAGAAGAGCAACCAGGTGCTGTTGTCAGTAAGTTTTTGGTTAAGACATTTACCGCAATAGTTCTTTTCGATACTGGTGCATCGCATTCATATATTTCAAGGGTATTCGTAAATAGACATAGGATGTCCACCCGAGTCCTTAAGACCCCCATGTTAGTAAGTTCACCTGGAGCAGATTATATGGCACACCAAGGATGTTTTCAGACGCCACTGATCATAGGACGCCATACTTTCCCCTCTGACCTAATAGTTCTGGAGTCACAAGGATTGAATGTGATATTAGGTATGGATTGGCTATCGAAGTATGGAGGTAACATTGATTGTGCCAGTAAGTCAATTTTGCTCACCACCCCGGAGGGAAAAAGGATTAAGTATGTATCTAGGCATTTGCCTACAAGGACTCAAGTACATTCTCTCACGGGAGTTGTTCAGGAGGAAGTGCCAGTAGTGAAGGATTATCCGGATGTGTTTCCAGAGGAGTTACCTGGCATGCCACCGGATAGAGATATAGAGTTTTTGATTGAACTTTTGCCAGGCACCGGGCCAATTTCTAAGAGACCATATAGGATGCCCGCAAAGGATTTGGAGGAGATAAAGAAACAGATTAAGGAGTTACTGGATAAAGGATTCATACGCCCAATTTCTTCGCCTTGGGGTTCACCAGTACTTCTAGTGGAGAAGAAGGATGGATCGTTAAGAATGGTTGTCGATTACCGAGGATTGAATGAAGTAACGATCAAGAATAAGTACCCATTACCAATGATCAATGATCTGTTCGATAGATTGCAAGGAGCTAAGGTATTTTCCAAGATCGATCTGCGATCAGGGTACCATCAATTGAAGATTCGAGAGCAGGATATACCTAAGATGGCCTTTACCACTAGGTATGGGTTGTACGAGTATACCGTTATGTCGTTTGGTCTGACAAACGCACCGGCATACTTTATGAACCTGATGAACAAAGTGTTTATGGAGTATTTGGATAAGTTCGTCGTAGTGTTCATAGATGATATATTGATCTTCTCGAAGGATGAAGAGGAGCATGCAGAGCATTTGCGTTTGGTGTTGGAGAAGCTTAGAGAACATCAGTTATATGCCAAGTTTAGCAAATGCGAGTTTTGGTTGAAGGAAGTCGGATTTCTCGGACATGTTATATCCGGAGAAGGAATAGCAGTAGATCCCGCTAAGGTGGATACTGTGACCTATTGGGAAGCCCCAACAACAGTTGGAGAGATCCGGAGTTTTCTTGGACTCGCAGGATACTACCGGAAATTCATCGAGAATTTCTCAAGGATTGCAAAGCCAATGACGGAGTTGTTAAAGAAGGACACCAAGTTCTGTTGGACAGAAGAATGTGAGGCCAGTTTCCAGGAATTGAAGAAAAGGTTGGTCTCATCACCTGTGTTGATTCTGCCAGATCAACATAAGGATTACGAGGTGTACTGCGATGCTTCACGTCGAGGACTTGGAGCTGTTCTTATGCAGGAAGGAAGAGTTGTCTCGTATGCTTCACGACAACTAAAACCTCATGAGCTGAACTATGCCACCCATGATTTGGAGTTAGCAGCCGTAGTGCATGCATTGAAGACGTGGAGACATTTTCTTATTGGAAACCATTGTGAAGTATATACGGATCACAAGAGTTTGAAGTATATATTCACTCAGAAGGAGCTGAATCTTAGGCAAAGGAGATGGCTGGAACTCATTAAGGATTATGACATGAGATTGCATTATCATCCCGGAAAGGCTAACGTAGTAGCCGATGCGCTAAGCCGTAAGAGCCATGTCAATACCCTAATGATGGAAGGATTTCCAAAGGAGTTAGCCGGGGACCTACGAGAACTACGTATGGAGATAGTCCCGAGAGGCTATGTAGCAACATTAGAAATCCAGTCTACCTTGATGGATAAAATCAGAGAAGCTCAGAAAGCTGACAAGGAGGTTGTCGCTATAAAGGAGAATATGAGCGAAGGAAAATCTAAAGGTTTTCGTGAGGATGAACATGACACCTTGTGGTTTGAGGACCGCGTTTATGTGCCTAATGACCCGGAGATCAGAAAGTTGACTTTACAGGAGGCCCATGATTCGCCATATTCGATTCACCCAGGAAATACTAAAATGTATTTGGATTTGAAGGATATTTTCTGGTGGACCGGTATGAAGAAGGATATTGCGGAGTATGTAGCAGTTTGTGATGTATGTCAGAGAGTAAAGGCAGAACATCAGAAGCCAGCAGGATTGTTACAACCTATGCCAATACCCGAATGGAAGTGGGAGAAGCTTGGCATGGATTTTATCACCGGATTGCCCAGGACCAAAGCAGGATATGATTCAATCTGGGTAGTAGTAGACCGATTGATGAAGGTAGCCCACTTTATCCCTGTGAAAACCACATATACCAGTGCAAAGTTGGCAAAGATATACATGACTAGAATTGTATGTATGCATGGAGTTCCGAGGAGCATCGTATCAGATAGAGGAACCCAGTTTACCTCAAAGTTCTGGAATCAGTTACATGAAACTTTGGGTACCAGACTAGAGTTTAGCACATCATTTCACCCGCAGACAGATGGACAGACTGAAAGAGTCAATCAGATTTTGGAGGATATGCTGAGAGCATGTGCATTAGATTACGGATCTAGTTGGGATGACAACTTGCCCTACGCGGAGTTCTCATACAACAATAGTTACCAAGCCAGTTTGAAGATGGCACCGTTCGAAGCATTATACGGAAGGAGATGCCGAACACCATTAATGTGGGATGAAGTTGGAGACCGACAGCTGTTTGGACCAGACTTAATCAAAGAGTCTGAGGAGAAGGTTAAGTTGATCCGAGATAGACTGAAGGTAGCTCAGTCGAGGCAGAAGAGTTATGCAGACTCGAAGCGCAAGGAGATAGTCTATAAGATCGGAGACAGAGCGTACTTGAGAGTATCGCCTCTGCGAGGAGTTAAACGTTTCGGAGTTAAAGGGAAGTTAGCCCCGAGATTTGTGGGACCTTAACGTGTTTTGGAACGCATGGGAGAGGTTGCATATAAGTTGGAATTGCCCGAAGGATTGTCAGGAGTGCACAACGTGTTCCACGTATCGCAGCTTAAGAAGTGTCATGCGGAGATGGCCGATATACCGCTTAGAGACACAGTACCCCTGGAAGCAATTCAGTTGGACAGTGATCTGACCTACGAGGAGAAGCCGGTTAAGATTCTCGAATTTTCGAGCCGAGTTACTCGCAGTAAGGTTATCAAGTTTTGCAAAGTTCAGTGGAGTCACCACACCGAGGAAGAAGCCACCTGGGAACGAGAAGATGATCTACGCAAGGACCACCCACACCTGTTCTCTAGCCAAGTCGAATCTCGAGGGCGAGATTCATTCTAAGGGGGTAGGTTTGTAACATCACAAATTTTCAATTTGGAATGTTATACATAGATCATATTTGCATTGCATGTTTTTTGCATTTTTTTGTGGCGTTCCTCGAAATTCTAAGCAACTCAAGGACCTACGGAGAGAGTTGGGAATTTTACCGTTTTCGTATTTGAGTTTGCTCGAATACCGGTACGAGGACAGTGTGATTCTAATTATTTTTCTCTCCTAAAAATATTTCTAAATAAAAAATATGAGCGGAGATAATATGACTTCTCCAAAATAACAGAAATATTGGAGGAAAAATGTTAAAATCACTTTTGGTATTTTTCTGGATTTATTTGCGGATTTATTTGCATAGGAAAAAATGCGTGTTTTTAAAAATTACATTTAGGTCCGGGAAAAATGTTCACTTTGTCCTAAATATTATTAGAGGACGGTGAAAATTTATTTCGCAAATTTTGGAGTCCATTTGGCATTTCTTTCGTTAGTTTTTCTGCGCCGGGACTCTATTTTGTTTTAAAAAAAAAAGAGGAAACCGACTTGGAGTCTTACTAGCCCAGGACTCTGGGCTTTATAAGTCGCCCGAGCTGGCCCATCTCGCCCCAAGCTGCCGCCCCTTACCCTAGCCACCGCCGCCCCTTGCCCTAATCGCCGCCGCCTAGCGCCGCCGCCGCACGCCGCCTCGCCGCCGCCCCGCCGCCTAGCGCCGCCGCCGCCGCCGCCTGCTGCCACCGCCCCGCCGCCGCACGCCGCCGCCCCGCCGCCGCACGCCGCCGCCCCGCCGCCTCGCCCCGCCGGACCCGCCGCCCGCAGCCGCCGGACTTCGCCGGAGTTCGTCGTCGAGGTAGTTACGTTTTTTTTAAGAACCGCCGTCGTAGATCTGTTTTATTAGATTAGATAGATTCGGTTTTTCGTCGGTTTAGTTATTTAGCGGAAGTTCGTCCGTACGTTCGTTTTAACGAACGGTTTTCGTTAGTTAGCCGCACACAGCGAACGTTCGTTCGTTAGCCTGTTCGTCCGTTTTCTTTTTCAGGGTATTTATCCGCGATTATTCCGATCGCGATTTCTACCCTGATCTTGTTTCGCGTTTTTCTTTTCGCTCGAGAGTCGGAATCAGGTGATTCAAAATCCCAGATCTTCGTCTCGATGACCTCTTTACGTTTAATCAAATTGAACAAATTTTTGGCTAATGTAAAATTTGACTTTAGGCCAACTAGTAAACCGGAGCTCGTTTGTTTCGCTGTTTGAGTTTCGTTGCTTCTTTCGAGTTGATTCTTTTGCGAACCGGAGTTCTTAAGTTGAACTTTCTGGTTAGATCTCTTATTTGAGTTTTACCCGTGCATTAGTTAAGTACTTATTGTATGCTTGTTTGTTTGCGATAGAATACCCGGAGTGCACCGCTTGCTACTTTGAGTCTCTAGGATTTGCGGATCATCAGCAAGGCAAGTAACACTTTGATCATGCTTTCCAATTACCCAGTTTTCATTGCATTAGTCCAACCCTCACACATTGCATGAGTAGGATCAATTAACTTGTGGGATTGGGAAGTAGATTGAGGTAGTACCTATTACCTGCATTACATTCAAACCCTTGGGAGTTACTTCTACGTTTGCTGTTAGGACATGCTATGCTCGTAGACGTGGATTGGGTGAGTGAAATCCATGACAGATGTGAGATTGTTAATTAATGGTTCAACTTAAGGTGGCAACATTAATACACATCTGGGTGGATTGAGGCATCTGGGTATTCCAGTGATTGCCTGTTTTTCTTTTGGACCGCCACCCAGGCTCAAAGGGATCATGAGATTTTTCATACTAGAAACTTCCGTGTGCAGCCACATGCGAATATGGGCTCTGGCATAGTTGAGTAAGTTGTGGGAAACCTTTCCATGATGGGCTAGCAGATGTAGTGGGTTTTGTAGGTGTACCGGCCTATCTATCTGGTTAAGGGGACCTCTTCGGAAAGACTGTGTCTCGGTCATCCGTTTCTCAAACACCATGCAGTGCGAGAAACCAAACGGAGGTGATCGAGTCTTGTGGGGAAAAGTGCACAAACCTTTGCAGAGTGTACAAACTGATCATGATTAGCCGTGTCCCCAGTTATGGACGTCTTGAGTATCTAGTACTTGGATTATCATGTGAATCTGATCATGTTACTTAAATTAATTTTGTTGGGTTTAAATGATTATTTTAATTGGGTTGAGAGGATGTCTATCTTCTCAACAATGTTTCAACTACCATGATAGTTAATTAAAATCTATTCCTTTGAAGTAGGGAAAAATTGGCTTTACGCAAAAACTTAACCATAGAGCTTTCCACCAGCCAAATATGCATGTAGTATAGCTTTATTTTCATTGCATTCTCTTGTGTTACCTTGCCAGCATATTCCATGTGCTGACCCGTTTTCGGGCTGCAACGTTTCAAGTTGCAGACTTTTCAGACGACGAGTAAGATGTCCTTTTAGGTCGTGGTTCTATACTCAGTGATGCCGCTGGAGTTGATGGACTCACTTATCTTCCAAGCCTTCCGCTGTTATCATGTTAGATGGCCTTCAGCCATATTATTTGTAATAAATTCATCGTTGGACTATCGATGCAATAAGTGTGTGATTGTTACTCTATTATAAATCCTTCAAGTACTGTGCGTGTCAGCATTACTGATCCAGGGATGACACTGATGCACAGAGATCAGACTGTTTGAGGTCTGGTCGCTATTAGTATGTGCGGACCGTGTGCGATGTCTGTTACTCCCGCTCTGCTTCAGTCCCTTGATTCAAATATTCAGTAGCCCTGACATTTTACTCCCGCATCTGCATCCCTCGCAATCTAAAAAATATCTGCTCGCCCTTCATCCAAATTTGTAGTAGCCCCGCCTTGTTACTCCCGCCTAGTAAAATTTTCAGTTGCCGTAGTATTTCCTCAAACACAATCTTGCCCCCCCCTCCACACACACTCCAAAACCTCCACTCACACAGACACACACAACCCTCGAAACCAGCCTCCATCCTGAACCTTTGCATGTGTGTCGGGGAGCTCGAGGAGCCAATGGGCAAAAATAGGTTCATCACGGCCTTTTCGCCCGACGCCAGCGAGGTGGCCGCCGAGGTGTCCCCGTCGTCCTCCGTGGGCCCGATCCACCCGCCGCCGCACCCCTATGCTGGTTCGAGGACTTACCCATCCTCCCTCGAACCCGGCAACTGACGAAGTCCTACCTCGAGGTCCGACAGCGGCGGTGGGGGACGTGGGTCGTGATACACCACCAACGTATCTATAATTTTTGATTGTTCTATGCTATTATATTATCTATTTTGGATGTTTAATGGGCTTCATTATACACTTTTATATTATTCTTGGGACTAACCTACTAACCCAAGGCCCAGTGCAAATTGCTGTTTTTTTGCCTATTTCAGTGTTTCGCAGAAAAGGAATATCAAACGGAGTCCAAACGGAATGAAACCTTCGGGAGAGTCATTTTTGGAACCCTTTGGGAGAGTCGTTTTTGGAAAAAAATACAACACATAAGACTTGGAGTACACGCCAGGGAAGAAACAAGGCGGCCACGAGGGCAGGGGGCGCACCTAGGGGGGTAGGGGCGCCCCCACCCTCATGGGCCCGCTGTTGCTCCCCTGATGTGCCTCTTCCACCTATATATACCCATATACCGTGAAAACATCGGGGGCACCACGAAACCCTAATTCCATCGCCGCAACCTTCTGTACCCGTGAGATCCCATCGTGCGGCCTGTTCCGGAGCTCCACCGGAGGGGGCATCGATCACAGAGGGCTTCTACATCAACGCCATAGCCTCTCTGATGAGTTGTGAGTAGTTTACCACAAACCTTTGGGTCCTGATACGTCTCCAACGTATCTATAATTTTTTATTGTTCCATGCTATTATATATTCTGTTTTGGATGTTTAATAGGCTTTATTATACACTTCTATACTATTTTTGGGACTAACCTACTAACCCAAGGCCCAGTGCAAATTGCTGTTTTTTTGCCTATTTTAGTGTTAAGCGGAAAAGGAATAACAAACGGAGTCCAAACGGAATGAAACCTTCGGGAGAGTTATTTTTGGAACAATATCAACACGAGAGACTTGGAGTGCATGCCAGGAAGCGAAGGAGGTGGCCACGAGTGCAGGCGGCGCGCCCCCACCCTCGTGGGCCACCTCTTGACCACCCGACGTGCCTCTTCAGCCTATATATACTCTCTGTCGGTGTACTAAGATAGGGGTACCTTAGTACCCCAACTTGTGCACGGGCAGTAGCAGCTTCCCGCGGCTGGGCTTACCACGTGCTCGCCAAGAACCTTTTCCTGTCCCTATGAATCCATTCAAAAACAAAGTATACAAGACAGAAGACCAAGGCCCCGATAAGAGGAGCTTGCTGGGAAGGCCGCACCAGGCTCAAGGTTGTCACTTTAGCACAAGACCCTGGCAAGAGGAGCTTGCCAGGAAGGCCAAGGAACACATACCTCAAGAGATGCCTCGGCGCATCTTGCGCCCCGGCAGGACGCGGAGAGCGACAAGCTTCCGGGCCCGGCAAGATCGCTACCCCGGCAAGGTGCTTGCCGGGGAAACCTACGTTGTGTGCCCGCGCTCCAGCTCATCGGCCCACACGTCGCCCTGGGGCCCTTCCAGGGGCACATGGCAGATGGCTGTGCAGCTCGGGGCACACGGTGGCAAGCCACGGTGACGAGGCTACCGCCGTGGCGAACGGAGAAGCATGGGCGGACGCTTTTGGGGTCGACGGCGACGGGCATTTAATGCCCTTGTCCCCCACTGTCAAGGTTAGGTGAAGATCACTGTTCATGCACTATTCACGCACTGTTACAACTACCACCAAAATTACACTTTTACCCTCCTCTACGTTCACACCTGTCGGTGACCCCTTTGAGCTATAAAAGGAGGCGCATGCACAACGTAGAGGGGGCCCCGGTTCGAAACCTAGACAACTCCCTCGCTCGGTGTAGCTAGTACTGTAGCTCTTCAAGCTCCCGAGCTCAAGAACTCAATACAACCTAAGGCAGGAGTAGGGTTTTACGCGTCCGCGCGGCCCGAACCTGGGTAAAACTGCCCGCGTGCGCTCCTCGATCTGCTCTCCGTGCTCCCTCCGCTCCCTTACCGCACCGTAGAAGGGGCTCCGGTCCCATAGGTGCTCGTGGGAGGACAGTTTTCCCCCGACATCTTTGGCGCGCCAGGTAGGGGGCGTCGAGGTTGTGCGAACCTGATCCGGCGCTCACGCGGGCGCATTCTTCATCAACCTCTCCAGCTTCATCAACTTCATCAGCTACAACGACATGCCTCCGAAGAAGAAGGCTTCGGAGGTCGGAGGCCCGTCTGCATCGATTCCACCGCCACCAGAACCAACGGTTGGTGGAGGAGACGCCGGCGGAAGGGTGGTTGCCGGCGAGGAAACTCACGGCGCCACCAAGTCTAAAGACAAGACAGACGACCGGGCGAATTCCAAAGCCTCGGTGTCCGTGGACGCGCCACGTCTCTCTCGGGAGGTACAAGACCCGCAGCGGCGTGGTACTGGAGGTACAATACGCTTGCTGGGGCGTAGCCAAGCCGGAGGATCGCGGGATGCTCAAGGCCAGTGTGCTGGCACAAGCAAGGCGCGGTCGCCGGGGCGGGAACATGCTCCTTCTAACGCGGTTAGAAGTCCGAGCGTATCCCGCTCCTCGCACCGCTCGCCGCCGTTCCCCTCTTCTCCAGCAGAAGCTCTAGCAAGAGCACAGCTGCTCCTCGATTTCCCTCCAGCGGCAGACAAGGCCGAAGACTGGAGGGCGACGATTCAGAGCCTCATCGCCTTCGCCAACAACGACGCGCCGCAGCAGCCGGCAACCTCACGGCCGCGGCAAGTCGACCAAGCGAAGGCCGATGGCGACAAGACCGCCGGGGGTGCAACTACCATGCACTCCCCGCCGCGGAAGCAAAAATCGCCACCCCCCGGATCAACGTCGACGATGACTCCACAGCGTCGTCGGATCCGCGGGCTCGCCGCGATTAGCGCCAAGTCCTAGACGACAGGCGGCAAGAGGACGCTCGGACTCGTATCGAGCGTCGACGAGAAGCCCGAAGACAGTCAGGTCAGCGCGCTACGACCGCTGTCGACGCGCACGCGCCCGGTGAACCAGGCGTCTTGCCGTACGCGGCAGGTTGCCCTGCGTTCACCCGTGAGCTGCGGCAAGTCCAGTGGCCCAGCATGAAGAATTTCAAGCCCGACGTACCCGAGAAGTACGACGGCAAGACACACCCCTCGGAGTTCATCAACATCTACACTATAGCAGTGCAGGCTGCCGGGGGACGCGACGAAAAGATCCTAGCCAACTACTTCCCGCTAGTGCTTAAGCCAAACGTCCGGTCTTGGCTTATGCACTTGCCGGAGAACTCCATTTCTTCGTGGGCGGATCTGTGCCACCAGTTTGTTGGCCCCTTCACGGGCGGCCACAAACCCCACGGCCAGGAGAGCGATCTCCACATCCTAGCCCAGAAGGAAGTAGAATCCCTGCGCAAGTACATCCAAAGATTCAGCCACGTCCAGCACAACATTCCCGACGTCCACCCTGGCGCGGTTATCAGCGCGTTCCACCAGAACGTGCGTAACCGCCGGATGAGGGAAAAAATGGCCATGACCAAGATCCGGGATGTCAGTGAGCTCTACGCTCTGGCTGACAAGTGCGCGCGCGCTGAAGAGGGGAGGAGACTCCCCGGAGAGGATACTGGCGCAGGAGGAAGCGACAGCGAGGATGCCGCCCCGACAAGGAAGAGCCGGCGGCGGAACAACAGAAAGAAGAAGAACAAGGAGGTGCTGGTTGTCGAGCAGTCCGGCAAGGAGGCTCCCGCCAAGAAGGCACAGGCTGGCGGTTCCGACAAGGAGCCCGCCCCTGTAGCGGCAGCCGACAAGCAGGACGGCTCCGACAAGCAGTACTGCAAGATCCACCGCACCAAGGGCCACGATCTTCAGAACTGCAAACGAGTCGAGTACCTCGTAGAACAGCAGAAGGCTGAATACGAGCGTCGCGACAAGGAGAAGGCCCAAGGAGGCGGAGGAGAGCCCAGCAAGAAGTGGCCGTTCAATGGCCGGGGAGGACGCAGCAGCAAGGCCAAGCAGCGGCAAGGTGACAGACCTCCCCGGGACCGCGACAAGGATGAGTACGAAGACGACGATGATGACATGGAAGAAGGAGACAACAGCGAGCAGGAGTTCCAGAAGGCCACAGAGGTCATGTGTGTCGATGGGGGTGCCTTTCTGCACACTTCCCACCGCCAGCTCAAGCAATGGGTGCGAGAAGTGAATGCAGCTGAGCCGCCCGTCGAGTCACGCAGGCTGCTGAAGTGGTCCGGCACGCCCATCATCTTTGACCTTGAGGACCACCCTGACCGCACCACGGCGGTCGGGTGCCTGCCGATGTTGGTCTCACCAACTATCTGCAACCTCAAGGTCACCAAGATGTTGATTGACGGCGGGGCTGGCCTGAACTTGATCTCCTCAACTGTGATCAAGAAGCTACAGATCCCAGACGGCGAGCTCGAAGAAACCGGGTCGTTCCAAGGGATCAACCCGGGAAGGAGCAAGCCGAAGGGGAAGATTATGCTGCCAGTGACCTTTGGCGGGGAGCTCAACTTCAGGACGGAGAGGATCACGTTTGATGTTGCCGATATCCCATTACCATACAATGGGATACTTGGACGTCCTACCCTCGCCAAGTTCATGGCAGCTTCCCACTATGCCTACAACGTACTCAAGATGCCGGGGCCGATAAGCGTCATCTCTGTCCCTGGCGACAAGAAAGACGCGCTTATCTGCGCCGACAAGATCTACCGGGATGCAGCAGCCACAGCAGAGAGCAACACACTTGCCGCTGAAGCTCCCGGAGGGAAGGCCAAGACCAAGTCCGGCAAGAGCTCTGGGGCCCACTCCGGCAAACGCACCTCTTCGGAGTGCTGCGCTGCCGTCGAGGACGCACCATCGAGCTCCATCGACAAGTGCAAGAAAGGAATGGCAGCTCCACCGGCAACCAAGAAGGTATCCGCCAAGGAGGACGGCACTGGTGGTACTTTCACCATCAGTGCTACGCTCGACAACAAATAGGAAAGCGCGCTCGTTGCCTTCCTGCGGGCGAATGTCGATGTGTTTGCATGGCAACCATCTGACATCCCCGGCGTTCCTAGGAAGGTAATTGAGCACAAGCTTGCTGTTTGTCCTCATGCGCGGCCCGTCAAGCAGAAGGTCAGGAAGCAAGCCGTGGAGCGCCAAAAATTCATCGCCGAAGAGATAAAGAAGTTGGAAGCAGCAGGCCTGGTTAGAGGCGTGATCCATCCCACGTGGTTAGCCAATCCAGTTGTCGTGCGCAATGCCAATGGGAAGTGGAGACTTTGTATAGACTTCACTGATGTGAATAAAGCATGTCCCAAGGATCCATTTCCCTTGCCGCGTATTGACCAGATTGTTGACTCCACCGCCGGATGTGAGCTGCTTTCCTTCCTTGATGCATACTCAGGTTACCACCAGATTTTCATGGCCAAGGAAGATGAAGAGAAGACTGCATTTATTACTCCATGCGGCACATATTGCTTCATACGCATGCCCTTTGGATTGAAGAATGCAGGCTCGACATTTGCAAGGGTGGTGCACACTGCTTTTGAGCCACATATACACAGAAATGTAGAAGCCTACATGGATGATATAGTGGTCAAGAGTAAGAGCAAAGATACCCTGATCCAAGACTTAGAAGAAATCTTTGAGAATCTGCGCAAGATCCAGCTCAAGCTGAACCCCGAGAAGTGCGTCTTCGGAGTTCCCTCCGGCAAGCTTCTCGGGTTGTTTGTGTCCCAGAGGGGGATTGAAGCCAATCCCGACAAGATAAAAGCCATCGAGCAGATCGAAGCCCCGAAGCGCGTCAAGGACGTAAGGAGACTTGCTGGTTGAGTGGCTGCCCTCAGCAGGTTCATTTCAAAGTCTGCAGAACGCGCCCTGCCTTTCTTCAAAATCTTGAAAAAGGCAGGTCCTATGAAATGGACTCCGGAAGCGGAGGCAGCGCTGCAAGACTTGAAAGGATACCTGTCCTCCACTCCGATACTTGTCGCACCTAGGCCACAAGAGAAGTTGCTGCTGTACTTAGCGGCAACCAATCAAGTGGTTAGTGCCGCGTTAGTAGCGGAGAGGGAGGCAGATGAGGAACCCACATCCCCGGCAAGCGAATCCAGCGACAAGCAGGGCGCTTCCCCGACAAGCTCTGGCCCCGACAAGGACAAGTCTGCGCAGGAACAAGGAGAAGTGCGAAAGAAGATGGTGCAGCGCCCAATGTATTTTGTAAGTTCCCTCTTGCAGGGGGCTAGATCAAGATACTCTGGGGTGCAGAAGTTGCTGTTCGGCCTCCTCATGGCCTCAAGGAAGCTGCGCCATTACTTCCAAGCACACGAGATAACAGTGGTCACTCGCTTTCCGTTAAAGAGGATATTGCAAAATCTAGAGGCAACAGGCAGAATCGTCAAGTGGGCACTGGAGCTGTCAAGCTTTGGTCTCAAGTTTGAGAGTACTTCAACTATACAGAGCAGAGCTTTGGCAGAATTCATAGCGGAATGGACCCCAACGCCAGATAAAGAAGTCCCAGAGACAAGCGTCCCCGTCCAAGAAGCAAGCAGCGAATGGATAATGTACTTTGATGGTGCTTTCTCGCTGCAAGGCGCCGGTGCCGGCGTGGTACTCATAGCGCCCACCGGGGAGCACCTCAAGTATGTTGTTCAGATGCACTTTCCCAAGGAACAAGCGACAAACAATACTGCAGAGTATGAAGGTTTGCTTGCCGGCCTCAGAATTGCGGCCGAGCTTGGGATCAAGAAGTTAATTGTGCGGGGAGATTCACAGTTGGTGGTCCGACAAGTGAATAAGAGTTACCAGAGCCCTTTGATGGAAGCTTATGTTGATGAAGTGAGGAAACTTGAAGAACACTTTGAGGGGCTGCAAATGGAGCACGTCCCAAGGGCTCAGAATGATATTGCAGATGGCCTCTCAAAGTGTGCTGCAATGAAGTTACCTATGGAACCAGGGACCTTCTTGCTCAAGCTAACTCAGCCATCCGTTACACCATCAGTTGGGCAAAACAAGAAGAGAAAGTTGGTCTCCGGCGACTACTTGCCGGCGGATCTTCCAGAAGCCACCGCCAAGGTCCCCAGGATCAACAACCAAGATGCTGAGGAACAGTTTGCTCCTACGGATCCAAGGATCTGTATAGTTGAAGCAGGCGTTCCCGACAAGCCTTGCCCCGGCAGGCTTGCCGGGGGACCATCAGCTCCGGCAGAGCCGCATGTTCTTGCCGTGGAAGCTGAGGTTCCCGCAGCAGCCCTCGTGCCTTTAGTCCTTGTTGTTGAGCCTCAAGCTCCAGCATGGGCACAGCAGATCGTCCGCTTTCTACAAACTGGAGAAATTCCCGACGAGCCAGAGGAGATAGAGAAAATAACCAGGCAATCAAGTATGTACCAGTTCGTTGACAATGAACTGTACAGAAGAAGACTCAATGGTGTCAGGTTGAAGTGCATTTCCAGGGAAGATGGACAAAAGCTGTTGGCGGAAATACATGGAGGCATATGTGGCCACCACATTGGCGCAAGGGCACTTGCCGGGAAGGCATTCCGGCAAGGGTTCTTTTGGCCAGAAGCCCTCCAGGATGCAACTGCACAAGTAACCAAGTGTGAAGCGTGCCAGTTCCATGCCAAGCAAATTCACCAGGCCGCTCAAGCTCTCCAGACGATCACTTTGCCCTGGCCCTTCTCGGTCTGGGGGCTCGATATCCTCGGCCCCTTTCCCCGCGCAGCCGGGGGCTTTGAGTACTTGTACGTAGCAATCGACAAGTTCACAAAGTGGCCAGAAGTGGAACCAGTGAGAAAGGTGACAGCACAGTCAGCGGTCAGGTTCTTCAGAGCGATTGTTTGCCGTTTCGGAATCCCTAACAGGATCATCACCGACAACAGCACACAGTTTACAAGTCGCACCTTCATGCAGTATGTCCAAGACCTTGGCGCCAAGGTCTGTTTCGCTTCTGTTGCTCACCCGAGGAGAAATGGTCAAGCGGAGAGGGCCAATGCTGAAGTGCTGCCCGGGCTCAAGACAAGAACCTTCGACAGGCTGCGCAAGTGCGGAAGAAACTGGATAGAGGAGTTGCCGGCGGCTCTTTGGTCAATCAGGACGACACCAAATCGAGCCACCGGACAGGCACCCTTTTCTCTTGTCTATGGAGCAGAGGCAGTTCTCCCCACGGAACTCGTATACGGTTCTCCTCGAGTACTCGCTTATGATGAGCTCGAGCAAGAGCAACTGTGACAAGATGATGCATTGCTCCTTGAGGAGGAACGTCTCCAGGCTGCTGTACGAGCTGCTCGATACCAGCAAGCCTTGCGTCGCTATCATAGCCGCAAGGTCAAGGCCAGGAGTCTCGAGGAAGGCGACCTTGTTCTTCGGCGTGTTCAGTCCGCCAAGAATTCCAACAAGTTGACGCCGAAGTGGGAAGGCCCTTATCGGGTGAGACAAGTCACAAGGCCCGGAGCTGTCCGCCTTGAGACTGAAGAAGGCTTACCGGTGAGCAATTCCTGGAACATAGAGCATCTTCACAAGTTTCACCCATAAGGCGCGGTTGCCGTGATCCGCTCCGGCAACCACCTTTTGTACAAGTCTTGCCGATGTTGCATGTAAACCTTTGTACAAAGCCGGGCGCAGATCCCATGCATCAGTAAAGCTTTTGTGCTTCGCACTATTTGTCGTTTCCATGCTTTTCTTTGTTATTTGCATGCATCATCTGACACCTTGTGCAACGCACGTCCCCGGTAAGCACTAGCAAGCCATGAGGCCCTATACTTGTTTTTCCTCCTCTTTTTCCCTCTTAAGCAGAAGGAATGTTCCTCGCGCACAAGTTTACCGGGGGGGGGGGAGGAGATGGAGACATGAACCAAGTGCTGTTCAAGAAAGATAAGCCTTGTCGGGGAACAAACGAACTATGAGAGCTAAGTTACCAAAGTTCGAGCATTCAAATTTTTAAAAAATTTAGTTGTCTTCCTTGAACAACCACACTCTATATGGAAAACCTGTGCGCGGAGGAACCTACCCGTGGCTAGCCGCGCCCTTACTCTGTTTCGAGCACGCTCAACGGCTTAAGTAAGCTGCGACAAGTGTCGCGCCCTTACTTCGTTTTCGAGTTCGCTCAGCAGTCTAAGTGTGCTGCGACTAGCTGCGGCAAGGTTACTTGCCGACAGGGTCTTTTGCCAGCAGGCTGCTAAGAGTCCAGCACTCAGCATTCGCGGCAAGGGCCCCTTGCCGGCAAGTCCCCTAAAAGCGTAGGGTAAAAAGCATACAGAGTGGAGGACCAAAAGCAAGGGAGATAACACTGCATTGGTTGCTCAAAATAAGATTGTATATTACAAAGATAGCTTGCCGCTGTTCTAATCAACTACTGCCTATGACTTAATTGGCAGCGGCAAAGGAAGAAGAAGCAAAGGAATCTAGTCCACGCGGTCGCCTTCACGCCTCGTGATCTTGCCCACCTTGGCAACGATGTGGGCAACCTGCGCCTTCAACGCCTCCTGGTCAGCTTCAGGCGGCAAGGAGCGGAGGACGTTGACGAGGTTGATGTCGGGGTTGCGGTAGACGATCTTCGACAAGACCCGCTCCAGGGTGCCCATGTAGAGCCGAGGCGCCTTGTCGGCCAGCTGCACGGGGATCTTCTCCCGCAGCCGCACAAGCGCCGGCGCAATTCCCCTGAAGAACAGGCTCAACTTGGCGCTGTGGGGGAGTTTCTCGTCCGGAGAGTACACGAGGTGCTCTGCCCTCAGCGCCATCATCTCCTTGTCAATATTGGCAGCGGAGGTGACCAGCTCATCAGTCCACTGCTCCACTGCCCGGCTGAACTGGTTCACCGAGACGGCGGCGCTCTCCACCAGGCCCCGTTCCTTGCGGAGTTCATCCTTCAGCTTCGTCTCGCGGTCCCGGGCGGCGTCGAGCGAATCAGTAAGAGTGGAGACCTTCAACTCTAAGTCAGCAATGGAATCCTTGGCGGCAGTGAGCTCGTCGCCTTTCTTGGAGAGACGTACCTGCAGCTCAGAGTTGGTGTGGGCGTTCTTCTCCCGCTCCACATTGAGCGCAGTGACTCTGTCCTCGCTCGCCTTCAGGAACAACTCCGGCTGCTCCACCTTGGCTTCCAGATATTTTTTGGCGGTCTCTGCGGCGGCTGCAGCGCTCCTCGCCTCCTTCAGAGCCCCGCCAATGGCCTGCTCCCGGGCGGCGAGGTCATCCTCGTGGGCATCGAGGTCGATCTTCCGCTGGTTGAGTACTCCTTCTCGCCGGGACAGCTCCTCGGCGGCCAGCCGCTGCTGCTCCTCGGCCTCAGCTTTTTCAAGGAGGAAGGCCTGCTGCGCCCCGGCAAGCTCTTCGCGCTCCTCCGCCAAGTTGCGGAGGGCCGCCTGGTTGTCGGCATGGAGCTCCGCGGCGCGCTTCTCCAGATCAGCTCCAGCCTTGGCGGCAAGAGCCTCCCGAGACTCCAACTTCGCCTGCCTGGCCCGGTACAAGGCCAGGAGCCGACGAAGGAGCTTCTCCTCTTCGGGCTCGTCGCTACCGCCGGGCGCTTCAACAACCTTCAACCCAGCGGAGGCGAGGACCTCTCCGTCAAAGGTCTCTCCTTCCACGGGTGCTCGAGACGAGGACGCCCACGGGACTTGAATAAAGACCCCGTTGGCGGCCTCCAAGTAGACACCCGACCGCTCCACGGAGGCGGAGGGGTCGGCGGCCGGTGCAGCGTCCGACGCTCCTGCAGCCTCCGGGCCAGCAGTGCGGTCGCCGGCCTCTTCCCCAGCCGCGGCGTCTGCGGTCGGGGCGGTCTCTTCAACGGCAGGCTCGCTGGCTCCAGCCTCTCCCTCGGTGGCAGTGGTGTTGTCGCCGGCGCCGTGCACCTCCTCCTCAGCGGTGACCTCCGTTTCCATCCGCTCCGGTGCAGGAGGATCTAGCATAAGAAAAAGAAAAGAAAGAATCAAGCAAATATCCAAAAAGACAAGTTCAAGAAGAAGAAATTACAA
Source organism: Secale cereale (assembly GCA_902687465.1). NCBI lineage: Eukaryota > Viridiplantae > Streptophyta > Magnoliopsida > Poales > Poaceae > Secale > Secale cereale. The sequence continues at coordinate 197,701,402 of LR738714.1, forward strand.
GCTTTACCTTCGCGGACTTCTTCAACGACAGGCTCCCTCGCCGGGGAATTCTCCCTTGGCGGCGGAGCAGTATCCCCTGCTGGCGGAGGGCCGCTCGCGCCCTCCCTTGGCGGGGTGCTCACCCTTGTCGGGCTGCCCACCCTTGGCGGGGTACTCGCCCTTGGCGGAGTGCCCGTCCTTGGCGGAGCATTCTCCCTTGCCGGGGAGTTCATCTGTGGCGGGGAGGGTGGAGCAAGTGGCTCGTCGGAGGCGACCTCCGGGCGCTCCTGCGGCTGCGGCTCCACTTCTGCACAAGACAACAAAATATCAGTACAAGCAACAACCTCAAGCGCGCCTGTTAAGCAGAAAAATAAGTACTAGACTCACGCTGGGGGCTGCGCTGGGGGCTGCTCCTCGGAGCAGCAGGTTGATCCGGCAAGTTTGCCGCTGGCACGTCTCCCGTCGCCGCGGCGGGCGAGTCGTCTTCAATCTCGACCACAGGGATCTTGGCCCTCTTTGCCATCCGCTGGGTCAAGGTCCTGAAAGCAAAACAAAAGCAAGATCAGAACCAGCAAGGAAAATCGAGACAAAATAAAAGAATCTGAAAGAAGTGCAAGTACTTACTCCTCTTCCTCTTCGTCGGAGCTGAGGGCGGAGAAGTCAAACTCCGCCTGGTTTGCTCCCGCGCGAGGAGCTGGAGGAGAAGGCTCCCTCGGGCGCTTGGCGGGCTCCGGGGCCGTGGGCTGCGAAGACCCGGCCCCCGTCGTCGCCGAGGACCGAGGGGCAGATGGAGCACCCGTTCCGCTCCGGGAAGATCCCCCTCCGCTTGGCGCTCGAGCATGGGGCGCCTCCTTGACGACTTCGCTCGTCCTGGTGGTGCGCGTCGCACGTGCTGGCTGCTGTCGAGGCGCCTGCGGCCTCGCCGTCTCAGCTGCCTAGATATTCTCATAACTATGCGCTTTTCTATCAATTGCTCGACAGTAATTTGTTCACCCACCATAGAATTCTGCTATCATGGGAGAAGCCACTAGTGAAACCTATGGCCCCCTGGTCTATTCTCATCATATTAATCTTCCATCAACTATTTACTTTACTTTACTTTGCATAATTTACTTTCAGTCTCTATACCAAAAATAGCAAAAATATTATCTTATCATATCTATCAGATCTCATTCTCATAAGTGATCGAGAACGGATTGACAACCCCTTTAATCGCGTTGGCTGCGAGGTTCTTATTTGTTTGTGCAGGTGCGAGGGACTCGGGCGTGGTCTCCTACTGGCTTGATACCTTGGTTCTCATAAACTGAGGGAAATACTTACGCTACTGTGCTGCATCACCCTTTCCTCTTCGAGGGAATACAACGCAAGCTCGAGAAGTAGCAGGTCCGTAGGTACTAGCTAGATGCCTTTTTTCTCTCTTTGATCTCAATACAAAGTTCTCCTCGATCTTCTTGGAGATCTATTTGATGTAATTCTTTTTGCATTGTGTTTGTTGAGATCCGATGAATTGTGGGTTTATGATCAAGATTATCTATGAACAATATTTGATTCCTCTCTGAAATCTTTTATGCATGATTTAAATATATTTGCAAGTCTCTTCGAATTATCAGTTTGGTGTGGCCTACTAGATTGATCTTTCTTGCAATGGGAGAAGTGCTTAGCTTTGGGTTCAATCTTGTGGTGTTCTTTCCCAGTGACAGCAGGGGCAGCAAGGCACGTATTGTATTGTTGCCATCGAGGATAAAAATATGGGGTTTACATCATATTGAATGAGTTTATTCCTCTACATCATGTTATTTTTCTTAAAGCGTTACTTTATTCTTATGTACTTATTACTCTAGATGCATGATGGATAGCAGTCGATGTGTGGAGTAATAGTAGTAGATGCAGAATTGTTTCGGTCTACTTGTCACGGACATGATGCCTATATAGAATGATCATGCCTAGATATTCTCATAACTATGCGCTTTTCTATTAATTGCTCGACAGTAATTTGTTCACCCACCATAGAAATCTGCTATCTTGAGAGAAGCCACTAGTGAAACCTATGGCCCCCGGGTCTATCTCTTATCATATCAATCTTCCAGCAACTATTTATCTTTACTTTACTTTCGCTTTGCAATCTTTACTTTCAACCTATAACAAAAATACCAAAAATATTATCTTATTATCTCTATCAGATCTAACTTTTGCAAGTGGCCAAGAAGGGATTGACAACCCCTTTATCACGTTGGTTGCAATGTTCTTATTTGTTTGTGTAGGTACGAGGGACTCACGCATGGTCTCCTACTAGATTGATACCTTGGTTCTCAAAATCTGAGGGAAATACATACGCTACTGTGCTGTATCACCCTTTCCTATTCAAGGGAAAAACAACGCAAGCTCAAGAGGTAGCAAGGAGAATTTCTGGCGTCGTTGAAGGGGAGATCTACGCAAAGTCATATACCAAGTACCAATCACAACTACTTATCCCTTGCATTACATTATTTGCCATTTGCCTCTCATTTTCCTCTCCCCCACTTCCCCCTTGCCGTTTTATTCGCCCTTTTTCCATTTGCCTCTTTTCGCTTGCCTCTTGTGTGTTCGTCCTTAGTGCGGTTTGTTGCTATCATGTCTGAGATGGGGGAGGATGTCATTGAAAAGGGTAGTAATGTTGAGGGAAACTGTGATGCTTTCGTTTATCCTCATGATGAAACTACCGCTTTACATAATAAGAAGTTCCGTATTGGTAGTGGTAATATTATTGGAAAATGAGTTCTTCAAGACTTCTTTACTTGTGCCAGTGCTTTACCCACTTTGTGTGGATCTATTCTTCATAGAACCAGTAGTCTTACGGATGCCATATCTATGCTTATAGTTGAACTTGAAAGACAATTTATCCATATGCATCCTTGCATTCAGAGATTTTTTCTAGAATTTTCCAATATTGAGCATTCTTCTGTTAAGCGAGCAGCTACTATCTTTTTGGCTCATGAGTTCAGATTTATAATGAAAGAGGCCAAAGATATTTTTACGCATTATAGGGTAGACGCTGGTCGTCCTCCCATAGAATCTATCCTATTTAATCAAGAGGACATAATGCGTTTGCAATCACTAGATCATGTTGCTTATAATGAAAACCTTAGAAAAAGGGTTCCTACCAATGTTGTAGTTGATAGAATCTCTAAACTGAATGATGAATTTTCTATTCAAAACAATGGGTTAGGCTTTTCTCTTGAGCAAAGGCTCATGACCTTCTGTCAAAAGAATACTCGTAATGATGAATTGATTGTGTAATACAAGGGGCCAAAGGAGGAACCCATACCTCCCGAGCTTGATCTTGGGGACTTTTGTCCTATTAAATTGAGCCCTTTTGATTACTTTTGCTTGCCACAAAAAAACTCGCTGCTAAACGGAGGTAATACGAGATGAGTTTTTGCGATTTACCTTATCATTATGGCAATACCTATACCTATTCTTGTATCATGCCTAGCTAGGGGCGTTAAACGACAGCGCTTGTTGGGAAGCAACCCAAATTTATTTTATTTGTTTTTGCTTCTGTTTATTAATAAATAAATAATCTAGCTTCTGGTTAGATGTGGTTTTGTGTTTTAATTAGTGTTTGTGCCAAGTAGAACCTTTTGGAAGACTTGGGTGAAGTCTTTGCGATCATGCTGTAAAAAACAAAAACTTTTGCGGTCACGAGATTAGCTACCATTTTTTTATTGGAGAGCGCTTTTAAGTTGATTCTTTTTATAGATGATTAATAGACAAATTCCTCACGTCCACCAATTTATTTCAGATTTTTTAGAGTTACAGAAGTATTCGAAAGTTACAGATTACTACAGACTGTTCTGTTTTTGACAGATTCTGTTTTTCGTGTGTTGTTTGCTTATTTTGATGAATCTATGAGTAGTACCGGGTGGTATGAATCATAGAGAAGTTGGAATAGAGTAGGTTTAACACCAATATAAATAAAGAATGAGTTCATTACATTACCTTTGACTGGTGGTTTGTTTTCTTATAGTAACGGAGCTCGTGAGATTTTCTCTTAAGTTTTGTGTTGTGAAGTTTTCAAGTTTTGGGTAAGGATTTGATGGACTATGGAACAAAGAGTGGAAACATCCTAGGGTTGGGGATGCCCAAGGCACCCCAAGGTAAAATTCAAGGACAACCAAAAGCCTAAGCATGGAGATGCCCCGGGAAGGCATCCCCTCTTTCGTCTTCGTCTATCGGTAACGCTACTTGAGAATATATTTTTATTCACCACATGATATGTGTTTTGCTTGGAGTGTCATGTATGATTTGAGTCTTTACTTTTTAGTTTACCACAATCATCCTTGCTGTACAAACCTTTCGAGAGAGATACACATGAATCGGAAAATTATTAGAATACTCTTTGTGCTTCACTTATATCTTTTGAGCTAGATAGTTTTGCTCTAGTGCTTCACTTATATCCTTTTTGTCGGGGGAAACTGTCCACCGCGAGCACCTATGGGACCGGAGCCCCTTGCTTGTGTGGTAAAAGGGCGGAGGAAGCACAAAGAGCAGATCGTAGTGAGCACGCGGGCAGTTTACCCAGGTTCGGGCCGCGAAGGACGCGTAAAACCCTACTCCTGCTTAGTTTGTATTGAGTTGGAGAGCTCGGGAGCTTGAAGAACTAGCTACACCGAGCGTATGAGAGATCTAGGTTCGGAACCCCCTCTACGTTGTGCATGGGCCTCCTTTTATAGTGCAAGGGGTCACCGACAGGTGTCAACGTAAGAGAAGGGGTAAAAATGTAAAAGAGGTGGTAGTTGTAACAGTGCGGGAATAGTGGAGCTACAGTGCGTGAACAGTGATCGCTACCTACTTTGACAGTGGGGGACAAGAGCATTTAATGCCCTTCGCCGTCGACCCCAAAAGCGCCCGCCCTTGCGTCTCCGTTTGCCACGGCGATGGCTTCACCACCGTGGAGTGCCACCGTGTCCACCAGGCTGCACAGCCATCCGCCACGCGTCCCTGGAATGGCCCCAGTGCGACGCGTGGTTCGATGAGCTGGAGCGCGGGCACACAGCACAACTCTCCCCGGCAAGCACCTTGCCGGGGTCTTGACCTTGCCGGGCCCGGGATCTTGCCGGGCTCTGAAGCTTGTCGCTCCCCGGACCCTGCCGGGGCGCATATAGCGCCGAGGCATGTCTTCTGTAATGGAATCTTCTAGTCTTCCTGGCAAGCTCCTCTTGCCAGGGCCTTGCGTGAGTGAGGTAACCTTGAGCCTGGAACGGCCTTCCCGGCAAGCTCCACTTGCCGGGGTCTCGATCTTCTGTCTTGTATACTTTGTTTTTGAATGGTTTTATATGGAGCAGGAAGGTCTCCGGCGAGCACGTGGTCGACCCTGCCGCGGGAAGCTGCTACTGCCCGTGCACAAGTTGGGGTACTGAGGTACCCCTACCTTAGTACACCGACAGGAGCCCCCGGGCCTGGGCCACACACGTTGCCGAGCGCTGTTGGGCCAGGCCCAAAACAGTGCACGGGTACGCGCGGCCCACGGCGCGCCGAATCCACTTCCGCATCCGCCGCGTCCCCCCGTAACGGCACGCGTCGATTGCGGCGTCATGGGATGGGACGTGGACACGTTCTTTTAATGGAAAGAGCGAAACGCCCCCCACTTCCCCATAAAAGCAGAGGAAGCAGGAGCGATTCCCCTCCTACGCCTTCATTGCCTCTTCTTCCATCTCCAGAGATCCCCTCTTGCGCTCCGCCTCCACACCTCCGCCGTCGCCTCCCGCATCTGCGGCGCCGCCGGACTCTCCGTCCCCCTTCTCTCGCCGCCCCCGCCATGGCCCCAAAGACCGAGAAGGCGAAGGCGGAGAAGACCAAGAAGGAGAAATCGGAGCAAGCGGCGAGGCTCACCGCGTTGCGGAAGCGGAACGTCGTCTTCTCGCCGAGGCTCAGCGCGCGGGAGCTCTGGAACAAGTACTACTTGTTCTGGGCCAAGAAGACCAAGGTGCATCCCCGCACCCGAGCCTATCCGGCCGCCGCCAAGGACAACTACCCCGGCGGGTACTATTTCTTCGCAGCTTTCTTCCACTGCGGCCTCTATCCCCCTTTTTCCGACTTTTTCTGCGACATCATGCACACCTACGGCCTCCATCTTCTTGACTTCACCCCCAACGCCATCCTCACGATGGCGGTTTTCGCACATATGTGTGAAAACTATATTGGGATATATCCGAACGTAGCGTTGTTTAGGCACTTCTTTACCCCTAGAGCAGAGGCCGGCGCCCCCCTCTCCGGAGGAATATCTTGGGTCTTTCGTCTGAACAAGAAGGAGTCCTACTTGCCGGGGGAGCTCCGCGGCAAGTGGGAGGAGTGGCGTGCAGACTGGTGTTGGATAGTTGAGGACGAGCCGCAGTCCTTCACCGCGCCGCGCACAACACCTATCGTGCGCGGCAGGGATTGGAGCGAGCTGGATTCGGACGACGGCAAGCTCGACGTCGCCCTCATCAGAATCCTTCGTCTCCGTGTAGCAAGGTTGTCTGTCGCAGAAGTGGGCACAGATTTCCTCCGCCGCCGCATCGCCCCCCTTCAAGATAGGAAGAGGCCAGCCTGGGATTACGGCAACTCGGCCGATATAATGAGGCTGCGCCCCGGGCTCAACTTCAACTTCACATCACTGGAGCTGAAGGGGATGGTCCGGGAACTATTTAAGCATGACCCGGCCCACCCAGAGTGGTTCAGAGCTCCCCGGGGAGTGGTGCCCCTCTGCAACAGCACGGCCCGGGATGCCCTTCGCGCCATGATGCCCGCGTGTGACTCGCACGGTATCGACCGCACGTGGATTCCGCCTAAGCCAGACGTCATCTTGAACTTCTTCGATAACTTGGCGGAGGTGGCGAAGAACAAGGACGAGATTAGGGAGCTCACGCGGGACACCACCGACCAAGAGATAGCGTATATAGCTTCTCGGGTTGAAGAGGCCGTTGCAGCCGCAGCGGCAGGAGAGTTCGGTTTTACGCCCGAGGAGGCAGAGGCTGCGGAATCGTCCTGCCAGGCAGAGGAGGCGGAGATCCACAGACTGTTGAAGCTTCCTCCCGACGAGCTCGCCGGGGTCCCTTCCCTGAGGCACTCCGGGATCCCTGGAATCTTGACCGAGGCCGCGGCGAGAGGCAACGCCGCCGGAGGAAACAGGGGCGCCGCAGGGAGCAGAGGCGCCGGAGGGAGCGGAGGCGCCGGAGGGAGAGCGGCCACAGTGCAGGGCGCTGGGCCCAGCAAGCCTGCCGGGGAGGAGGAGGAGGAGGAGGACGCCGGGGCCGACAAAGACTCCGACGGATCCCTGGGGCTCTACGCCGACGACCTCTCCTCGTCGTCGGAGACCTCCCCGCCCCGGGCAAGCCCTAGGCGTTCTCCGCTGAAGCGTCTCCGCAAGACGGCGACAGGGACGAGGGCGCAGGCGCCCCGGCAACAACCAGCTCGCCAGGCGGCGCGAGCTACCCGGGGGGGCCAAGCTGCAACGGGGGCGCCCGGCGCACCAACTACGGCGGGGGCGACCCGCACACAGGCCACGGCGGAGGCGACCCGCACGCATGCCACGGCGGAGGCGACCCGCACGACAACGCCAAGCGGAGGAGGGTCTTCGCAGGGCGGAGCGGCAGCTCCGCCCGCCCCCCGGGCCTCGGCTACCACAGGGGCCGGTTCTTCGCAGCCTCCAGCCCCGGGGACCGCCAAGCGCCCGAGGGGGTCTTCGCCTCCTGCTCCCCGCGCCGACGCGTCTCAGGTGGCGTTTGACTTTTCTGCCTTGAGCGACGACGACGACGAGGAGGAACAGGAGTAAGAACTCGAGGCTTTGCATCTTCTTTAACATTATCTTGATTATTGTTGAAGCTGATCTTGCTTTTGTTTCAATCTTCAGGACCTTGGCGGAGCGAGTGGCGAAGAAGGCCAAGGTGCCCGTGGTCGAGGTCGCGGACGACTCGCCTGTCGCGGCGACAGGGGACGTGCCGGAGACGAGCCTGCCGGACCCGAGCGCTGCTCCGAGGAGCAGCCCCCAGCGCAGCCCCCAGCGTAAGTCTGGGTTCCATCCTTCCGCTCGTCGGGCGCGCTTGGAGATTTTGTCTTGTTCTAATATCTTGATGCTTTTGTCTTGACTTGTGCAGGGGTGGAGCCGCAAGCTCAGGAGCATCCGGAGGTCGCTCCCGAGGAGCCGCAGGCCCCGCCGTCCCCGCCAAGGCCGAACTCCCCGGCAAGGGAGAGCACTCCGCCAAGGGCGGGTACACCGCCAAGGGCGAGTACCCCGCCAAGGGCGAGTAGCCCGGCGAGGGCGGCCACCCCGCCAAGGCAGAGCTCCCCGGCGAGGGAGCCCGCCGCTGACGACGTCCGCCAAGGTAAGTTCCGTAACTTTGTCTTCTTGGATTCATCTCTTTTTGGATATTTGCTTGAACTTCTTTTGCTTTCTCTTCTTCTTCTAGATCCTCCTCCCCCCGAGCAGATGGAGACGGAGGTCATCGACGTCGAGGAGGAGGGCGCGCAGGGCGGCGGCGGCAACGCCCCTGTCGCCGAGGACACGGCGGGGGCCGCCGAGCCGGCTGCGGAGGAGACCGCTCCGGCTGCGGACGCAGCGGCCGGGGAGGGGGACGGCGACCGCACTGCCGGCCCGGAGGCGGCAGGAGCATCAAGTGCTGCACCGGCCGCCGACCCCTCCACCGAAAAGGAGCAGGCGGGCTATTATCTTGAAGCTCCCAACGGCGTCTTCATCCAGGTGCCGTGGGGTTCTTCATCGCGAGCCCCCGCGGAGGGCGAGGCCTTTGATGGAGAGGTCCTCGCCTCCGCGGGTCTGAAGATTGTCGAGGCGCCCGGCGGAAGCGAAGGGCCCGAGGAGGAGAAGCTGCTTCATCAGCTCCTGGCCCTTTACCGGCCCAGGCAGGCGAAGCTAGCGTCTCGGGAGGCCCTTGCCGCCAAGGCCGCCGTCGAGATGGAGAAGCGCGCGGTGGAGCTCCGCGCCGCCAACCAGGCTGCCCTCCGCGAGGTGGCGGAGGAGCGCGAGAGGCTCGCCGGGGAGTACCAGGAATGGTTGATGGAGAAGGCCGAGGCCGAAGAGCAGCAGCGGCTCGCCAGGGAGGAGCTGTCCCGGCGAGAAGGAGAGCTCGCCCAACGGAAGGTCAACCTCGACTCCCACGAGGAAGACCTTGCCGCTCGGGAGCAGGCCCTTGGCGGAGAGCTGAAGGAGGCGAAAGCCGCCGCGGCTGCCGCGGAGACCGCCAAGGAGGAGCTTGCCGCCAAGGTCGCGCAGCTGGAGGAGTCATTGAAGGCGAGCGTGGAGAGGGTCGCCGCGCTCAACACGGAGCGCGAGAAGGACGCCCACACCAACTCCGAACTCCAGGTGCGTCTCTCTAAGAAGGGCGACGAGCTGAAGGCCGCCAAGGACTCCATCGAGGATCTGGAGCTGAAGGTTTCCACGTTGAAGGACTCGCTTGACGCCGTCCGGGCCCGGGAAACCAAGCTGAAGGAAGAGCTCCGCAAGGAGCGAGGCTTGGTGGCGAGCGCCAACACTGCGGCCGAGAACTTCCGCCGGACCGTCGAGGTGTGGACCGACGACTTGGTATCTTCTGCGTCCAACATCGACCAGGAGCTGCTGGCGCTGAAGCTGGAGCATCTCATCTACTCTCCGGACCCAAACCTCCCTCACAGCGCCAAGCTCAGCCTCTTCTTCAGGGGAATCGCGCCGGCTCTTGCAGATCTTCGGAAGAAGATTCCCGCGCAGCTGGCCGAGGAGTCGCGCCAGCTCTGCACGGGAACCTTGGAGCGCGTACTGACGAAGATTGTATACCGCAATCCCGGTATAAACCTCACCAACGTTCTCCGCAGCCTGCCGGCCAACGCGAACATGGAGGTGCTGAAGGAGCAGGTCGCCCACATCATCGCCAAAGTGAACAAGATCTCCAGGATCGAGGGCGACCGTGTAGATTAGGCCTCCTTTATCTTTATCTCTTTTGTTGCTGCATAGGGTGTTATGAACTCATTAATCATTGAGACAAGTTATCCTTTGTAAGATATTTATCTTATTTTAATTAATCAGTGCAATGTTATCTTCCTTGTCTTGGTTATCTACTTTGTATTTTTTTCACCCTACGCTCCCGGGGAGCTTGCCGGCAAGGGGCCTTTGCCGCGAGCGCTGAGTGCTGGACTCTGAGCAGCCTGCTGGCCAAGGTCTCACCGGCAAGCAACCTTGCCGCAGCTAGTCGCAACGCACTTAGCTTGCTGAGCGAACTCGAAAACGAAGTAAGGGCGCGACACTTGTCGCAGCTCACTTAAATCGTTGAGCGTACTCGGAAACAAGACAAGGGTGCGGCTAGCTACGGGTAGGTTCCTCCGCGCACAGGTTTTCCATACAAAGTGTGATTGTTCAAGGAAGACAACTTAAAAATTAAGAATTTGAACTGATCAAATTATAATAACTTAGCTTTCATATCTCGCTCGCTTCTTGGTAAGGCTTCTCTTTCTTGAACAGCACTTGGTTCCTCCTCCATCTCCTTCTCCCCCGGCAAACTTGTGCGCGAGGAACATTCCTTCTGCTTAAGAGGCAAGGAAAAAGAAGAGGGAAACAAGTATATGGCCTTTCGGCGTGCTAATGCTTACCGGATGTTTATGTTGCGCAAGATGCCAAATAACACATGCAAACAGCAAAGAAAAGCATGCAAAAGGCAAATAGCGCAAAACATGGAAAACTTTACTGACGCACGGGGTCTGCGCCCGGCTTTGTACAAAGGGTTACATGCAACAGCGGCAAAGCTTGTACAAAAGGTGGTTGCCGGAGCGGATCACGGCAACCGCGCCTTATGGGTGAAACTTGCGAAGATGCTCTATGTTCCAGGAGTTGCTCACCGGTAAGCCTTCTTCGGTCTCAAGGCGGACAGCGCCGGGCCTTGTGACTTGTCTCACCCGATAAGGGCCTTCCCACTTCGGCGTCAACTTGTTGGAATTCTTGGCGGACTGAACACGCCGAAGAACAAGGTCGCCTTCCTCGAGACTCCTGGCCTTGACCTTGCGGCTATGGTAGCGACGCAAGGCTTGCTGGTATCGAGCAGCTCGTACAGCAGCCTGGAGACGTTCCTCCTCGAGGAGCAATGCATCATCTTGTCGCAGTTGCTCTTGCTCGAGCTCATCATAAGCAAGCACTCGAGGAGATCCGTATACGAGTTCCGTGGGGAGAACTGCCTCTGCTCCATAGACTAGAGCAAAGGGTGTCTGTCCGGTGGCTCGACTTGGTGTCGTTCTGATTGACCAAAGAGCCGCCGGTAGCTCCTCTATCCAGTTTCTTCCGCACTTGCGCAGCCTGTCAAAGGTTCTTGTCTTGAGTCCGCGCAGCACTTCGGCATTGGCCCTCTCCGCTTGACCGTTGCTCCTTGGGTGAGCAACAGAAGCGAAACAGACCTTGGCGCCAAGGTCTTGGACGTACTGCATGAAGGTGCGACTAGTAAATTGTGTGCCGTTGTCGGTGATGATCCTGTTAGGGATTCCGAAACGGCAAACAATCGACCTGAAGAACCTGACCGCTGACTGTGCCGTCACCTTTCTCACTGGTTCCACTTCTGGCCACTTTGTGAACTTGTCGATTGCAACGTATAAGTACTCAAAGCCTCCGACTGCACGGGGGAAAGGGCCGAGGATATCGAGCCCCCAGACCGAGAAGGGCCAGGACAAAGGGATTGTTTGGAGAGCTTGAGATGGCTGATGAATTTGTTTTGCATGGAACTGGCACGCTTCACACTTGGTTACTAGTGCAGTTGCATCTTGGAGGGCTTCTTGCCAAAAGAACTCTTGCTGGAAAGCTTTCCCGGCAAGCGCCCTTGCGCCAATGTGGTGGCCACATATGCCTCCATGTATTTCTGCCAACAGCTTCTGTCCATCTTCCCTGGATATGCACTTCAATCTGACACCATTGGGCCTCCTTCTGTACAGCTCGTTATCCACGAACTGGTACATACTTGACTGCCTGGTTATTTTCTCTATTTCTTCTGGGTCGTCGGGAAGTTCTCCAATTTGCAGAAAACGGACGATCTGCTGCGCCCATGGCGGAGCCCGAGGCTCACCGGCAAGGACTAAAGGCATAAGGGCCGCTGCGGGGACCTCAGCTTCTACGGCAAGAACCTCTGGTTCTGCCGGAGCTGATGGTCCCCCGGCAAGCTCGCCGGGGCGAGGCTTGTCGGGAACACTCGCTTCAACTGCACAGATCCTCGGATCTGCAGGAGCAGACTGTTCCTCAACGTTCTGGTCGTTGATCTTGGGGACCTTGGCGGCGGTTTCAGGAAGATCCGCCGGCAAGTAGTCGCCGGAGACCAACTTTCTTTTCTTGGACTGCCCAATTGATGGTGTGACGGATGGTTGAGTCAGCTTGAGCAAGAAGGTCCCTGGTTCCACAGGTAACTTCATCGAAGCACACTTTGAAAGGCCATCTGCAATTTCGTTCTGAGCTCTCGGGACGTGCTCCATTTGCAGACCTTCAAAGTGCTCCTCAAGCTTCCTTACTTCATCTACATAAGCTTCCATCAAAGGGCTCTGGTAACTCTTGTTGACTTGCCGGACCACCAACTGAGAATCTCCCCGCACAATCAGTTTTCTGATCCCAAGTTCGGCCGCAATCCTGAGGCCGGCGAGCAAGCCTTCATATTCAGCAGTGTTGTTTGTCGCTTGCTCCCTGGGAAAGTGCATCTGGATAACATACTTAAGGTGCTCTCCGGTGGGCGCGATGAGTACCACGCCAGCACCGGCGCCTTGCAGCGAGAAGGCACCATCAAAATACATTACCCATTCACTTGTCGCTTCTTGTACGGGTGCACTTGTTTCTTGGACTTCTTCATCGGGCGTTGGGGTCCACTTAGCTATGAATTCTGCCAAAGCTCGACTCTGTATGGTCGAAGTACTTTCAAACTTGAGTCCAAAGCTTGACAGCTCCAGTGCCCACTCAACAATCCTGCATGTTGCTTCTGGATTGTGCAATATCCTCTTCAGCGGAAAGCGAGTGACCACCGTTATCTCATGTGCCTGGAAGTAATGGCGCAGCTTTCTCGAGGCCATGAGGAGGCCGAAAAGCAACTTTTGTACCCCGGAGTATCTTGATCTAGCTCCTTGGAGAAGGGAACTTACGAAATACACAGGGCGCTGCACCATCTTCTTCCGCACTTCTTCCTGTTCCTGCGCAGGGTTGTCCTTGTCGGGGCCAGAGCTTGCCGGAGCAGCCCCCTGCTTGTCGCTGGATTCGCTTGCCGGTGGCGTAGACTCCTCGTCGGCCTCCCTCTCCGCTACTAACGCAGCACTAACCACCTGGTTGGTTGCCGCTAGGTATAGCAACAACTTTTCATGTGGTCTAGGTGCGACAAGTATTGGAGTGGAGGATAGGTACCGTTTCAAATCTTGCAGCGCTGCCTCCGCTTCTGGAGTCCACTTCATGGGACCTGCCTTCTTCAGAATTTTGAAGAAAGGCAGGGCGCGTTCTGCAGATTTCGAAATGAACCTACTGAGGGCAGCCACACAACCTGCAAGCCTTCTGACATCCTTGACGCGCTTCGGGGCCTCGATCTGCTCAATGGCTTTAATCTTGTCGGGGTTAGCTTCAATCCCCCTCTGTGACACAAAGAACCCGAGAAGCTTGCCGGAGGGGACTCCAAAGACGCACTTCTCGGGGTTCAACTTGAGCTGTATCCTACGCAGGTTCTGAAATGTCTCTTCCAAATCTTGGACCAGGGTATCCTTGCTCTTGCTCTTCACCACGATGTCATCCATGTAAGCCTCTACATTTCTGTGGATCTGTGGCTCGAAAGCAGTGTGCACTACCCTTGCAAATGTTGATCCTGCATTTTTCAGTCCAAATGGCATGCGTATGAAGCAATAAGTGCCACATGGAGTGATAAATGCAGTCTTCTCTTCATCTTCTTTGGCCATAAAGATCTGGTGGTAGCCTGAATATGCATCAAGAAAAGAGAGTAGCTCACATCCGGCAGTGGAGTCAACGATCTGGTCAATGCGCGGCAAAGGGAATGGATCCTTGGGACATGCTTTATTCACATCGGTGAAGTCTATACACAGTCTCCACTTCCCGTTGGCCTTGCGCACGACGACTGGGTTTGCTAACCACGTCGGATGGATCACACCTCTAACTAGGCCTGCTGCCTCTAGCTTCTTGATCTCTTCGTTGATGAATTCTTGGCGCTCCACGGCTTGCTTCCTCACTTTCTGCTTGACGGGCCGCGCATGAGGACAAACAGCAAGCTTGTGCTCAATTACCTTCCTGGGAACACCGGGGATGTCAGATGGTTGCCAGGCAAACACATCGACATTCGCCCGCAGGAAGGCAACGAGCGCGCTTTCCTATTTGCTGTCAAGCGTGGCACTGATGGTGAAGGTACCACCAGTGTCGTCCTCCTCGGCGGACACCTTCTTGGTTGCCGGAGGAGCGGCCATCCCCTTCTTACACTTGCCGGTGGAGCTCGATGGAACGTTCTCGACGGCAGCGCAGCACTCCGAAGAGGTGCGGTTGCCGGAGTGGGCCCCAGAGCACTTGCCGGACTTGGTCTTCTTCCCCCCGGGAGCTTCAGCGGCAAGTGTGTCCTTCTCTGCCGCAGCTGCTGCATCCCGGTAGATCTTGTCGGCGCAGACAAGCGCATCCTTCTTGTCGCCATGGATAGTGATGACGCTTATCGGCCCCGGCATCTTGAGTACGTTGTATGCGTGGTGGGAAGCTGCCATGAACTTGGCGAGGGTGGGACGGCCGAGTATCCCATTGTACGGTAATGGAATATCGGCGACGTCGAATGTGATGCGCTCAGTTCTGAAGTTGAGCTCCCCGCCAAAGGTCATCGGCAGAGTTATCTTCCCCTTGGGCTTGCTCCTCCCCGGGTTGATTCCTTGGAAAGAACCGGTTTCTTCGAGCTCGCCATCTGGGATCTGGAGTTTCTTGATCACAGCAGAGGAGATCAAGTTCAGCCCGGCCCCGCCGTCAACCAACATTTTGGTGACCTTGAGGTTGCGGATGGTGGGTGAGACCAGCATCGGCAAGCACCCGACCGCAGTGGTGCGGTCAGGGTGATCCTCAAGATCAAAAATGATGGGCGTGCTGGACCATTTGAGGAGCCTGCGCGACTCCACGGGCGGCTCTGCTGCATTCACCTCGCGCACCCACTGCTTGAGCTGGCGGTGGGAGGTGTGCAGAGAGGCGCCACCGTCGACGCACAGGACCTCCGTGGCCTTCTGGAACTCCTGCTCGCTGTTATCCTCATCGTCCATGTCTTCGTCGTCGTCCTCTTCATCCTTGTCGCGGCCCCGGGGAGGTCGATCACCTTGCCGCTGCTTGGCCTTACCGCGGCGTCCTCCCCGGCCATTGAATGGCCGCTTCTTGCTTGGTTCTCCCCCGCCACCTTGGGCCTTCTCCTTGTCGCGCCTCTCGTACTCAGCTTTCTGCTGCTCGACGAGATACTCGACGCGCTTGCAGTTGGAGAGGTCGTGGCCCTTGGTGCGGTGGATCTTGCAGTATTGCTTGTCGGAGCCGTCTTGCTTGTCGGCCGCCGCTACAGGGGCAGGCTCCTTGCCGGAGCCGCCAGCCTGTGTCTGCTTGGCGGGAGCATCCTTGCCGGACTTCTCGACGGCAAGCACCTCCTTCTTGTTCTTTCTTCTGTTGTTCCGCCGCCGGCTCTTCTTTGCCGGGGCTGTGTCGTCGCTGTCGCTTCCTCCTGCGCCCGCATCCTCCCCGGGGAGTCTCCTCCCCGCTTCTGCGCGTGCGCACTTATCAGCCAGAGCATAAAGCTGGCTGACATCCCGTATCTTGGTCATGGCCATTTCTTCACGCATGCGGCGGTTACGCACGTTCTGATGGAACGCGCTGATAACCGCGGCAGGGTGGACGTCGGGGATGTTGTGCTGCACTCGACTGAAGCGTTGGATGTACTTGCGCAGGGATTCTCCTTCCTTCTGGGCCAGAATGTGGAGATCACTCTCCTGGCCGTGGGGTTTGTGGCCGCCCGTAAAGGTGCCAACAAACTGGTGGCAAAGATCTGCCCAGGAAGAAATGGAGCCTTCCGGCAAGTGCATAAGCCACGAACGAACGTTCGGCTTAAGCACGAGCGGGAAGTAGTTTGCCAAAATCTTCTCGTCGCGCCCCCCGGCAGCCTGCACCGCGATGGTGTAAATGCTGAGGAATTCCGAGGGGTGCGTCTTGCCGTCGTACTTCTCTGGTACGTCGGGCTTGAAATTCTTCACGCTGGGCCACTGGACGCGCCGCAGCTCACGGGTGAACGCAGGGCAGCCTGCCGCGTACGGCAAGTCGCCTGGTTCAACGGGCGCGCGCGCGTCGACAGTGTTCCCAGCTCTCTGGTCTGATTGTCGCCGAGCTTCTCGGCGGCGCTCGATCGTTGTCCGAGCGTCTTCTTGTCGCCTGTCGTCAAGGACCTGGCGCTGGTCCCGACGAGCCCGCGGATCCGACGACGCGGTGGAGCCGTCGTCGGCGTTGTTCCGGCGGGGTGGCGTCTTCTGCTTCTGCGGCGGGGAGTGCACGGTGGTTGCACCCCCGGCAGTCTTGTCGGCGTCGGCCTTCGTCTTCTCGACTTGCCGCGGCCGCGAGGTCGCCGGCTGCTGCGGCGTATCGTTGTTGGCGAAGGCGATCAGGCTCTGGATGGTGGCCCTCCAGTCTTCGGCCTTGTCTGCCGCTAGAGGGAAGTCGAGGAGCAGATGCGCCCTTGCGAGCGCTTCTGCTGGAGTGGAGGGGAGCGGGGGCGAGCGGTGCGAGGAGCGGGATATGCTCGGACTCCTAACGGCGTTAGAAGGAGCAGGGTCCCGCCCCGGCGACCGCGCCTTGCTCGTGCCAGGACGATGGCCCGGAGCGTCCCGCGAACCTCCAGTTTGTCCTTGGCCCAGCAAGCGGATGCCACCTCCTGTGGTATGGCGCTGCTGGGTCGTCGTTTGTTGAGATGGACGTGGCGCGTCCACGGAGACCGAGGCTCGGTCGTCCGTTCTGTCCTTGGATTTGGTGGCGCCGCGCGTGTCCTCGCCGGCGACTACCCTTCCGACGGCGTCTCCCCCGCCCACCGTTGGCTCCGGTGGCGGCGGGTGAGACGCAGACGGGCCTGCGACCTCCGAAGCCTTCTTCTTCGGGGCCATGGCGCAGTTGCTGATGAGGTTGCTGACGAATTCGGAGAGGTTGATGAAGAATGCGCCCGCGTGAACGCCGGATCAGGTTCGCACAACCTCGACGCCCCCTTCCTGGCGCGCCAAAGATGTCGGGGGAAACTGTCCACCGCGAGCACCTATGGGACCGGAGCCCCTTGCTTGTGCGGTAAAAGGGCGGAGGAAGCACAAAGAGCAGATCGTAGTGAGCACGCGGGCAGTTTACCCAGGTTCGGGCCGCGAAGGACGCGTAAAACCCTACTCCTGCTTAGTTTGTATTGAGTTGGAGAGCTCGGGAGCTTGTAGAACTAGCTACACCGAGCGTATGAGAGATCTAGGTTCCGAACCCCCTCTACGTTGTGCATGGGCCTCCTTTTATAGTGCAAGGGGTCACCGACAGGTGTCAACGTAAGAGAAGGGGTAAAAATGTAAAAGAGGTGGTAGTTGTAACAGTGCGGGAATAGTGGAGCTACAGTGCGTGAACAGTGGTCGCTACCTACTTTGACAGTGGGGGACAAGAGCATTTAATGCCCGTCGCCGTCGACCCCAAAAGCGCCCGCCCTTGCGTCTCCGTTTGCCACGGCGATGGCTTCACCACCGTGGAGTGCCACCGTGTCCCCCAGGCTGCACAGCCATCCGCCACGCGTCCCTGGAATGGCCCCAGTGCGACGCGTGGTTCGATGAGCTGGAGCGCGGGCACACAGCACAACTCTCCCCGGCAAGCACCTTGCCGGGGTCTTGACCTTGCCGGGCCCGGGATCTTGCCGGGCTCTGAAGCTTGTCGCTCCTCGGACCCTGCCGGGGCGCATATAGCGCCGAGGCACGTCTTCTGTAATGGAATCTTCTAGTCTTCCTGGCAAGCTCCTCTTGCCAGGGCCTTGCGTGAGTGAGGTAACCTTGAGCCTGGAACGGCCTTCCCGGCAAGCTCCACTTGCCGGGGTCTCGATCTTCTGTCTTGTATACTTTGTTTTTGAATGGTTTTATATGGAGCAGGAAGGTCTCCGGCGAGCACGTGGTCGACCCTGCCGCGGGAAGCTGCTACTGCCCGTGCACAAGTTGGGGTACTGAGGTACCCCTACCTTAGTACACCGACACTTTTAGAGCATGGCGGTGGTTTTATTTTATAGAAATTACGGATCTCTCATGCTTCACTTATATTATTTTGAGAGTCTTTTAGAACAGCATGGTAATTCGCTTTGGTTATAAAATTAGTCCTAATATGATAGGCATCCAAGATGGGTATAGTAAAAACTTTCATATAAAGTGCATTGAATTTTATGAGAAGTTTGATACTTGATGATCGTTTTGAGATATGAGGATGGTGATATTAGAGTCATGCTAGTGCAGTAATTGTGAATTTGAGAAACACTTGTGTTAAAGTTTGTGATTCCCGTAGCATGCACGTATAGTGAACCGTCATGTGATGAAGTCGGAGCATGATTTATTTATGGATTGTCATCCTTTGTGTGGAGGTCGAGATCGTGCGATGGTTAACTCTTACCAACCCTTCCCCTAGGAGCATGCGTTGAATACTTTGTTTTGATGACTTGTAGATTTTTGCAATAACTATATTTGTTCTTTATGACTAATGTTGAGTCCATGGATTATACACACTCTCACCCTTCCACCATTGCTAGCCTCTCTAGTACCGCGCAACTTTCGCCGGTACCATATACCTTCCTCAAAACATCCACCATACCTACCTATTATGGCATTTCCAAAGACATTCCAAGATATATTGCCATGCAACTTTCCACCGTTCCGTTTATTATGACACGCTTCATCATTGTCATATTGCCATGCATGATCATGTAGTTGACATCCTATTTGTGGCAGGTCCACCTTGCATAATTTTTCATACATGTCACTCTTGATTCATTGCACATCCCGGTACACCGCCGAAGGCATTCACATAGAGTCATATTTTGTTCTAGCTTCGAGTTGTAATCTTTGAGTTGTTAGTAAATAAAAGTGTGATGATCTTCGTTACTAGAGCATTGTCCCAGTGAGGAAAGGATGATGGAGACTATGATTCCCCCACAAGTCGGGATGAGACTCCGGACGAAAAAAGAAAAAAAAAGAAAAAAAAGGAGGCCATAAAAAAAGAGAACATGCCCAAAATAGAAAAAATAAGGAAAAAAAAGAGAAAAAGAGAAAAAAATGAGAGAAGGGGCAATGCTACTATCCGCTTTCCACACTTGTGCTTCAAAGTAGCACCATGATCTTCATGATAGAGAGTCTCTTTTTTTGTCACTTTCATATACTAGTGGGAATTTTCATTATAGAACTTGGCTTGTATATTCCAATGATGGGCTTCCTCAAAATGCCCTAGGTCTTCGTGAGCAAGCAAGTTGGATGCAGACCCACTTAGTTTCTTCTATTGAGCTTTCATACACTTATAATTCTAGTGCATCCGTTGCATGGAAATCCCTACTCACTCACATTGATATCTATTGATGGGCATCTCCAAAGCACATTAATACTCCTAGTTGATGTGAGACTATCTTCCTCTCTTTTGTCTTCTCCACAACTACCACTCCATTCCACCTGTAGTACTATATCCATGGCTCACGCACATGTATTGTGTGAAAGTTGAAAAGTTTGAAAAAATTGAAGTGTGAAGTAATTGCTTGGTTGAAACCGGGGTTGTGCATGATTTAAATATTTTGTGTCATGAATATAGAGCATAGCCAGACTATATGATTTTGTAGGGATAACTTTCTTTGGCCATGTTATTTTGAGAAGACATAATTGCTTTCTTAGTATGCTTGAAGTATTATTATTCTTATGTCAATATTAAAATTTTGTGTTGAATCTTTCAGATCTGAACATTCATGCCACAATAAAGAAAATTACATTGAGAATTATGTTGGGTAGCATTCCACATCAAAAATTCTATTTTTATCATTTACCTACTCGAGGACGAGTAGGAATTAAGCTTGGGGATGCTTGATACGTCTCCAACGTATCTATAATTTTTTTATTGTTCCATGCTATTATATTATCTGTTTTGGATGGTTAATGGGCTTTATTATACACTTTCATATTATTTTTGGGACTAACCTACTAACCCAAGGCCCAGTGCAAATTGCTATTTTTTTTGCCTATTTTAGTGTTCCACAGAAAAGGAATATCAAACGGAGTCCAAACGGAATGAAACCTTCGGGAGAGTCATTTTTGGAACAAATACAACACGGAAGACTTGGAGTACACGCCAGGGAAGAAACGAGGTGGCCACGAGGGCAGGGGCGCGCCCAGGGGGTAGGCGAGCCCCCACCCTCGTGGGCCCCCTGTTGCTCCCCTGGCGTGCCTCTTCCTCCTATATATACCCATATATCCTGGAAACATCGGGGAGCACCACGAAACCCTAATTCCACCGCAGCAACCTTTTGTACCCGTGAGATCCCATCTTGGGGCCTGTTCTGGAGCTCCACCAGATGGGACATCGATCACGGAGGGCTTCTACATTAACACCATATCCTCTCCGATGAGGTGTGAGTAGTTTACCACAGACCTTCGGGTCCATAGTTACTAGCTAGATGGCTTCTTCTCTTTCTTTGGATCTCAATACAAAGTTATCCTCGATCTTCTTGGAGATCTATTCGATTTAATTCTTTTTGCGGTGTGTTTGTCGAGATCCGATGAATTGTGGGTTTATGATCAAGATTATCTTTGAACAATATTTGATTCCTCTCTGAAATCTTTTATGCATGATTTAAATATCTTTTCAAGTCTCTTCGAATTATCAGTTTGGTGTGGCCTGCTAGATTGATCTTTCTTGCAATGGGAGAAGTGCTTAGCTTTGGTTTCAATCTTGCGGTTTTATTTCCCATTGACAGAAGGGGCAGCAAGGCACGTACTGTATTGTTTCCATCGAGGATAAAAAGATGGGGTTTACATCATATTGCATGAGTTTATCCCTCTACATCATGTCATCTTGCTTAAAGTGTTACTCTGTTATTATGAATTTAATACTCTAGATGTATGGTGGATAGCAGTCGATGTGTGGAGTAATAGTAGTAGATGCAGAATCGTTTCGGTCCACTTGTCAGGGATGTGATGCCTATATACAATGATCATGCCTATATATTCTCATAACTATGCGCTTTTCTATCAATTGCTCGACAGTAATTTGTTCACCCACCGCAGAAATCTGCTATCTTGAGAGAAGCCACTAGTGAAACCTATGGCCCCCGGGTCTATCTCTTCGCTTTTGCTTTGAAATATTTACTTTCAATCTATATCAAAAATACCAAAAATATTATCTTATTATCTCTATCAGATCTCACTTTTGCAAGTGGCCAAGAAGGGATTGACAACCCCTTTCTCGCGTTGGTTGCAAGGTTCTTATTAGTTTGTGTTGGTACGAGGGACTCACGCATGGTCTCCTACTGGATTGATACCTTGGTTCTCAAAAACTGAGGGAAATACTTACGCTACTATGTTGCATCACCCTTTCCTCTTCAAGGGGAAAACAACACAAGCTCAAGAGGCATCAGGTCGCCGAGATTACAGATCGAGAGACACACACCCGCCGGTGGCTTGGTAGCTTGCACACGGCCGAGCTCGCGGCCAATGAGTACGACGGCTGGCAGGTCCGCTACCACTGCGCGGCGGCTAGGCTCAATTTCCCCTTCGGCACACGTCCGGTCCACCTCGTTCCGCCGGAGCTAGGGGTGGTGAGCTCGGCAATGGCGCGGGAGGACCGCGAGGCGTGGGAGCGCCTCGAGGCCGAGGTCGCCGACAAGACCTACATGCAAGAGCTCCGCTGGCAGCAACCTGAGCTCGTGGAGCTGGAGCGGGCGAACTTTGCCGGCGTGGAGGGCAGCAAGGTTATCGCGCTCTCCTCCGATGACGAGGTCGAGGGTGGCGAGGACGGAGGCGTGGTGGGTGGCGAGGTAATCACACTCTCCTCTGATGACGAGGTCGAAGGCGGCGGCGACGGTGGCGTGGTGGGCGTCGAGGTGGGCCCCTAGGACGAGGAGATCGACATCGGCGAGTGGACGAGGAGATCGACGTCGACGAGTGGTGGAGGACGGCGGCGCGGAAGGCATCGAGGTGGGCCCCTGGTGTTTGAAATTCATTCCCATTTCTTGCATGGGACCTAAGCATGCACCCAAGGACACAGATTTAATTTTTCAACCAATTTATATGCATTGGAGCATGTGCATGTAGTTCAAATTTGAATTATGCACATAAATGCAATGAAAACTCAGTTAACGCATAAAAATGTCCAAACGAACCCCGAAAAATCCCAAAAATTGACACAACACTCCTGTTTTTCTATGTTCACACGAGAAATTTTTTGAAAGCAATAAGTGGCAATGGATATCGTTTCGTCCCCAAAGGTGGGATGTTTCGTACCGAAACCATCATGTTTGTTGTGAGAAGCTCTAGTTTGTGAGAAGCATATACCCAAACTTGCCCCAAATGGGACAATTTTTTTACCATGGCATGTTGATGCCGCTCCAAGATAGTATGCCAATTTTCATGAATTTCAGACGAGTTTCGGATTTACTAGAATTTAAAAACCATGCATCTCAATGTTTTGCCTGCAATCAATAGTGCCCTGGTGTTTGAATTTCATTCTCATCTCTTGCATGGGACCTAGAAATTCACCCAAGGACACCCATGTGATTTTTCAACCAACTTTAGTACATTGGAGCATGTGCTTGTAGTTCAAATTTGAATTATGCACATAAAATGCCTAGAAAACCCAGTGAATGCATAAAATGTCCAAACGAACCCCGAAAAATCACAAAAATTGACACAATACTCCTATTGTTCTATGTTGACACAAGAAATGTTTTGAAAGGAATAAGAGGCAATACATATCGTCCCGTCCCCAAAGGTGGGACGTTCCGTATCGAAACCATCATGCTTGTCGTGAGAAGCTCTGGTTTGTGAGAAGCTTATACCCGAACCTGCCCCAAATGGGACAAATTTTTTACCATGGTTTGTTGATGCCGCTCCGTGATAGCATGCCAAGTTTCATGAACTTCAGATGAGTTTTGGATTTACTAGAAATAAAAAACCAGGCATCTCAACATTTTGCCGGCAATCAAAAGTGCCCTGGAGTTTGAATTTCATTCCCATCTCTTGCATGTGACCTAGAAATTCAGCCAAGGAAACACATATGATTTTCCAACCAACTTTGGTGCATTGGAGCATGTGCTTGTAGTTCAAATTTGAATTATGCACATAAAATGCCTAGGAAACCCAGTTAATGTATAAAAAGGCCAAATGAACCCCGAAAAATTCCAAGATTAAAAACAACACTCCTGTTATTCTATGTTGACACTAGAATTATTTTGAAAGCAATAAGAGGCAACGGAAATCGTCCCGTCCCCAAAGGTGGTACGTTCCCTATCGAAACCATCATGCTTGTTGTGAGAAGCTCTGGTTTGTGAGAAGCTTATAGCCAAAGATGTCCCAAATGGGACAAAATTTTCACCACGGCATGTTGGTGCCGCTCCATGATAGCATGCCAGGTTTCATGAATTTCAGATGAGTTTTGAATTTATTAGAATTTAAAAATCAGGTATCTCAATGTTTTGCCGGCAATCAACAATGTCATGGTGTTTAAAATTCATTCCCGTCTCTTGCATGGGACCCAAGCATGCACCCAAGCACACACATGTGATTTTTCAACCAATTTATATGCACTGGAGCATGTGCATGTAGTTCAAATTTGAATTACGCACATAGAAGTGCCTAGAAAACTCAGTTAATGCATAAAAATGTCCAAACGAACCCTCAAAAATCCCAAAAATTGACACAACACTCCTGTTGTTCTATGTTGACACGAGAATTTTTTTGAAAGCAATAAGTGGCAATGGATATCGTTTCGTCCCCAAAGGTGGGATGTAGCTTCCCTACCGAAACCATCAGGCTTGTCGTGAGAAGCTCTAGTTTGTGAGAAGCATATACCCAAACCTGCCCCAAATGGGACACATTTTTTACCACGACATGTTTATGCTGCTCCATGATACCATGCCATGTTTCATGAATTTCAGAAGAGTTTTGGATTTACTAGAATTAAAAAACCATACATCTCAATGTTTTGCAGGCAATCAACGGTACCCTGGTGTTTAAAATCATTCCCATTTCTTGCATGGGACCTAAGCATGCACCCAAGGACAAAGATTTGATTTTTCAACCAATTTATATGCACAACAGCATGTGCATGTAGTTCAAATTTGAATTATGCACATAAATGCATTGAAAACTCAGTTAATGCATAAAAATGTCCAAACGAACCCCGAAAAATCTCAAAAATTGACACAACACTCCTGTTGTTCTATGTTGACACAAGAAATTTTTTGAAAGCAATAAGAGGCAATGGATATCATTTCGTCCACAAAGGTGGGACGTACGTTCCCTATAGAAACCATCCGGCTTATCGCGAGAAGCTCTGGTTTGTGAGAAGCATATACCCAAACCTGCCCCAAATCGGACAAAGATTTTACCACGGCATGTTGATGCTGCTCCATGATAGCATGCCAAGTTTCATGAATTTTAGACGAGTTTTGTATTTACTAGAATTTAAAACCAGGCATCTCAATGTTTTGCTGGAAATCCACGGTGCCCTGGTGTTTGAAATTCATTCCCATTTCTTGCATGTGACCTAAGCATGCACCCAAGGACACAAATTTGATTTTTCAACCAATTTATATGCACTAGAGCATGCGCATGTAGTTCAAATTTGAATTATGCACATAAATGCATTGAAAACTCAGTGAATGCATAAAATGTCCAAACGAACCCCGAAAAGTCCCAAAAATTGACACAACACTCCTGTTGTTCTGTGTTGACACGAGAATATTTTTGAAAGCAATAAGAGGCAATGGATATCGTTTCGTCCCCACAGGTGGGACGTTCCCTATCGAAACCATCATGCTTGTTGTGAGAAGGTCTGGTTTGTGTGAAGCTTATACCCGAACCTGCCCTGAATGGGATTTTTTTGTACCACGGCATGTTGATGCCGCTCCATGATAGCATGCCAAGTTTCCTGAATTTCAGACGAGTTTTGGATTTACTAGAATTTAAAAACCAGGCATCTCAACATTTTGCCAGCAATCAACAGTGCCCTGGTGTTTGAATTTCATTCCCATCTCTTGCATGGGACCTAGAAATTAACCCAAGCACACAGATGTGATTTTTCAACCAACTTTAGTCCATTGGAGCATGTGCTTGTAGTTCAAATTTGAATTATGCACATAAAATGCCTAGGAAACCCAGTTAATGTATAAAAGAGGCCGAACAAACCCCAAAAAATTCCTAGATTAAACACAATACTCCTGTTGTTCTATGTTGACACTAGAATTTTTTTTGAAAGCAATAAGAGGCAACGGATATCGTCCCGTCCCCAAAGGTGGTACGTTCCCTATCGAAACCAACATGCTTGTTGTGAGAAGCTCTGGTTTGTGAGAAGCTTATACCCAAACCTGCCCCAAATGGGACAATATTTTCACCACGGCATGTTGATGCTGCTCCATGATAGCATGCCAAGTTTCATGAATTTCAGACGAGCTTTGGATTTACTAGAATTTAAAAACCAGGAATCTCAATGTTTTGCCGGCAATCAACAGTGCCCCAGTGTTTGAAATTCATTTCCATCTCTTGCATGGGACCTAGAAATGCACGCAAGGACATACATGTGATTTTTCAACCAACTTTGGTGCATTGGAGCATGTGCTTGTTTTTCAAATTTGAATTATGCACACAAAATGCCTAGGAAACCCGGTTAATGTATAAAAAAGGCCAAACGAACCCCGAAAAATTCATTCCCATTTCTTGCATGGGACCTAAGCAGGCACTGAAGGACACATATTCGATTTTTTAACAAATTTGTATGCACCGGAGCATGTGCATGTAGTTTAATTTTGAATTGTGCACGTGAAATGGCTAGAAAACCAGTTTAATGTATAAAATGTCCAAATGAACCCTGAATAATTCCAATTCTTTTACGACACACATATAGTTGCATGTTCACTGCAGATAAAAGCTCCAGCAATTCCAACAGCGTCCATAGACGCTGTGACCCCATTTTGTAATTCAAATCAAGTAGATCCCACACAGTTTATTATCACCAATCGTGTGATATGTAGTACAAAATAAATTGGAGCACCGTCGGTGTATAGTACGCGAGAAGGTGCGTCGGCTACAGTCCACAACCGGCGTGTCAAGCACACTAGCACACTCCCCAGAAACTCCCACCTCTGCATCCCTCACAATCTCGAAAATATCTACCGCCTAGAAGGTTTTAATGTTTGATAGCACATGATTAGTATGTGCGGACCGTGTGCGATGTCTATTACTCCCGCTCTGTTTCAGTCCCTTGATTCAAATTTTCAGTAGCCCCGGCATTTTACTCCCGCCTCTGCATCGCTCGCAATCTAAAAAAATATCTACTTGCCCTTCATCCAAATTTTTAGTTGTCCCGCCTTGTTACTACCCACTAGTAAAAATTTCAGTTGCCGCAGTATTTCCTCAAACACAACCTTGCCACCCCTCCACACACGCCCCAAAACCTCCGCTCACACAGACACACAGAACCCTCGAAACCATTGGTAAGTCGAAGGCGCCTCCATCCTGAACCTTTCCCTTTGTGCCGGGGAGATCGAGGAGCCAATGGGCAAAAAGAGGTTTATCACGGCCTTTTCGCCCGATGCCAGCGAGGTGGCCGCCGAGGCGTCCCCGTCGTCCTCTGTGGGCCCGATCCACCGTCATCGGTACCCTGATCCGCCTGCCGCCGCACCCCTATGCTGGTTCGAGGACTTACCCATCCTCCCTCAGACCCGGCAGTTGACGAAGTCCTACCTCGAGGTCCGGCAGCGGCGGTGGGGGACGTGGGTCGTGATACATCTCCAACGTATCTATAATTTTTGATTGTTCGATGGTATTATATTATCAGTTTTGGATGTTTAATGGGCTTTATTATAGACTTTTATATTATTTTTGGGACTAACCTACTAACCCAAGGCCCAGTGCAAATTGCTGTTTTTTTTGCCTATTTAAGTGTTTCGCAGAAAAGGAATATCAAAAGGAGTCCAAACGGAATGAAACCTTCGGGAGAGTCGTTTTTGGAACCCTTCGAGAGAGTCGTTTTTGGAAAATATACAACACAGAAGACTTGGAGTACACGCCAGGGTAGAAACAAGGTGGCCACGAGGGCAGGGAGCGCGCCCAGGGGGGTAGGCGCGCCCCCACCCTCGTGGCCCCCTGTTGCTCCCTTGATGTGCCTCTTCCACCTATATATACCCATATACCCTGAAAACATCGGGGGCACCACGAAACACTAATTCCACCGCCGCAACCTTCTGTACCCGTGAGATCCCATCGTGCGGCCTGCTCCGGAGCTCCACCGGAGGGGGTATCCATCATGGAGGGCTTCTACATCAACAACATAGCCTCTCCGATGAGTTGTGAGTAGTTTACCACAAACCTTCGGGTCCTGATACGTCTCCAATGTATCTATAATTTTTTATTGTTCCATGCTATTATATATTCTGTTTTGGATGTTTAATAGGCTTTATTATACACTTCTATACTATTTTTGGGACTAACCTACTAACCCAAGGCCCAGTGCAAATTGTTGTTTTTGCCTATTTCAGTGTTTCACAAAAAAGGAATATCAAACGGAGTCCAAACGGAATGAAACCTTCGGGAGAGTTATTTTTGGAACAATATCAACACGAGAGACTTGGAGTACACGCCAGGAAGCGAAGGAGGTGGCCAAGAGGGAAGGGGGCATGCCCAGGGGGGTAGGCGTGCCCCCCACCCTCGTGGGCGACCTGTTGACTTCCCGACGTGCCTCTTCAGCCTATATATACTCTCATACAGTGAAAATATCGAGGCAACACACGAAACCCTAATTCCACCGCCGTAACCTTCTGTTCCCGTGAGATCCCATCTTGGGGCCTGTTCCGGAGCTCCACCGGAGGGGGCATCGATCACGGAGGGCTTCTACATCAACACCATTGCCTCTTTGATGTGTCATGAGTAGTTTACCACAGACCTTTGGGTCCATAGTAATTAGCAAGATGGCTTCTTCTCTCTCTTTGGATCTCAATACAAAGTTCTCCTCGATCTTCGAGGAGATCTATTCGATGTAATCTTTTTGCGGTGTGTTTGTCGAGCTCCGATGAATTATAGGTTATGATCAAGATTATCTATGAACAATATTGGATTCTTTTCTGAAATCTTTTATGTATGATTATAATATCCTTGCAAGTCTCTTCGAATTATTGGTTTGGTTTGGCCTACTAGATCTATAGTTCTTGGAATGGGAGAAGTGCTTGGCTTTGGGTTCAATCTTCCGGTGTCCTTTCCCAGTGACAGCAGGGGCAGCAAGGCACGTATAGTATTGTTGCCATCGAGGATAAAAAGATGGGGTTTACATAATATTGCTTGAGTTTATCCCTCTACATCATGTCATCTTGCTTAAGGCGTTACTCTGTTCTTATGAACTTAATACTCTAGATGCATGCTGGATAGCGGTCAATGTGTGGAGTAATAGTAGTAGATGCAGAATCGTTTCGGTCTACTAGTCATGGACGTGATGGCTATATATAATGATCATGCCTAGATATTCTCATTACTATGCGCTTTTCTATCAATTGCTCGACAGTAATTTGTTCACCCACCGTAGAATTATGCTATCATGAGAGAAGCCACTAGTGAAACCTATGGCCCTCGGGTCTATTCTCATCATATTAATCTTCCATCAACTATTTAATTTACTTTACTTTGCATAATTTACTGTCAGTCTCTATACCAAAAATACCAAAAATATTATCTTATCATATCTATCAGATCTCACTCTCGTAAGTGACCGAGAAGGGATTGACAACCCCTTTTATCGCGTTGGCTGCGAGGTACTTATTTGTTTGTGCAGGTGCGAGGGACTCGCGCGTGGTCTCGTACTGGATTGATACCTTAGTTCTCAAAAACTGAGGGAAATACTTACGCTACTGTGCTGCATCACCCTTTGCTCTTCGAGGGAATACAACGCAAGCTCGAGAAGTAGCAAGAAGAATTCCTGGCGCCGTTGCCGAGGAAATCTTCGCAAGAGTCATATACTAAGTACCTATCACAAACCCTTATCCCTCGCATTACATTTATTTGCCTCTCGTTTTCCTCTCCCCCACTTCACCCTTGCCATTTTATTCGCCCTTCTTTTTCCGTGTGTTTACCATTCGTTTGCCTTGCCGTCATGGCTAGCACGCCTATCATTATCAATACTCCCGTGAGTGAGGTTCTTAATTTTAAGCAAAGGGAGGTAGAAAATCTAAAAGATGCTTGGTATAGAATTTGCAATGCTCAAAATAGATCTACTAGGAAGCTTTCCACTTCTGTGCTTCTTCGCAATTTTTATGTTGGCATCACTCCTTGGAATAGATATATTCTTGATACCATTATCGGAGGGAATTTCTTGGGTAGCCATACTTTTGATTCTTATAATGCTATGACAGAATTGTTTGGCCCGCCACCTCTTCTAGTTAATGGAACTGTTTTGACTTTAGAACATGTTATGCAAAGGCTAGAAATTATTGAAAATAAAGTCGCCACTATGGAGTTGGTTGAGAGTTTGGATAAAAAGACCCATAACAAAATTACCCAATATGGATATAAAGTACGAGTTATTCTGAATTTTTTTAAAGAAAAATAACCCATAGTTAAAGAGAGAATAGATCAAGACTCCACTAGAATTGATAAACTTGAGGATATCATCAGTAATATTGGGTCTGCTTTTTCTGCTGTGAAAAATACTTCAAACCCCTCCATCACTAAAATGGCCAAGTTTATGCATGTTCCTAAAAATAAGGGTGAATCTTCTAGTAAGGGAACTCCGGATCTCAAATCCATAAGTGTTCGTCCCAACTTTCTCACTTTCATCAGGGAACCGTTTGCTACAAACGAATTTCTTGATTTCTTGCCTAGAAGTTTGATTATTAATAGGAAGGAAGAAATTCCTAAGAATTATAAGTGTTTAATCGAAGAATTGCCTACCAAAGATGGCAATACCTAGATCTATTCTAGTATCGTGCCTAGCTCGGGGCGTTAAACGATAGCCCTTGTTGGGAGGCAACCCAATTTTATTTTCTTTGCTTTTGCTTCTGTTTAGAAATAAATATTGCGTCTAGCTTCTGTTTTGATGTGGTCTTCTGTTTTAATTAGTGTCTGAGCCAAGTAGAACCATTGGGAAGGCTTGTGTGAAGTTTATGCGATCTTGCTGTAAAAAACAGAAACTTTAGCGCTCACGAGATTAGCTACTATTTCTTACTGGAGAGTGCTTTTTAGTTGATCCTTTTTGCAGATGATTAATAGACAAATTCCTCACGTCCACCAATCTATTTCAAAAAAATTAGAGTTACAGAAGTATTCGAAAGTTACAGATAGCTACAGACTGTTCTACTTTTGACAGATTCTGTTTTTCGTGCGTTGTTTGCTTATTTTGATGTATCTATGAGTAGTATCCGGGGGGTATGAATCATAGAGAAGTTGGAATACCATGGGTTTAACACCAATATAAACAAAGAATGAGTTCATTACATTACCTTTGAGTAGTGGTTTGTTTTCTTATACTAACGGAGCTGACGAGATTTTTGGCTAAGTTTTGTGTTGTGAAGTTTTCAAGTTTTGAGTAAGGATTTGATGGACTATGGAACAAAGAGTAGCAAGAGCCTAAGATTGGGGATTCCCAAGGCACCCCAAGGTAAAATTCATGGACAAACAAAAGCCTAAGCTTGGGGATGCCCCGGGAAGGCATCCCCTCTTTCATCTTCATCTATCGGTAACTTTACTTGAGACTATATTTTTATTCACCACATGATATGTGTTTTGCTTGGAGCGTCATGTATGATTCGAGTCTTTTCTTTTTAGTTTACCCCAATCATCCTTGCTGGACACACCTTTTAAGAGAGATACAAATGAATTGGAATTTATTGGAATACTCTATGTGCTTCACTTATATCTTTTGAGCTAGATAGTTTTGCTCTAGTGCTTCACTTATATCTTTTAGAGCACGGTGGTGGTTATACTTTGTAGAAATTATTGATCTCTCATGATTCACTTATATATTTTTTAGAGTCTCTTAGAACAGCATGGTAATGTGCTTTGGTTATAAAACTAGTCCTAATATGATAGGCATCCAAGATGGGTATAGTAAAAACTTTCATATAAAAGTGCGTTGAATATTATGAGAAGTTTGATACTTGATGATTGTTTTGAGATATGAGGATAGTATATTAGATTCATGCTAGTGGAGTAATTGTGAATTTGAGAAACACTTGTGTTAAGGTTTGTGATTCCCATAGCATGCATGTATGGTGAACCGTTATGTGATGAAGTTGGAGCATGATTTATTTATTGAGTGTCATCCTTTCTGTGGAGGTCGGGATCGCACGATGGTTAACTCCTACCAACCCTTCCCCTAGTAGCATGCGTTGAATACATTGTTTAGATGACTTATAGATTTTTGCAATAAGTATATGAGTTCTTTATGACTAATGTTGAGTCCATGGATTATACGCACTCTCACCCTTCCACCATTGCTAGCCTCTCTCATACCGCGCAACTTTCGCCGGTACCATACACCCCCCATATACCTTCCTCAAAAAAGCCACCATACCTACCAATCATGGCATTTCCATAGCCATTTCGAGATATATTCCCATGCAACTTTCTACCGTTCCGTTCATATGACATGCTTCATCATTGTCAATCACATAGAGTCATATTTTGTTCTAGCTTCGAGTTGTAAGTAAATAAAAGTGTGATGATCTTCATTACGAGAACATTGTCCCAGTGAGAGAAGGATGATGGAGACTATGATTCCCCCACAAGTCGGGATGAGACTCCAGACGAAAGAAAAAAGAAAGAAAAAGAGGCCATAAAAAAGAAAAAAAGCAAGAAAAAAGAGAAAAGGACCAAAAAAACAAAAAAACAAAAAAAATGAGAGAAAAAGAGAGAAGGGACAAAGCTACTATCCTTTTTCCACACTTGTACTTCAAAGTAGCACTATGATCTTCATGATAGAGAGTCTCTTGTTTTGTAACTTTCATATGCTTGTGGGGATTTTCATAATAGAACTTGGCTTGTATATTCCAACGATGGGCTTCCTCAAATGCCCTAGGTCTTCGTGAGCAAACAAGTTGGATGCACACCCACTTAGTTTCTTTTGTTGAGCTTTCATACACTTATAGCTCTAGAGCATCCGTTGCATGGCAATCCCTACTCAATCACATTGATATCTATTGATGGGCATCTCCATAGCCTATTGATACACCTAGTTGATGTGAGACTATCTTCCTCTCTTTGTATTCTCCACAACCACCACATTATTCCACCTAGTGCTATATCCATGGCTCACGCTAATGTATTGCGTGAAAGTTGAAAGGTTGAAAAAAATTGAAGTTTGAAACAATTGCTTGGTTGAAACCGGGGTTGCGCATGATTTAAATATTTTGTGTGATGAATATAGACCATAGCCAGACTATATGATTTTGTAGGGATGAACTTTCTTTGGCCATGTTATTTTGAGAAGACATGATTGCTTTGTCAGTATGCTTGAAGTATTATTATTCTTATGTCAATATAGACTTTTGTCTTCAATCTTTCGGATCTAAACATTCATGCCGCAATAAAGAAAATTACATTGAGAACTATGTTGGTTAGCATTCCACATCAAAAATTCTATTTTATCATTTACCTACTCGAGGACGAGCAGGAATTAAGCTTGGGATGCTTGATACGTCTCCAACTTATCTATAATTTTTTATTGTTCCATGCTATTATATATTCTGTTTTGGATGTTTAATGGGCTTTATTATACACTTTTATATTATTTTTGGGACTATCCTACTAACCCAAGGCCCAGTGCAAATTGTTATTTTCTTAACTATCCCAGTGTTTCGCAGAAAAGGAATATCAAACGGAGTCCAAACGGAATGAAACCTTCGGGAGAGTTATTTTTGGAACAATATCAACATGAGAGACTTGGAGTGCATGCCAGGAAGTGAAGGAGGTGGCAACGAGGGCAGGGGGCGCGCCCCCACCCTGAAAACATAGAGGCAACAGAAGAAACCCTAATTCCACCATCGTAACCTTTGTTCCCGTGAGATCCCATCTTGGGGCCTGTTCCGGAGCTCCGCCGGAGGGGGCATCGATCACGGAGGGATTCTACATCAACACCAAAGCCTCTCCGATGAGTTGTGAGTAGTTTACCACAGACCTTCGGGTCCATAGTTATTAGCTAGATGGCTTCTTCTCTCTCTTTGGATCTCAATACAAAGTTCTCCTCGATCTTTGAGGAGTTCTATTCGATGTAATCTTTTTGCGGTGTTTTTGTCGAGATCTGATGAATTGTGGGTTTATGATCAAGATTATCTATGAACAATATTGGATTATTTTTTGAAATCTTTTATGTATGATTATAATATCCTTGCAAGTCTCTTCGAATAATTGTTTTGGTTTGGCCTACTAGATCTATAGGTCTTGCAATGGGAGATGTGCTATGCTTTCGGTCCAATCTTGCGGTGTCCTTTCCCAGTGAAAGCAGGGGCAGCAAGGCACGTATAGTATTGTTGCCATCGAGGATAAAAAGATGGGGTTTATATCATATTGCTTCAGTTTGTCCCTCTACATCATGTCATCTTGCTTAAGGTGTTACTCTGTTCTATTGAACTTAATACTCTAGATGCATGCTGGATAGCGGTCGATGTGTGGAGTAATAGTAGTAGATGCAGAATCGTTTCGGTCTACTTGTCATGGACGTGATGCCTATATATAATGATCATGCCAAGGTATTCTCATAACTATGCGCTTTTCTATCAATTGCTCGACAGTAATTTGTTCACCCACGGTAGAATTCTGCTATCATGGGAGAAGCCACTAGTGAAACCTATGGCCCCCGGGTCTATTCTCATCATATTAATCTTCCATCAACTATTTACTTTACTTTACTTTGCATAATTTACTTTCAGTCTCTATACCAAAAATACCAAAAATATTATCTTATCATATCTATCAGATCTCATTCTCATAAGTGATCGAGAAGGGATTGACAACCCCTTTTATCGCGTTGGCTGCGAGGTTCTTATTTTTTTGTGCAGGTGCGAGGGACTCGCGCAATGTCTCCTACTGGATTGATACCTTGGTTCTCATAAACTGAGGGAAATTCTTACGCTACTGTGCTACATCACCCTTTCCTCTTTGAGGGAATACAACGCAAGCTCGAGAAGTAGCAGGTCCATAGGTACTAGCTAGATGGCTTTTTTTCTCTCTTTGGATCTCAATACAAAGTTCTCATCAATCTTCTTGGAGATCTATTCGATGTAATTATTTTTGCAGTGTGTTTGTCGAGATCCGATGAATTGTGGGTTTATGATCAAGATTATCTATGAACAATATTTGATTCCTCTCTGAAATCTTTTATGCATGATTTAAATATCTTTGCAAGTCTCTTCGAATTATCAGTTTGGTGTGGCCTACTAGATTGATCTTTCTTGCAATGGGAGAAGTGCTTAGCTTTGGGTTTAATCTTGTGGTGTCCTTTCCCAGTGACAGCAGGAGCTGCAAGGCACGTATTGTATTGTTGCCATCGAGGATAAAAAGATGGGGTTTACATCATATTGAATGAGTTTATTCCGCTACATCATGTCATTTTTCTTAAAGCGTTATTTTGTTATTATGAACTTAATACTCTAGATGCATGCTCGATAGCGGTCGATGTGTGGAGTAATAGTAGTAGATGCAGAATCGTTTCGGCCTACTTGTCACGGACGTGATGCCTATATACAATGATCATGCCTAGATATTCTCATAACCATGCGCTTTCTAGTAATTGATCGATAGTAATTTGTTCACCCACCATAGAAATATGCTATCTTCAGAGAAGCTACTAGTGAAACCTATGGCCCCCGGGTCTATCTCTTATCATATCAATCTTCCAGCAACTATTTATCTTTACTTTACTTTTGCTTTGCAATCTTTACTTTCAATCTATAACAAAAATACCAAAAATATTATCTTATTATCTCTATCAGATCTAACTTTTGCAAGTGGTCGAGAAGGGATTGACAACCCCTTTATCACGTTGGTTGCAATGTTCTTATTTGTTTGTGTAGGTACGAGGGACTCGCCCGTGGTCTCCTACTAGATTGATACCTTGGTTCTCAAAATCTGAGGGAAATACTTACGCCATTGTGTTGTATTACCCTTTCCTCTTCAAGGGAAAAACAACGTAAGCTCAAGAGGTAGCAAGGAGAATTTCTGGCGTCGTTGCCGGGGAGATCTACGCAAAGTCATATACCAAGTACCAATCACCAACACTTATCCCTTGCATTACATTATTTGCCATTTGCCTCTTGTCTAACTCTCCCCCACTTCACCCTTGCCGTTTTGTTTGCCCTTTTTCCATTTGCCTCTTTTCGCTTGCCTCTTGTGTGTTCGTCCTTAGTGTGGTTTGTTGCTATCATGTCTGAGATGGGGGAGGATGTCATTGAAAAGGGTAGTAACACTGAGGGAAACTTTGATGCTTTTGTTTATCCTCATGATGAAACTACCACTTTACATAATAAGAAGTTCCGGATTGGTAGTGGTAATATTATTGGAAAATGAGTTCTTCAAGACTTCTTTACTTGTGTCGGTGATGTACCCACTTTGTGTGGATCTATTCTTCATAGAACCATTAGTCTTACGGGTGCCATATCTATGCTTATAGTTGAACTTGAAAGGCAATTTATCCATATGCATCCTTGCATTCAGAGAATTTTTCTAGAATTTTTCAATATTGAGCATTCTTCTGTTAAGCGAGCTGCTACTATCTTTTTGGCTCATGTGTTCAGATTTATAATGAAAGAGACCAAAGATATTTTTACGCATTATAGGGTAGACGCTGGTCGTCCTCCCATAGAATCTATCATATTTATTCAAGAGGACATGATGCGTTTGCAATCACTAGATCATGTTGCTTATAATGAAAACCTTAGAAAAAGGGTTCCTACCGATGTTGTAGTTGATAGAATCTCTGAACTGAATGATGATTTTTCTATTCAAAATAATGGGTTAGGCTTTTCTCTTGAGCAAAGGCTCATGACCTTCTGTCAAAAGAATACTCATAATGATAAATTGATTGTGTAATACAAGGGGCCAAAGGAGGAACCCATACCTCCCGAGCTTGATCTTGTGGACTTTTGTTCTATTAAATTTAGCCCTTTTGATTACTTTTGCATGCCACAAATAAAACTCGCTGCTGAACGGAGGGAATATGAGATGAGTTTTCGCGATTTACCTTATCATTATGGCAATACCTAGACCTATTCTTGTATCATGCCTAGCTAGGGGCGTTAAACGATAGCGCTTGTCGGGAGGCAACCCAATTTTATTTCCTTTGTTTTTGCTTCTGTTTATTAATAAATAATTCATCTAGCTTCTGTTTAGATGTGGTTTTGTGTTTTAATTAGTGTTTGTGCCAAGTAGAACCTTTTGGAAGACCTGGGTGAAGTCTTTGCGATCATCCTGTAAAAAACAGAAACTTTTGCGCTCACGAGATTAGCTACCATTTTTTTACTGGAGAGCGATTTTACGTTGATTCTTTTTGCAGATGATTAATACACAAATTCCTCACGTCCACCAATTTATTTCAGATTTTTTAGAGTTACAGAAGTATTCGAAAGTTACAGATTACTATAGACTGTTCTGTTTTTGACAGATTTTGTTTTTCGTGTGTTGTTTGCTTATTTTGATGAATCTATGAGTAGTACCGGGTGGTATGAATCATAGGGAAGTTGGAATAGAGTAGGTTTAACACCAATATAAATAAAGAATGAGTTCATTACAGTACCTTTGACTGGTGGTTTGTTTTCTTATAGTAACGGAGCTCACGAGATTTTCCGTTAAGTTTTGTGTTCTGAAGTTTTCAAGTTTTGGGTAAGGATTTGATGGACTATGGAACAAAGAGTGGAGAGAGCCTAAGCTTGGGGATGCCCAAGGCACCCCAAGGTAAAATTCAAGGACAACCAAAGGCTAAGCTTGGGGATGCCCCGGGAAGGCATCCCCTCTTTCGTCTTCGTCTATCGGTAACGTTACTTGAGAATATATTTTTATTCACCACATGATATGTGTTTTTCTTGGAGCGTCATGTATGATTTGAGTCTTTGCTTTTTAGATTACCACAATCATCCTTGTTGTACAAACCTTTCGAGAGAGATACACATGAATCGGAATTTATTAGAATACTCTTTGTGCTTCACTTATATCTTTTGAGCTAGATAGGTTTGCTCTAGTGCTTCACTTATATCTTTTTAGAGCACGGCGGTGATTTTTATTTGATAGAAATTACGGATCTCTCATGCTTCACTTATATTATTTTGAGAGTCTTTTAGAACAGCATGGTAATTTGCTTTGGTTATAAAATTAGTCCTAATATGATAGGCATCCAAGATGGGTATAGTAAAAACTTTCATATAAAGTGCATTGAATTTGATGAGAAGTTTGATACTTGATGACCGTTTTGAGATATGAGGATGGTGATATTAGAGTCATGCTAGTGCAGTAATTGTGAATTTGAGAAACACTTGTGTTAAAGTTTGTGATCCTCGTAGCATGCAGGTATGGTGAACCGTCATGTGATGAAGTTGGAGCATGATTTATTTATTGATTGTCATCCGTTGTGTGGAGGTCGGGATTGCTCGATGGTTAACTCTTACCAACCCTTCCCCTAGGAGCATAGATTGAATACTTTGTTTTGATGACTTGTAGATTTTTGCAATAACTATATGAGTTCTTTATGCCTAATGTTGAGTCCATGGATTATACGCACTCTCACCCTTCCACCATTGCTACCTCTCTAGTACCGCGCATCTTTCGCCGGTACCATACACCCACCATATACCTTCCACAAAACATCCACCATACCTACCTATTATGGCATTTCCATAGACATTCTGAGATATATTGCCATGCAACTTTCCACCGTTCCGTTTATTATGACACGCTTCATCATTGTCATATTGCCATGCATGATCATGTAGTTGACATCCTATTTGTGGCAAGTCCACCTTGCATAATTTTTCATACATGTCACTCTTGATTCATTGCACATCCCGGTACACCGCCGAAGGCATTCACATAGAGTCATATTTTGTTCTAGCTTCGAGTTGTAATCTTTTAGTTGTAAGTAAATAAAAGTGTGATGATCTTTGTTACTAGAGCATTGTCCCAGTGAGGAAAGGATGATGGATACTATGATTCCCCTGCAAGTCGGGCTGAGACTCCGGACGAAAAAAGAAAAAAAAAGAAAAAAAGAAGGCCATAAAAAAAGAGAACATGCCCAAAATAGAAAAAATAAGAAAAAAGAGAGAAAGAGAAAAAAAATGAGAGAAAATGAGAGAAGGGGCGATGCTACTATCCGTTTTCCACACTTGTGCTTCAAAGTAGCACCATGATCTTCATGATAGGGAGTCTCTTGTTTTGTCACTTTATTATACTAGTGGGAATTTTCATTACAGAACTTGGCTTGTATATTCCAATGATGGGCTTCCTCAAAATGCCCTAGGCCTTCGTGAGAAAGCAAGTTGGATGCACACCCACTTAGTTTCTTCTATTGAGCTTTCATACACTTATACTTATAGTGCATCCGTTGCATGGCAATACCTACTCACTCACATTGATATCTATTGATGGGCATCTCCAAAGCCCATTAATATGCCTAGTTGATGTGAGACTATCTTCCCCTATTTTGTCTTCTCCACAACCACCACTCCATTCCACCTATAGTGCTATATCCATGGCTCACGCACATGTATTGCGTGAAAGTTGAAAAGTTTGAAAAAATTGAAGTGTGAAACAATTGCTTGGTTGAAACCGGGGTTGTGCATGATTTAAATATTTTGTGTCATGAATATAGAGCATAGCCAGACTATATGATTTTGTAGGGATAACTTTCTTTGGCCATGTTATTTTGAGAAGACATAATTGCTTTCTTAGTATGCTTGAAGTATTATTATTCTTATGTCAATATTAAACTTTTGTCTTGAATCTTTCAGATCTGAACATTCATGCCACAATAAAGAAAATTACATTGAGAATTATGTTGGGTAGCATTCCACATCAAAAATTCTGTTTTTATCATTTACCTACTCGAGGACGAGTAGGAATTAAGCTTGGGGATGCTTGATACGTCTCCAACGTATCTATAATTTTTTATTGTTCCATGCTATTATATTATCTGTTTTGGATGGTTAATGGGCTTTATTATACACTTTCATATTATTTTTGGGACTAACCTACTAACCCAAGGCCCAGTGCAAATTGCTATTTTTTGCCTATTTTAGTGTTTCACAGAAAAGGAATATCAAACGGAGTCCAAACGGAATGAAACCTTCGGGAGAGTCATTTTTGGAACAAATACAACACGGAAGACTTGGAGTACACGCCAGGGAAGAAACGAGGTGGCCACGAGGGCAGGGGCGCGCCCCCACCCTCGTGGGCCCCCTGTTGCTCCCCTGACGTGCCTCTTCCTCCTATATATACCCATATACCCTGGAAACATTGGGGAGCACCACGAAACCCTAATTCCACCACAGCAACCTTCCGTACCCGTGAGATCCCATCTTGGGGCCTGTTCCGGAGCTCCACCAGATGGGGCACCGATCACGGAGGGCTTCTACATCAACACCATAGCCTCTCCGATGAGTTGTGAGTAGTTTACCACAGACCTTCGGGTCCATAGTTACTAGCTAGATGGCTTCTTCTCTTTCTTTGGATCTCAATAAAAGTTCTCCTCGATCTTCTTGGAGATCTATTCGATTTAATTCTTTTTGCGGTGTGTTTGTCGAGATCCGATGAATTGTGGGTTTATGATCAAGATTATCTTTGAACAATATTTGATTCCTCTCTGAAATCTTTTATGCATGATTTAAATATCTTAGCAGGTCTCTTCGAATTATCAGTTTGGTGTGGCCTGCTATATTGATCTTTCTTGCAATGGGTGAAGTGCTTAGCTTTGGTTTCAATCTTGCGGTTTTATTTCCCAGTGACAGAAGGGCAGCAAGGCACGTACTATATTGTTTCCATCGAGGATAAGAAGATGGGGTTTACATCATATTGCATGAGTTTATCCCTCTACATCATGTCATCTTGCTTAAAGTGTTACTCTGTTCTTATGAACTTAATACTCTAGATGTATGTTGGATAGCGGTCGATGTGTGGAGTAATAGTAGTAAATGCAGAATCGTTTCTGTCCATTTGTCAGGGACGTGATGCCTATATACAATGATCATGCCTAGATATTCTCATAACTATGCGCTTTTCTTTCAATTGCTCGACGGTAATTTGTTCACCCACCGTAGAAATCTGCTATCTTGAGAGAAGTCACTAGT
Source organism: Secale cereale (assembly GCA_902687465.1). Taxonomy (NCBI): domain Eukaryota; kingdom Viridiplantae; phylum Streptophyta; class Magnoliopsida; order Poales; family Poaceae; genus Secale; species Secale cereale. The sequence continues at coordinate 197,741,877 of LR738714.1, forward strand.
GAAACCTATGGCCCCGGGTCTATCTCTTATCATATCAATCTTCCAGCAACTATTTATCTTTACCTTACTTTTTCTTTGCAATCTTTACTTTCAATCTATAACAAAAATACCAAAAATATTATCTTATTATCTCTATCAGATCTCACTTTTGCAAGTGGCCAAGAAGGGATTGACAACCCCTTTATCGCATTGGTTGCAAGGTTCTTATTTGTTTGTGTAGGTACGAGGGACTCGTGCGTGGTCTCCTACTAGATTGATAACTTGGTTCTCAAAAACTAAGGGAAATACTTACGCTACTATGTTGCATCACCCTTTCCTCTTTGAGGAAAAAACAACGCAAGCTCAAGAGGTAGCAGGTCGCCGAGATTACAGATCAAGAGACACACACCCGCCGGTGGCTCGGTAGCTTCCACACGGCCGAGCTCGCGGCAATTGAGTACGACCGCTGGTAGGTCCGCTACCACTTCGCGGCGGCTAGCCTCGATTTCCCCTTCGGCACACGTCCGGTCCACCTCGTTCCGCCGGAGGTAGGGGTGGTTAGCTCGGCTATGGTGCGGGAGGACCGCGAGGCGTGGGAGTGCCTCGAGGCCGAGGCCGCCGACGAGACCTACATGCAAGAGCTCCACTGGCAGCACCCTGGGCTCGTGGAGGCGGAGCGGGCGAACTTTGTCGGCGTGGAGGGCAGCGAGGTTATCGCGCTCTCCTCTGATGACGAGGTCGAAGGCGGCGGCGACGGTGGCGCGGAGGGCGTCGAGGTGGGCCCCTAGGACAAGGAGATCGACGTCGACGAGTGGAGGAGTGCCTTCCCCAATGGCCCCGATGACGGTACTGGCCCGGACCCGGCTCGCGGCACACCGTACATGACAAGGAAGGATTGGCTCGACCTCTACTTCGACCGATAGTAGTTTAGCTTAGTTTAAATTTATGTTTTATGTTCGGTTATGCAAAACTATCTATGTTTATGTTTGAATGCATGCTACTTTCGGTTGAGCCTGCTTTGAACTTGATCAAATTGAAGTTTACAACCTTAAGTTTATGGGATCGACTAGAAAAGGCCAAAAATTGCTAGAGTATATATATATATCCACTAAGGGTTTTAGTCCTTTAACTTTTTAAGGATCGACTAGAGATGTCCTTATGACTTGTTTATTTCAGTTCTTCACAATCTGATGCTCTATATGTGCAACTATTTGGCGTGCAGTTCAATTTCATTAATAATAGTTTCAACAATACCACTATGAATTATGATATTTGGTTGTTGTTAAGGGTATTGCAGTTAACATGCATTTTCTTTTTTTCAATTGTTGTTTAGCAACATGCATTGTACTGAATACGGACATGTCCACATGCTTTGGGAGAGAAGTGTCGATAAAAACAAAATATGGACATAGAAGCATCATGTTTATTATTATAACAACAATAAACATAAACATAAACTTTTTATCACATAACTTTTATCATACATACCGCGTGAATAAGTAATAGTTCATCACACAATCGAAGTATAAAGCAAAAACTCTATTAGAAACCAACAAACTATGTTCTCAGTCAACTTTGCAACTACAATTCATCATCTTTTCAAGAAGGGTCATGTGTCGGAGCCTTTAGGCAAGTCCACATACTCAATCATCGTATAGTCTTCTATGATTGCTAACACTCACCTTGTACACATGAGCAAAACGTTTCAACCAGACACAAAGAAAGATAGGGGCTTATAGTTTCGCCTCCCAACATACTCACCTCAAGGGTGATGTCAATAATAATAACTCATGCTATCTATATTCAACTGGACATATGTGCCTAGATCTTTCCTCACCACATGATGCTTGCCAAGGAGAAAATAAAAAGGAATAGAAGGAAAACTTTGACTCTTTGCATAAAAGTAAATACATAAAGTAAAAGATAGGCCCTTTACAGAGGGAAGCAGAGGTTGTCATGCGCTTATTTGTTTGCATGCTCAATCCCTTAGTGCAACAGAACGTCACGTTACATTGCCCCTTAATATGACAACCTTTACTATGCAGTCTGACGCTTTTATTCGTTGTCATCCAAGTTCGTGCAACGCTCTATTTTCTCTTACACTAAATGATCTCACATATTTAGAAGCAATTATTATTGCCTTATTGCACCGATGACAGCTTATTTGAAGGATCTTACTCAATCCATAGGTAGGTATGGTGGATACTTGAAAAATATTTGGGTTTAAGGGTTTTGGGACGCACAAGTAGTATCTCTACTTAGTGCGGAATTTTTGGCTAGCAAAGATTGGGGACAAGCATCACATGTTGAAGGATCTCTGACAATATGACTTCTATGTGAATATAAACATGCATAAGCCATTACGTTGTCTTCCTTGTCCAACTTCAACAATTTTGGCATATAATATTTTGATGAGGGCACACAATCACAAAAGATTTCTAGGACAATATATTTATATGTGAATCTTCCCTTCCCTTATTAATTCTTTCATGAGTTGCATCACTGACTAATGCCATGTTTCTCAATCTCCTATAAAATTTTCTTACTTATACTCTTCCTTATGTGGTGCTATCACCTACCATATGATTAGTATATGATCTTATTAGTTTATTTACTTTCTTTTTATTGCAACATGAAAGTAAATAAAGTAAAAACTCAAAAGTAAACTTCATTATATAACTAGAACATGATTACAATGATAGGTCACTAAGCAAACTCAAGGGAAAAGGATCGAACTAACTTTCATCTATTCTAAAGCAAAAGATCGAACTAAGATAAGTAAATGCAAAAAGATAGTGGAATGATACGATACCGGGGCAGCTCCCCCAAGCTTGGAGGAAGCCAAGGGGAGTGCCCATACCCAATACTCAATTATCCTTTGGTGGTGAAGAAGGTGATGGTGACGAAGAAACGATCCTATCCTTAAGGATCAAGAGATTCTCCAATCGACGAATGACGCTCTAGAGATAGGTGATATGCTCTTGATACAGAATATTTTCGCGAGTGAGATATTTATTCTGTACACGAACCATTTCGATGATCCGATAGGCTGAAATTTCAGTAGGGGTAAGAAGAGCATAATAGGGTTTAAGGATATCTTCTTCTTCCTCCTCTGTTAGCGATGCTTGCTCGCCGACAACCTTCTTGTCTTTGTCACCATTCTCAGCCTCTATGAGTTCTTCCTTCTTCAGCCCGATCTTCTTGAGCCAAGCATCCTCTACCATTGGGTTTGAGGAGGGCGAAGACATTATGTCGGGCTTGATAGATCTGAACGAAAACAACAATAAAAGAAAACAGAAGATTTCTCCGTGATACGAAGTTCAGCACGTTCGGGGGGGGGGTATATAAAAAACGTTAACTTGGGAAACAAGCAAACTGTCGAAAAAAGGAGTCCGGAAGGTGCCCGAGGTGGGCACAACCCACGTGGGCGCGCCAGTGCCCACCAGGGACGCTTCCTGGAAGTTTCTTTATTTCCAAAATTTTAAAATATTCCAAAACCGACAGAAAATATTTGTGTGGATTTTTTGAAGTCTGTTTACTTATTGTATCACATACCTCCTTATTTTGACGGTTCGGAAGTGTTCCAAAAGGACTCTTCTATGTGTTCTTCCGATGTCATAGTTTGGATAATATTGCTTTCAACATTAATAGGTGTACCTGAGATATAACGCTTTATTTGTTGTCCATTGACAACCTTCGGGTTAGTACCTCTGGAATTATTTATTTTGATGGCTCCAGACCGGTAAACCTCCTCGATGACATAGGGGCCTTCCCATTTTGAGAGGAGTTTGCTTGCAAAGAATCTAAAACGAGAGTTGTACAAAAGAACATATTCTCCAACTTTAAACTCACGTTTTTGAATTCTTTTCTCATGCCATCTTTTAACTTTTTCTTTGAATAAGTTTGCATTTTTCATAAGCTAGGTTCTCCATTCATCTAGTGAGCTTATATCAAATACCCTCTTTTTGCCAGCAAGTTTGAAATCATAGTTGAGTTATTTAACTGCCCAATATGATTTATGTTCTAACTCAAGAGGTAAATGACAAGCTTTTCTATAAACCATTTTATAAGGAGACATACCCATAGGATTTTTATATGTTGTTCTATAAGCCCAAAGTGCATCATCTAATTTCTTAGACCAATTCTTCCTGGACCTATTGATAGTCTTTTGCAAAATTAATTTTATTTATCTATTGCTAAGCTCAACTTGACCACTAGACTGAGGATGATAAGGTGATGCAATTCTATGGTTAACATCATACTTAGCAAGCATCTTACGAAAAGCACCATGAATAAAGTGTGAACCACCATCAGTCATTAAATATCTAGGAACTCCAAACCTTGGGAAAATAACTTCCTTAAGCATTTTAATAGAGGTATTGTGATCAGCACTACTACTTGGAATAGCTTCTACCCATTTAATAACATAATCAACAACAACCAAAATATGTGTACACCCATTAGAGGAAGGAAAAGGTCCCATGTAATCAAATCCCCAAACATCAAATGGCTCAACATCAAGTGAATAATTCATAGGCATTTCTTGAGGCTTACCTATATTACCTATTCTTTGACATTCGTCACAAGATGAGACATACTTACGAGCATCCTTAAAGAGATTAGGCTAGTACCAGATTGCAATACCTTGTGAGAAGTTTTATCTCCAGCATGATGCCCTCCATAAGACTCGGAGTGACATTTCCGTAGGATTTGTCCCTCTTCATGCTTAGGTACACAACGTCTAATAATACCATCTACTCCTTTATAAAGATGTGGGTCATCCCAAAATTAATGTCTTAAATCATAGAAGATTGTTTTTCTTTTGTTGGTATGTAAAGCTAGGTGGCAAATATTTAGCAACAATGTAATTAGCATAATCAGCATACCATGGAGTACTATTACTAACATTTATTGCAGCTAACTGCTCATTAGGAAAGCTATCATCAATAAGTAGTGGGTCATCAAGCACATTTTCAAGCCTAGACAAGTTATCAGCTACAGGGTTCTCAGCTCCTTCTCTATCAATAATATGTAAGTCAAATTCTTGTAACAAGAGAACCCAACGAATAAGTCTAGGTGTAGCATCTTTCTTTTCCATAAGATATTTAATAGCAGCATGGTCCGTGTGAACAGTTACTTTGCAATCAACAATATAAGGTCTAAATTTATCACAAGCAAACACCACTGCTAAGAATTCTTTTTCAGTTGTAGCATAATTTCTTTTAGCACTGTCTAGAGTTTTACTAGAATAATGAATAACATTCAATTTCTTATCAACTCTTTGTCCTAGAACAACACCAACATCATAATCACTAGCACCAACATCATAATCACTAGCATCACACATAATTTCAAAAGGCAAGTTCCAATCAAGTGGTTGAACAATAGGTGCAGAGATTAAGGCTTTCTTGAGTGTTTCAAAGGACTCTAAACAGTCATCATCAAAAACAAAAGGAATATCCTTTTGCAAAAGATTAGTGAGAGGCCTAGAAATTTTAGAGAAGTCTTTAATAAACCTCCTATAGAAACCAGCATGGCCTAGGAAACTACGAATACCTTTTATGTCCTTGGGACATGGCATTTTCTCAATAGCATCAATCTTAGCTTGGTCCACTTCAATACCTCTTTTAGAAATTTTATGACCCAAGACAATGCCTTCATTAACCATAAAGTGGCACTTCTCCCAATTCAAGACAAGATTTGTTTGTTCACATCTCTACAAAACTCGCTCAAGATTGCTTAAATAATCATCAAAATACTTCCCATAAACTGACAAGTCATCCATGAAAACCTCAACAATATTTTCACAAAAATTAGAGAATATAGCCATCATGCATCTTTGAAAGGTAGCAGGTGCATTACATAAACCAAAAGGCATACGTCTATAAGCATAAGTTCCAAACGGACAAGTAAAACTGGTCTTTTCATGATCAGGTTGAGAAACGTGTATTTGTTAAAAGCCAGAATATCCATCAAGGAAGCAAAAGTGTGTGTGCTTAGATAATCTTTCAAGCATTTTATCAATAAGAGGCAAAGGGTAATGATCTTTTCTAGTAGCTTTATTTAATTTTCTGAAATCAATTACCATTCTGTAGCCTGTAAAAATTCTTTGTGGAATAAGTTCATTCTTATCATTAGGAACAACAGTTATACCTCCTTTCTTAGGGACACAATGAACAGGACTTACCCATCTACTATCAGCTATGGGATAGATTATACCTACTTCGAGAAGTTTTAATATTTCAGTTCTTACCACTTCTTTCATCTTAGGATTTAACCGACGTTGGTGATCAACAACTGGTTTAGCATCAGGTTCCATATTAATTTTGTGCTGATATAGAGTGGGACTAATGCCCTTTAAATCATCAAGAGTATATCCAATAGCAGCTCGGTGCTTCCTTACATCTTTCAATAATATTTCTTCTTCGTGTTCTGAAAGGTTAGCACTAATTATAACAGGATATATTTTCTTTTCATCAAGATAAGCATATTTCAAAGTGTCTGGCAATTGTTTTAATTCAAACACAGGATCACCTTTAGGTGGAGGAGGACCTCCAAGAGTTTCAATAGGCAGATTGTGTTTAAGTAGAGGACGTTGTTCAAAGAAAATTTTATCTATTTCAATTCTTTCATGCATATGTAAACCATTTTCATGGTTTAGCAAATATTGTTCTAGAGGATAGGTAGGAGGCACATAAATAGAGGCAAGACTAATAATTTCATCTTTACTAGGCGATTCATTTTCATGAAGTTTTCTACTAAACTTTGAGAAATTAAATTCATGAGACTCATCACCAAAACTAGCACCGTCAGTTTGTTTCTTACAATATATTTTAGCATTGACGATGTTCAAGAAAGGTCTACCAAAGATAATGGGACATAAGTCATCTTGTGGGGAACCAAGAACAAGGAAATCAGTAGGGTATTTTATCTTCCCGCACAGGACTTCAACATATCTAACAATCCCAATTGGTGATATAGTATGTCTATTAGCCAGTTTAATAGTGACATCAATGTCTTCGATTTCTGTGGGTACTATGTTAGTCATAATTTCTTGGTATAAAGAGTAGGGAATGGTACTCACACTAGCACCTATGTCACATAAACCATGATAGCAATGAACTCCTATTTTGATTGAGACAACAAGCATGCCAACAACAGGTCTATGTTTATCCTTTTTATCAGGCTTGGAAATTCTAGCAGCTTCTTCATTAAAGTAAATAACATGCCCATCTATATTTTCTTCCAAGAGATCTTTGATCATAGCAACATTATGTTCTACTCTAATTTGTTCATCAGGTTTAGGTGTTCTAACATAGCTTTTGTTAACCATAGTTGAAACTTTAGCATGTTCCTTAATCCTAACAGGAAAAGGGGTTTTTTCAATATAAGCAGTAGGACCAACTGGATCAACATTATAAAGTATAGTTTCTTCTTTAACTGGTACCGGTTATTTAATTTCTTCTTTAATAGGTGGGTGGTATTTAAACCACTTCTCTTTAGGGAGTTCAACATGGGTAGCAAATGATTCAAAAAAGGAGGCTACCATCTCAGAGTCAAGTCCATATTTAGTACTAAACTTTTGAAAAGTGTCAGTATCCATAAAAGGTTTAACACAATCATACTTAAGTTTTATACCTGACTCTTTACCTTCATCGAGTTCCTAATCTTCAGAGTTTCGTTTAATTCTTTCCAAAATATCCCACCGAAATTCAATAGTTTTCTTCATAAAAGAACCAGCACAAGAAGTATCCAGCATGGTTTGATCATTACGAGAAAGCCGAGCATAAAAGTTCTAGATAATAATTTCTCTTGAGAGCTCATGATTGGGGCATGAATATAATATTGACTTAAGCCTCCCCCAAGCTAGAGCGATACTTTCTCCTTCACGAGGCCAAAAATTATATATATAATTCCGATCATGATGAACTAGATGCATCGAATAATTTTTTTGGTGGAACTCTAATTTTAAACGATTCCAATTCCATGATCCAATATCATCGCATAGCCTATACCATGCCAATGTTTTTCCCTTCAAAGATAAAGGGAAAAACTTTTTCATAACTTCATCCCTGGGTAAGCCTGCAAGCTTAAACAATTCACAAATTTGTTCCACATATATCAAGTGCATGTCAGGATGTTCAATTCCATGTCCTCCATAAGGATCAGCTAGCAGTTGTTCTATCATACATGAAGGGATTTCATATTCAATATTTTCAGTAGGTGCAGAGGGTTGAGGGGTAGCTAATTTTGGTTCCGGATGAGGTGAAGATATGCCGATCAAACCCCTCAAAGCATTGTTTTCCATAGTAACAAGTGACAATAAATTTCAGCACACTATATAAATGTTTCCTTACCAAATTCCACTTACCAAAGGCGCTTCACTCCCCGGCAACGGCACCAGAAAATAGCCTTGATGGCCCACAAGTATAGGGGATCAATTGTAGCTCTTTTTGATAAGTAAGAGTGTCGAACCCAACGAGGAGAAGAAGGAAATGACAAGTAGTTTTCAGCAAGGTAGTGTCTGCAAGTGCTGAAATTTTAAGTGGCGAGTTGTTTGATAGCAAGATAATTTGTAACGAGCAAGTAACGACAATTGTAACAAGTATTCAGCGAGGTAGCCCAGTCCTTTTGAGGCAAAGGACAGGCTAAAGCGGTCTCTTATAGTAAGCAAAGCGTTCTTGAGGGTACACGGGAATTTCATCTAGTCACGTTCATCATGTTGGTTTGATTTGTGTTCGCTACTTTGATAATTTGATATGTGGGTGGACCGGTGCTTAGGTGCTGTTCTTACTTGAAAAAACCTCCTACTTATGATTAACCCTCCCGCAAGCATCCGCAACTACGAGAAAAGTATTAAGAATAAATTCTAACCATAGCATTAAACTCTAGGATCCAATCGGTCCCTTACGGAACAATGCATAAGATGGGGTTTAAGTTTCTGTCACTCTCGCATCCCACCATCTATTTACTACTCCACAATGCATTCCCTTAGGCCCAAATATGGTGAAGTGTCATCTAGTCGACGTTCACATGACACCACTAAGGGAATCACAACATACATACTATCAAAATACTGAACACATATCAAATTCACATGATTTCTTGCAACATGATTTCTCTTGTGACCTCAAGAACAAAGGGAACTACTGACAAATAATCAACATGCTCATGATCAGAGGGGTATTAATATGCATAATGGATCTGAACATATAATCTTCCACCAAATAAACCATATAGTAATCAACTACAAGATGTAATCAACACTACTAGTCACCCCCTAGCAACAATCTATAGTTCCAGTAAAAAGATTGAAATACAAGAGATGAACTAGGGTTTGAGATGAGATGGTGCTGGTGAATATGTTGATGGAGATTGCCCTCCCCAAGACGGGAGAGTGGTTGGTGATTATGATGATGATGATTTCACCCTCCGGGAGGGAAGTTCCCCCGGCGGATTCGCTCCGCCGGAGGGCAAAAGTGCTCCTTCCCAAGTTTCGCCTCAAGACAGCGTCGCTTCGTCCCGAAAGTCTTCTCCTTATTTTTTCTAGGTCAGAATCACTTATGTACCAGAAGATGGGCACCAGAGGTGGACCGAGGAGGCCACAACCCACCTGGGTGCGCCAGGGGCCAACCTGCTGGCCCCCTCTAGTGTTTATTGGCTCCAATATCCCTTAAATAATCCATAAAAAACCTCCATGGAGTTTCAGCTTGTTTGGAGTTTTGCAGAATAGGTGGCTGACGTAGCTTTTTCAGGTCCAGATTTCCAGCTGCCGGAATTCTCCCTCTTGGTTTGTACATGCTCATGATCAGAGAAAAGGCATTATAACTACTCCAAAAAGTATTATTATGGATGAAAACATTGTAAATATCAGTAAGAAAACATGATGCAAAATGGATGTATCGATGGTCTAAGGTGTATAAATGGAAGGGGCAGGGGGAAAGGACAGCGAGCTCACATCAATGCAGCAAGGGAGTTCAGTGAGGTTGGGGGAGCACAGAGGCGGCGAATCGAGACGATGGAGTTCCGGTGGCCGAAGATGAAGACGAGGCCGATGTCGACGTTGTGGTAGCTCCTGGCTCGTGTTTTTTGTAGTAGAGGATGTAACCAAGTATGGCAGAACTACTGGACACATTCTTGGGCGCCGGGGAGGACGGTGTCTGCGCGGCAAGGTGAGCCATGGCGACGTCGGCTCGGGTCAGTTCAGATCGAGATGAGGGAGCGAGGAGAGGCGCATGGGGTGCTAGGATTTCACCAAGGGTTGCGGGGGTCGTCTAGTAGTCATCGAGGAGCGTCGGATGGCCGGCACGTGGCCACGCTAGCCATGGGCGGCTGCACGACGTCCACCACGCCCTATGTGAACAAAGGAAGGAGAAGAGGGGTGCTGGTGGGCTGGAGCCTCACTGTTGCAGTTGGGCCTAGGTGCCAAGTAGCATTTCTCTCTCTCTCTCTTTATTTTCTCTTTTTTTGTTTATTTATTTCTCCTCTGCTTTGCAATTAGTTTTAAGTAGTAAATGAGTATAGGCGAATAAGAAACTTGGCAAATAATTATTGGGTCATATAATAGAGCTGCTCACAAAGTTTCAAGTTCTTTGCAAAAGGAAAAATATTTGTTTATTTTAAAAGGTTAATTTTAATGTTGTTTGTTCCTGTTTAAATTATCTGAGAGGCATATAGACATTCCCATAATTGTTTGTTGATGTTTGTTAATTAGTTAGTGAATATTTACAACCTTCTGAACAATTCTAATTCAATATTTTATGAAATTATAATTTGACTTGTCATTTGAATTTGCATTTGAACTCAGTTTGAAACAAGTGAGGTTTAGCAACAAGTAAGGTTTAGGATGACATGACATCATTAGTAGGGGTTTACTGTAGCTTAATTATTGGGGGTGTCACAATAGGCCCTCTGGCCAAACACGTAGGGGAAAATGAGGTCGTGTGCGATCGGGCGACGCATCGAAGCCCAATCGTTTCCATTCGTATGTACATCCCACATAGTGAATCCCAAAAAAATGTTTCCATTCGTATGTATACCACACATAGTTTTTTTTTGTGGAAGTATTTGTGCAAGGTGGCCTAACGCAAACAGTTCTCTGCCAGAAGCCGTGTGTGTTTGTTAGTTGATCCAACACGCCTACTTTCTAGAAACCGTGTGGGTTGTTTGAGTTCATCGCCCACGGTCTTGTCAGAATAACCGTCTGTAATAGAAAACCCCAATAAGCAGGGTAATTAGCCTATTATTGATAATCCATGTTGTAATCAAATTGACATTTCTTATAAAACACACCAGATATTTCATATCCGTATAACGGCAACCATGATTTCATAATCAAATTACATCAGATAAGTTCAGCACTCAAGTACACCAAAGATGGATATAGCTAGCTATGCCATTACACAATAGCACCAAGTTTCACATGCAAATTCAAAAATCTTTGGAAAGTAGCATCATACACGGTAAATAGACAGATGAATCTCATCTAGGAAACTGTAGAAGCAGAAGGCGAATATTGAGCCTTCGGTGATGTTGAATGTCCTTGCAACTTTAGGCCAGTGGCTATGGATAATTGCCCGCCTAACCTTCATGCTCTTCAGGAAGACTTCAATATTATATCGTGGGTGTTGAATGAATACCTTCCTCGCCTCTTGACCATGCAGGTGGTTTGAGAGGTAATCATCGGTGAACTACTTTGAAAAGTATTAAAAACAAAGATATGCATAAATCGCTGCTATAAACTTTGAAATAGCACAAGGGGTAAAAAATGTAAAGAGTTAGTACCATCCTATAGTTGACTGATGTCTTCTTCATTATGCAAACAAACATCTTGATGTTATTCGTCGCAAGTTTCTTTATCCTAACAATCTTCCTGAGTTTCTTGACTTGACTTGTATTCATGGACATCTCATTTCCCCATATCCAAAATGGGTCGAACAGCGGGTCTAAGCCTGTGACGGCAGGATCTACATGTGCAAGACCAAATTGTAAGAAACCTAAATACTGTAATGATTCCTACAACTGCACAATAACATGCTATTAGCGAAAGGACCATGCATGAGCAAACCTCGATAGTAAACGGCAGTGCCTCCAATTGTTTCCCTTCAACACATATAAGGAAGATCTTGATCAGGTTAACTGAGAGTTGCCATACCAATGCTCAAAAAGCGGAAAGCGTAAGCGAAGCGGAAGGCTATAGCTTAGAGCAATAAGAGCTTAAGTGCTACTTAATCGCACTTAAGAATTTTTTGAAATTGGATAGAATTTAATAGATTTTGAATAATATACACATGAAAATAGGAAGCATGGCACATGAGTAATTGAAATAGCATCTGAAATACAGTTCAGACAATAGAAAACATATTAGGTTTGCATAGCAAGCAAAATAACAACTAAAATGCAGTTTAGTTCAAATAGACATAACCTAACAGATATCATGTGGACAGAATTTTGCCAAAATATGAAGGAAATAGTTCTTGACCATAGCCTAGTAATAAGATAAATAGCATGTTGCCATTATTAAGTAGAACAGTAGCAGTAGTACAGACAAAGCCATTTTTGTCAAATTTAAATAAAATACGCTTAATCTACTGCTTGGGGCAAAAGAGAAGCGCTTTGCCATCATTTAGCGCTTAAGTGTCGCTTAAAAACACTTTCTTGAACATTGTGCCATACTATCAGTAGAATATGTATTGAGTACAACCAAATTTGATTTATTTCTCACATGCATAGTAATACAAAATTGTACACACAATCAAATTGCAGAATTGAACCAAACAGTTATCTGGACAATAGACCAAATGAACCAAAACAACTAACTAAGCATGACATTGCAGAATAGAACATATACTAGAAGGTAAGACAGTTGACGATACCAAGAATGCTTGAGAACAGTACTACGAAATGTAGCAATTGTTGGACCAAACTGTTAACTGGACATTACATTTCAGAATGTCAGATTGCATATTAGTGTTACAGAGGACAAATAACTAGAAGGCACTAGCGGTGGCCTTGAGAAAACAACACGAACTATATTTGAAAGTAGACAACCGTGTGGCGGTGTCGATGGTGGCCTCGAAGACGAGGTGCTCCTCCAAGATCTAGTGGTCGGCACGCATGGCAGCCATAGCGACCTCGTCCACGTGTGCGGACGCGAGATGCTACTGAGCTCCACGTTATACTGCGTGCAAAATGGATGTGGGCGGCGCTTAATTGGAGGATGGGGCCATTGATTTCGGCGGAAGGTCTCGCGCCGTAGGTCGGGGCATGTGGGACAGGGAAGGAGGAGGATGGTGTGGGTGGGGTGTGGATTACCTGACCATATTGACGAGGCCGCGCAGCAAGAAGAAGTGTCGCCGGCGACGAGGCGGCACTGCTAGTAACTAACAGTGAAGGTTTGAACATGGAAAGCAAGGAGGAACATTGGAAATGTGGCTTTTGGTGGGGGACTGGGCGGTGGGGAGATAGATATTTCCGCGGTGGCAGAAAAATTTCGCTCGGTGCTGCGAGAAATTGGCATGGGAGTGTGGTTCAAGCGCGGGTGATGGACTGTAGACGGTGCGCCAAGATATTTCATATCGCATCCCACACGATACTTGCTAGTAAACTGTGTGTGGTATACCTAATTGTTTTCATTTTATTTTGAAAGACAAAATGGTGTTACAGAGGGGAAGGATGGTGTTTGAATTGCTAGAACATTTGTCTATAGTGAACATGCAACTATATGAGTGTCGTGTTGAAGTTTGGAATTATTCCGGGCTTGTTTGGCATTTTTTATGCTTTAATTGAGTTTCTAGGAATTTAATGTGCATAATTCAAAATTGAAATACAAGCACATGCTCCAGTGCACCAAAGTTTGTTAAAAAATCACATGTGTGTTTTGGGTGAATTTATAGGTCTCATGCAAGAATGGGAATGAAATTCAAACATCTGGGTGTCGTGGCTCGGTCGAAAATATTGAGAAACTTGATTTTTAAAATTCATGTAAACCCAAACTCGCCTGAAAATCATGAAACTTGGCATGGTGTCATTTCATGGCACCAACATGTTGTGGTAAGAAAATTGGCTGAATTGGGACAAGTTTTGGTATAAGCTTCTTGAAAATTGGAGCTTCTTTCAAGAATGTGTGTGGTTTCGAGAGGGAACGTGTCACCTTTGTGTGTTCTGCCCCCCCCCCCCGTCTTGATTTTTTACATAGCAAACATAGAAATATATGAGTGTCGTGTTAAATTTTGGAATTATTCCAGGTTCGTTTGGCCTTTTATGCATTAATTGAGTTTCTGGGCATTTAATGTGAATAATTCAAATTTGAACTACAAGCACATGCTCCAGTGCACCAACGTTGGTTGAAAAATCACATGTGTGTCCTCGGGTGAATTTCTAGGTCCCATGCATGAAATGGGAATGAAATTGAAACATCTTGGCGTCATGGCTCGGCCGATAACATTGAGAAACTTGGTTTTTTTAAATTCCTGTAAATTCAAAACTCACCTGAAATCATGAAACTTGGCATGGTGTCATTTCATGGCACCAACATGATGTGGTAAAAAATTGGCCAAATTGGGACATGTTTTGGTATGTGCTTCTTGCAAACAGGAGCTTCTCTCAAGAAGACTCGTGGTTCCGAGAGGGAACGTGTCACCTTTGTGTGTGAAACGATATACGCTGCCCCCCCCTTGATTTTTTACAGAGGCAACATGGAACTATATGAGTGTCGTGTTAAATTTTGGAATTATTCCGAGTTCGTTTGGCCTTTTATATACATTAATTGAGTTTCCGTGCATTTAATGCACATAATTCAAATTTGAACTACAAGCACATGCTCCAGTGCACCTAAGTGGGTTGAAAAATCACATGTGTGTCCTTGGGTGAATTTCTAGGTCCCATGCAAGAAATGGGAATGAAATTCAAACATCTGGGCATTGTGGCTCGGCTGAAAATATTGCGAAACTTTGTTTTTTAATTGGGTTTCTTACATCTGTGCCCCTGGTTCCTTAGTTCTACTCATTCATCCCCATGCTCTTAACTTTTGCTTTGTTTTCCCCACTCCCTTGCCCGAAACCCTCAGAAGAGGTCACAACGGACGTCGTCGTCGGGTCAGTGCTTTGACTGTTAACTCTGATGAGTGGCGCCGCGTCGGGCGGTGTAGCTGTTCGACCGTTGGGCCGTGGTTTCGTTGGGTTGTCCCTTGCATTAAACGCATGCACGCACCGCCACAACAGAAGCCTGCTATGCATGCACCCAACAAGCTTGTTTGCATGTGTCGATGCGCGCCGCCACGATGCGCCGACCAAGCCTGCTTGCGCCGACCAAGCCTGCATGCGCTGATGCGTGCCGCCACGATGCACTGACCAAGCCGCTTTCGTGCATGCCAGCCGCCACGGATGCAGCGACGGTCGCTGCTGCTGGTTCCTCTCTTCTCGCACGCTTGTCTCCTCGATTTAGAGCATCATTTTTTACGATCAGTTGCGGCCTTTTCGATCCACTCGCCTATGCACCCGTTTTGCTACGATAAATAAATTGAACAAATATGTTGTGGCTGCATGCACTAGCTAGGTGGCTATATATTTGTGGCTTGTATAAAAAAGAAGGGTACATTGTTGCTGCATGCACTAGGTGGTTACTAACAAAGTGAGCTCTCTAAGAAAACAATCAACAAACATGTAGATAGGGCCAACAAGCCCATAGCATGATCACATAGTTGAAACTAGGAAGAACTTCATAACAGAATAGATAGAAAACTTAATAATAGAACTTGATAAAAGGGCCAACAAGTCCATAGCATCTCCAACATAGTCAATTACAACTTAGCATAACACAGACTAAAAAAAATAGATAGAGGGTTTAGAACCCTAGATGCCGCCTTCTCCACCTCGCTCCTCCTCCGGGCGCCCTTCATTGCTCCTCCGAGGCGTTGTCGATGGGGTACGGAAGAGTGTGCATGCACGACGCGGTGGGGGAGATGTTGGTGCACTCTGTGAACATGTTGTGGGTGGTGAAAGCGATGAACTCGTAGCCACACCATAACACCCGGCCGAGGAGGTAGAAGGCGTTGAATGTGTTGGTGAAGTGGGCAAGGAGAGCAACTACCAACCTGTTTTGGATGACTCCTCGACACGGAACATCCTTGGAGATCCCCGCGGGAGGTGGTGGTAGCCGGACGCGAGGAAGAACTCGGTGAAGTTCCTTGCGGTCCTCCACCTTGATATCACCCACACACGTAGTGTGTGCTCAACGTACACGCCAGGAGGGTAGAGCCTCTCCGGCACTGTGGGTGGGAAGTGGTAGGTTGGTCCGGTGTACTGCATGGCTGAGGATGTGCTAGAAGAAGGAGAAGTGTTCAAAGAGCAAGAAGGGCAGATGGCAGAGATGATGGGAGATGGATGAGGGATGGCAGAGGCAGAGGGTGGCTTAAATAGCCATAGTGCTACGTGTTATTTGGCTGTGGCAATAACGGGGTCAAATGTGAAGTAGGCCGTTTTCAAACCCACCGCAGCATCGGGAGTGTACACACGTGGGAAATGGTGGTTTGAAAAAGAATAAGAAAAGGAAGCTAATTGCACGCGTGGGAAAATACTGCAAAAGACAGAGCCAGCATGTTCACAAAAAACAGAGCTAACATGTTCACAAAAAACAGAGCAAACGATGCAAAAAAACGACGCAATTTGATGGCCCAACCAGAGCTTGGTTTCCTTTTGGGCCCAATAACAATGTTTTTTCGCGGAGTCAGTGGTGGGCGAGCAGCCGAGCATAACCAATAAGATCGCCTCTCGCGGATCGCCCCACGATCCAACGATGAGGAGCCGTCCTTGTGATCCAACTACGCGGAGCCTACATGCAGCCATCCCACCTAATTCCTTATAGAAAACTAGATCTGAGGGATGTCACTTGGCACGAGGGTATGATTGAACGGCTGTCGTTGGGAGCTAGGGTTAGGCAAAACCCCGCGGGTTTTGAGGGGTTTTGAGCTGGTCAACGGGGTTTCGAAGGCTTTGACTGAGCATAACTAATTCAAAAAAAATCAAAAAAAAAATGAAACCTTCACCGTTTATCGTTTTATAAGACAAACTAACCAGCAAAAATACTAAACTTGCTATGTGGTCATTTTCATAAAAAAACCTAGCTGGCACGATCGAAGTCAAATGAGCACCATTAATTTAAAAAAACAATATTTAAAACATGCGCACAATGTTGTCTTATGTGACATGTTACCAATGAAAATTATAAACTTTCTCTATGGTCATTTTCATGAGAAAACCTTCACACATATGAGCTATCATGTACATGATTTCATAGAGTTCAAGGAGAGGAGGTAGGGTTACCTTCTGTTTTTAAATTTTTTTTTTAAACAAAAAAATCATGAAAGCTTTATTTCAAAGTGAATAAGAAGGATCTGATGTTAGTTTTCCATTTTCATATTTCAAATGTGTTTTTAATAGTTATTATATTAAAGCATATGTTTTCAAAAGAAAATGTAAAAATATGAAGATTAATTCAGAAAATTGTGAGACTTTGAATCTACGCTATGTAAAGTGAATATGTTTTAATAAAAAAACATTTGGCTCATTTAGAGTAGGTCCAAAAAAACTTGATTACAAATGGGTTGTTTACCCTAGCCTCGGAGCTCATTTGGAGCACATTTCTAAAATTCAAATTTATTTGACGTCCTCTAAATCACTTCAAATTTTGCACACATAATCTCCTACACAAACATAGATAGTTTGCCAAGGTTTTACTTATTTTTGCATTTTCTTGAATTTATACTGTCCAGGTTTTGCCAAGGTTTACATGATCTCATTTGGAGCATGCATTTGATCTCCTACACAATATGTGTGATCATTGCAGCACCTAAAATCATAGTTCACAACATCTAAATAGAACTAACCATAGATTTAGGACAGAAAAATATACCACGGGCAAATTTAAGGACTGACAAATATAGATAGCATCAACATAGCCAAAGATAACCAAATTCATGATAACTAAATTCAGTTCAACACACCATAACCAACGAGATTCATTTCAACAAACCAAAAGTAACCCATCAGATAAACTTAAACATCCAGTTCACAGCATCACATCACGCCGGAGTCAGGGCCTTCGCGAGGGCGGCATGCTGCCCCCTAATCATGTAGTCCTCCCCGCGAATTGCTACATCCTCCACATGAGACAAAAGGTGATCGAAGCGGCCATCCCTTGTCTTTGTCTTGGTGGTGCAGTAGGGGCAGTGCCACTTCTTGGTCTTGCGGTTGTAGAAGGAAGCAACTCCCTTGGCCTTGATCTTCACCACCTCCTTGGCTGTGCAGGATGCGATGTTGCCCTTGTACACATCTTCACCAGAATCATACTGCACACATGAATGAGTTACATTAATACATTATAGATTCATGGATACACTATGTCAAAGGAACTAAATGAACAATCTAAATTTCAAGTAGGTTTACCTCATATTCTTCTTCATCACTTTCCTCTGGATCATACGGGTTGTATTGGGCCAGCTTCCTCTTTCTACGCCCCCCCCCCCTCCAACCATCATCCTCCTGAACATACAATTACATCCATCACTAGTAAATACGGAAGCCAAATGAAAATTTAGATATGCACACATGACACATTGATCATAGGGATAATATATTCCCAATCTATGGCAACGAATCTGATTAGCATTAAAAAACCCAATCTGTGAGCACTAAAAACAAATCTAATAAGCATGCATCTGTTTATAACATCTAGCATTTTTGCAATGAATTTATCCAGATCTAAAATAAATCTAAAAACCCCAATCATTGCAGCACCTAAAATCATAGTTCACAACATCTAGCATTTTTGCAACAAATTTATCCAACAAACCCTAGTCCAAAAACCCTCACCCCCCCAACCCATACAAAAAACCCTGGCCCATCCATCAAACCAACTACTCTAACCATGTGAACTACCGTATGAATCACAATCTAACCAATGCAATTAGGGAGCAACTAACTCTACAAGCTAAGCAAGTGCAAATACCTGCTGCTCCACGGCACGCGACGCATCGGAGGTATCGGGATGGACTGTGTCGCTCGACGATGTCACCTTCTGCACCGATGAGGCGGAGCCCGCCACATCCGCAGCGGTTGCGAGTTTCTTCACACCGCCGTGGACGCCGCCGACATCCATGGTCACCGCGCCCTGACCCCATTGCTCCACCACATCTTCGGCCGCTGTGCCAGCATCACCATGAGCGTCATCCATCTGACAGATGGAGGCGATGAAGGTGACTAAGAGGATGCGGTGGGGAGAGCGAGACGCTGCGGTGGAGGCAATGGAGGAGAGCGAGACGACGCCAGTGGGGAAGAGGAAGACGATGCGGCAGGGAGGGGATTTGGGGGAAATGGTAGGGGCGATGGAGGTGGTCTCCCCTCTTTATATGATGGGACGTTTCGGGCATGTCCATGGACACGTGCTACCCCACGACCACGCACGACCGCGGTCTTGCATGCGCCCACGTATATGCGGCCCCACTTGTCAGAGTTAACGGTCAAAGGCATTGACCCGCCGGCAACATCCGTTATAACCTGTTCTGAGGGTTTCAGACAAGGGAGTGGGTAAAAGTGAGCAAAAGTTAACAGAGTGGGGATGAATTAGTAGAGCTAAGGAACCAGGGGCATAGAAATAAAAATCCCTTTTTAATTCTTGTAAATCCAAAACACGCATGCAAATCATGAAACTTGGTATGGTGTCATGACATGGCACCAGCATGTTCTGGTAATTTTTTTGGCTGAATTGGGACAAGCTTTGGTATTAGATTCTTGCAAACCGGGGCTTCTCTCAACAAGGCTCAAGGTTCTGAGAGGGAACGTGTCACCTCTGTCTGCGAAATGACATACACTGCCTTCTCCCGCCTCGAATAGGAGTTTCGTGCTAAAATTTAGGAATTATTCCTGGTTCGTTTGGCCTTTTGTTATACATTAATTGAGTTTCCGTGCATTTAATGCACATAATTCAAATTTGAACTACAAGCACATGCTCTAGTGTGCCAAAGTTAGTTAAATATCATTCATGCGTACCTGGGCGAATTTCTAAGTCCCATGCAAGAAATGAGAATGGAATTCAAACATCTGCGCGTCTTGGTTCGGCCGGAAACATCAAGAAACTTGGTTTTAAAATTTCCATAAATCCAAAACTCATCTAAAAATCGTGAAACTTGGCATGGTGTCATGACATGGCACTGATAACCCACAAGTAAAGGGGATCAATTGTATCCTATTTCGATAAGTAAGAGTGTCGAACCCAACGAGGAGCTAAAGGTAGAACAAATATTCCCTCAAGTTCTATCGACCACCGATACAACTCTACGCATGCTTGACGTTCGCTTTACCTAGAACAAGTATAAATCTAGGAGTACTTTGTAGGTGTAACAGGATAGGTTTGCAAGAATATAAAGAGCACGTAAAAAGCTAGGGGCTGTTTAGATAAAGAAGCATTAAAGTTAGTATAGCGAGTGTGGAAAAGAGGTGGTAGGACTTGCGAAATTGTCCCTAAGCAATTGACTACTTTACTAGACCGATAGCAAGTTTTAGGTGCGAGAGGCCACTACTAGCATGTCATCCCTGACTTGGAATTCTATGCACTTACGATTGGAACTATTAGCGAGCATCCGCAACTACTAATGTTCATTAAGGTAAAACCCAACCATAGCTTTAATATATATTGGTCCCCCTTCAATCCTGTATGCATCAATTTCTATGCTAGGTTGAAGCTTCTGTCACTCTTGCCCTCCAATACATAGTCCTATCAACATACAACTAACCCTATGGTGCGAGGCACGCGCGCGCTCATATGATGGGCACCAAAGGACAGCAACATAACCAAGAGAAAATTAAACCAATCGTAGCAATTCACCAATTACCGATAGGACAACGAAAATCTACCCAAACATCATAGGATGGCAACACATCATTAAATAATTATATGAAGTATAAAGAAACATGTTCAAGTAGAGGGTATAGCGGGTTGCAGGAGAGTGGACTGCTATAGATAGATGGGGGAAGGTGATGAAGATGATAGAGGTGTTGGTGTAGATCACCGTCACACGATGATGGCCCCGGTGGCACTCCGGCGGCACCGAAAGCGAGGGGGAGAGAGCCCCCCTCCTTCTCCTTCATTCTTGGCCTTCTCCCTAGGTGGGAGAAGGGTTCTCCCTATGGTCCTTGGTCTCCATGGCATGGGAGGGGCGAGAGCCCCTCCGAGATTGTATCTGTCTCTCTGTCTCTCTCTGTTTCTGCGCTCCCAGATTCTAGCCTTTCACCGTTTTTTATATTCCCGGAGATCCGTAACTCCGATTGGGCTTAAATTTTAACACGATTTGTATCCGGATATTGGCTTTCTTGCAGCGAAAGAAGGGAACCAACTGCCTTACGGGGTGGCCACGAGGGTCAGGGCGCGCCCACCCCCCCTGGGGCACGCCTCCCTACCTCGTGGCCCCCTCGGCCATCGTCTCGCGTTGATTATTCTTCCCAAAAATCACATATATTCCAAAAAATTCTCCATGCATTTTACCCCGTTTGGACTCCGTTTGATATGGATATTCTGCGAAACAAAAAACATGCAACAA
This sequence comes from Secale cereale, assembly GCA_902687465.1. Taxonomy (NCBI): domain Eukaryota; kingdom Viridiplantae; phylum Streptophyta; class Magnoliopsida; order Poales; family Poaceae; genus Secale; species Secale cereale. The sequence goes on from LR738714.1 coordinate 197,763,448, forward strand.
ACAGGAACTGGCATTGGGCACTGGATCAATATGTTAGTCCCAAAAATAGTATAAAAGGTTGCCAAAAATATGTAAAAGTTGTAGAATATTGGCATGGAACAATCAAAAATTATAGATACGATGGAGACGAATCAGCATCCCCAAGCTTAATTCATGTTCGTCCTCGAGTAGGTAAATGATAAAAAAGATAATTTTTGATGTGGAATGCTACCTAGCATAATCTTGATCATGTAATCTAATCATGGCATGAATATTAAGACACGAGTGATTCAAAGCAATAGTCTATCATTTGACAAAAAAGAATTTAATACTCGGGCATCCCAACAAACAATCAAGTCTTTCAAAATATAAATGCTAAAGAATGTTATCCCTGCAAAATCATATAGTCTTTTATGCTCCCTTTTCTTAACATAAGGTACCCCTCATGCCCATCCCGGTGGCAGCCAAGCAATTGTTTTCACACTTTACTTTGTCAAACCTTTTCAACTCTTCACGCAATACATGAGCGTGAGCCATGGACATAGCACTATGGGTGGAATAGAAGGTGGTAGTAGACAATAGAAGGGAGAAAGTCTCATATCAACTAGGCAAATCAATGGACTATGGAGATGTCCATCAATCGATATCAATGTGAGTGAGTAGGGATTGCCATGTAACGGATGCACTAGAGCTATAAGTGTATGAAATCTCAAAAGAAAACTAGTGGGTGTGCATCGACTTGCTTTCTCATGAAGACCTAGGGCATTTGAGGAAGCCCATCGTTGGAATATACAAGCCAAGTTCTATAATGAAATATTCCCACTAGCATATGAAAGTAACAATATAGGAGACTCTCTATATGAAGAACATGGTGCTACTCTGAAGCACAAGTGTGGTAAAAGGATAGTAACATTGCCCCTTCTCTCTTTTTCTCTCTTTTTCTGTTTTTTTTTGCGGGCTTCTTTCGCCCTTTTTTTATTTAGGCTTCTTTGGCCTCTCTTTTTTTCCTCACATGGGGCAATGCTCTAATAATGATAATCATCACACTTTTATTTACTTAAAACTCGATATTACAACTTGATACAAGAACAAAGTATGACTCTATATGAATGCCTTCGGCGGTGTACCGGGATGTGCAATGATCTAGCGTAGCACTGACATCACAAAACGGACAAGCCATGGAAACATCATGCTAGCTATCTTACGATCATGCAAGGCAATGTGACAATGATGGTGCGTGTCATAATAAACAGAACAATGGAGTTACATGGCAATATATCTCGGAATGGCCATGTAGATGCCATAATAGGTAGGTATGGTGGCTGTTTTGACGAAGGATATAAGGTGGTTTGATGCACTGGCAAAAATTGCGCGGTACTAGAGTGGCTAGCAAGGTGGAAGGATGAGAGTGTGTATAATCCATAGACTCAACATTAGTCATAAAGAACTCACATACTTATTGCGAAAAATCTATTAGCCCTCGAAGCAAAATAGTACGATGCATACTCCTAGGGGGAGGTTGGTAGGAGTTAACCATCGCGCACCCCCAACCTTCACGCAAAGATAAACAATCAAAATACAATGCGCGCCAATTTGGTTACATAGTTAGGAGACCATACGTGCATGCTTCGGGAATCACAAACCTTAACACCAATATTTTCACTAAACCACAATCATGCACTAGTACCTCCCTCATATTAGCATCTCTATATCGCAAAACTATTGCAAGGAATCAAACATATCATATTCAGCGATCTACAAGTTTTATGTAGGATTTTATGACTAACCATGTGAATGACCGATTCCTGTCAACTCTCTAAATAGATATAAGTAATCTAGAGATTTAATTCTTTCTACAAAAGATATTCCCACGCTCTAACAAATATAAGTGAAGCAAAAGAGCATTCTACAAATGGTAGTTTTCTATGTGAAGAGAAACAGGCAATCCAAACTTCAAATGATATAAGTGAAGCTCATGAAGCATTCTATAAAGCCATACTCAAAGGATATAAATGAAGTGCAAAGAGTATTCTATAAATCAACCAAGGACTATCTCATACCAGCATGGTGCATTTATTAAAAGGAAAAATAAAGGAAAAACACACGATGCTCCTAGAATTTACGCATGTCATCTGGACGAAATGAATCTGAAAACATACTGATACTTATTGAAGAAAGATGGGATGCCTTCCGGGGCATCCCCAGCTTAGACGCTTGAGTCTCCTTGAATATTTACTTGGGGTGTCTTGGGAATCCTCAAGCTTGAGCTCTTGCCTCTCGTCCTTCTTCTCACATAGAGACCTCCTCGATCTTCGAACTCCTCATCCACACAAAACTTAACCGAACTTTTAGTGGCGGGGTTAGTGCATATGATCAATGAAATCCCATCATGTACTCCTCTAACTTTATTGTATAATTATGAACAAATATTAACCACTGTATTCTGTCATAATTCTATGGCCCCAAGTCAAGGAGGCTTCAACAAGAATTCAAACATGTGCAGATAATGAAGCTATAACAGCAATCACTGAAAACAAGACTGTATGTAGTATTTTGAACATTAGCCATACTTTTTTCACTCTAAAAATTCTTGAAAAAATAGGATAAATAAACAATTTGTATAGCAAGACTTTGCAAGAGGTTTCAGATCCTTTCGACATTCTAGTAAAAAATGTAAAATCGCGCACTACAGCCAAAGTTTCTGTTTTTGCACCACACAAACCAACAAGCAGTTTAATCGTCCTAAAGGAAACTCTTGGCAAATTATTTTTATAATAGAATGGAATTGTACAAGGGGATAATTATTCTTGTTGAAAATTTTCTGTAATTAGGATCCTCAAAGTTTTCATGGGCATGAACAAAGTTCAAGGCTAGCTCCCACTTTAACAATGCTCGTCTTTCTCACTTTCACTTTTCTTTTTGAAAAAGTTTTAGCTTCCCCTCTTTAATTTTTGTTTTTAAACTTTATAAAAGCACACAACAGAAATAAATGACTCTCTAAAACTTTCGGGTTGTCTCCCTCGCAGTGCTTTCTTTAAAGCCATTAAGCTAGGCATATAGTGCTCAAGTAATGGATCCACCCGGATCCCAATGTATATCAAAGCCAATTTTATTAACAATGATTTGTGATTTAGTAGTGAGCACAAAGTAACATATATCATGCAACAACAAAGTCTAACACTCTTCGTATGCATCGGCATGTCATAAAAGAACAATTCATGCACACATAGTAAAGGCCAATGCATAGTATAAACAGTTTCTTGCAATTTTATCATATTGGAAACATAGAGAGGCGGAGATGTAGTTCCTCTCTCATAATAATTGAAAGTAGGAGCAGCAAGCACATGCATATTATATCTATTAAAATCATCATGTGTAGTAGTAGAACACAACCCATCAATATAGTCCTTAATAAGTGCAAACTTCTCCGATATAGTGTAGTTGGGAGAGTTCAAAAAGATAATAGGACTATCATGTGTGGGTGCGATAGCAACAATTTCATTCATAACATAAGGAACTATAGCAAGTTCATCTCCATAAGCATAATTTATATTGGCATCATTGCCACAAGCATAGCAAGCATTAATTTCATCAAAAAGGGATATTTCAAATGAATCAAAGGGATCATAGCAATTATCATAGCAATCACCCTTCGGTAAGCACGAAGGGAAATTAAACAATGAATGGGTTGAAGAGTTACTCTCATTAGAAGGTTAGCACGGGTAGCTAATACGCTCTTCCTCCTTTTGTTCTTCCCTCTCCTCGTCATCTTTTTCATCTAATGAGCTCACAGTGTCATTAATTTTCTCTTCCATAGTTTCCTGCAAAATATTAGTCTCTTCTTGGACAGCGGAGACCTTCTCAATAAACGCATCAATATTGGCATTGTATTTATAATTCAAATAGCAATATTCCAATATAGCAAGATTTTCATATCTATAAACAACATCATCATAATTTGCATAGTCTTCAAACAAACATTTAATTTCACAAGCACCCTTAAAAGCAACAAATTTTTCTATTTGTTCAACATCATAGATATCATATATACCATTAGCATAAGATGCTATGGTTTCATTATCATTAAGTTTGCATGAAAAGGGAAGGTGTGGAGCCTTCATCCTAGAGCAACAAGTATAATCATATCTCAGGCATAATTCCCGAGCATACCAACGCAACATATAAATTTGACCCATAATAGTTTCCCTTTTTGTGTCAAGCGATAATCCCTAAAGTATTCACGTTGATCCAACGTTACTCCCATTATATAGTTGAATGGGGTTTTCTCGGGATTATCAAAGTAGTACATAATATCTTTCACATAATGAGCATCGAGAGCTTTAGGAGGTTCCCCATCTCCAAGAGTAGCAAGTACACTTAATTTTGTTGGTATTTCGTGTTCCATATCCATAACTAAAGATAGAGGACAACTTAGAACAGCAAATAAAATCTACTTAGTGATAAAGCAAACAAGCACACACGAGAATATTCACCCCACGCTATTTCTCCCTGTCAACGGCGCTAGAAAAAGGTCTTGATAACCCACAAGTATAGGGGATCAATTGTAGCCTCTTTCGATAAGTAAGAGTGCCGAACCCAATGAGGAGCTAAAGGTAGAAAAAATATTCCCTCAAGTTCTATCGACCACCGATACAACTCTACGCATGCTTGATGTTCGCTTTACCTAGAACAAGTATACAACTAAGAGTACTTTATAGGTGTAACGGGATAGGTTTGGAAGAATATAAAGAACACATAAAAAACTAGGGGTTGTTTAGATAAAGAAGCAATAAAGTTAGTATAGCGAGTGTGGAAAAGTGGTAGTACGAGTTGCGAAATTGTCCCTAAGCAATTAACTACATTACTAGAGCGATAGCAAGTTTTATGTGGGAGAGGCCACTGCTAGCATGTCATCCCTGACTTGGAATTCTATGCACTTATGATTGGAACTATTAGCAAGCATCTGCAACTACTAATGTTCATTAAGGTAAAACCCAACCATAGCATTAAGATATATTGTCCCCCCTTCAATCTCGTATGCATCAATTTCTGTGCTAGGTTGAAGCTTCTGTCACTCTTGCCCTCCAATACATAGTCATATCAACATAAAACTAACCCTCTGGTGTGAAAATCCACGCGCGCACTCATATGATGGGCACCAAAGGACAGCAACATAACCACAAGCAAATTAAATCAATCATGGCAATTCACCATTTACCAATAGGATAACGAAAATATACTCAGACATCATAAGATGGAAACACATCATTAAATAATAATATGAAGCATAAAGAACCATGTTCAAGTAGAGGGTACAACGGGTTGCGGGAAAGTGGACCGTTGTAGATAGATGGGGGAAGGTGATGAAGATGTTGGTGAAGATGACGGAGGTGTTGGTGTAGATCGCTGTCGCATGATGATGGGCCCGGTGGTACTCCGGCGCCACCGGAAGCGAGGGGGAGAGAGCCCCCCTCCTTCTCCTTCTTCCTTAGCCTTCTCCCTAGGTGGGAGAAGGGTTCTCCCTCTGGTCCTTGGTCTCCATGGCATGGGAGGGGCGAGAGCTTCTCCGAGATTGGATCTGTCTCTCTGTCTCTCTCTGTTTCTGCGCTCCCAGATTCTGGCCTTTCACCGTTTCTTATATTCCCGAAGATCTGTAACTACGATTGGGCTGAAATTTTAACACGATTTGTATCCTGATATTGGCTTTCTTGCGGCGAAAGAAGGGCACCAACCTCCTTACGGGGTGGCCAAGAGGGTTAGGGGCGTGCCCCCTGCCTCGTGGCCCCCTCGGGCATCGTCTCGTGTTGATTCTTCTTCCCAAAAATCACATATATTCAAAAAAATCTCCGTGCATTTTTATCCCGTTTGGACTCCGTTTGATATGGATATTCTGCGAAATAAAAAACATGCAACAAACAGGAACTGGCACTGGGCACTGGATCAACATGTTAGTCCCAAAAATAGTATAAAAAGTGGCCAAAAGTATGTAAAAGTTGTAGAATATTGGCATGGAACAATCAGAAATTATAGATACGACGGAGACGTATCAGGAACCAACATGATGTGGTAAAAAAATTGTTCGATTTGCGAAGGCGCACACATTAACAATCAACAATGTCATTTTGTAACAAGTGTTGTCACATTACAATCGGAAACACAAGTATTATTGAAATTGTGGGCATTCTACTTACCACTTACGTGTCCCCACGTGTCCCCTTTTTTATTGGCTAGAAAGGCGTCATGCGGGGTAGCTATTTGAGTACAGGAGGCGTGAGATCAGACCCCCGCGTTTGCTTATCGGGAGGAGAGCCCTTTAACCTCCATCCGCCGCCCACCTCTCTCCCGATGTCTCCATTAATGGGGCCTGAGCCCCTATCTAATGGCATGGCTATGTCTCACTCAACTGAGATTTAAGAGAGAAAAACGAAAATCTGAAGAAAAAAAATTACACAGATCTTGATCTAAGATCCGACGGATCTATATAGCATCGACTGTGACTTATAGCAAGACTGATGAATATAAGGACGATGATAGTGGATAATAATTGTCTTACATATTTAGGAAGATAATTAAAAAAGGCACATGCGGCAATGCCAGAAATACACAAGGGCAAAATAAGAAGGAATACGCAGAATGATCTGGCTCGCTGATCTCTACTTTCTTGATACGTTGCTGCAGGCCGCGGAGACTAGCTCTCGCGATGAGCTCTTTCGTGTCCTCACTATGCTGCATGAGAGCATCCACGGATTCCTCCACCAGCCTTTCGTGCTCGATGCGGAGCATGGCATTCTCGTCCATAAGTTTCTTGACAATGACGTCCATCCTCTTCAAAAAGGCAGTGGTCTCTTCATGCTGCTTCATTGTTCTGGCAATATTCTCCCTCAGCGGGTCGCGCTCAATGCTGAGCTTCGACTTGTCCTTCCCTAGTCCCCGGATGACGCTGGTAGCATTTTCAAACTAGGCATTCATCTCATCATGTAGCTTCATCCAGTCGGAGATCTGACCCATCAGGTCATCGAGCATAGCGCGCATGCGCCTGTGAGAGTCCTCGCCTACCCACGAGACATTTTTCCAGGCCTCCGCGGTGCGGGGGGGACATCTCTGCTGCATTCGCAGCACGGCGAGACATCTCAGCTGCTTTCGCGGCACGACCAGACCAGTCTGCTGCATCAATAGCAGGACCTCTGTACTGCTTCGGCGACGTGGCGGGACCTGTGTGCTGCTACGGCGGCGCGGTGGGACATCTCAGCTGCTTTCGTGGTGAGGCAGGATATCTCGCGTGCTTCCGCTTCCATGCTCGCCTCTCCCTGGTAGTAATCTCTTGACCCGTAACACATGCGAGACATGGCAGACGCAATGGAACTATGATGAATGACTTGTTTGTTTTTGTGGACGAGGGGTTGAGGAGGAATGTGTAGTCATCTTGGAGTAGGTAGTATTTATAACCGAGTACTGATGCGCTCCAAAGTGGGAAACCGTTTAGGTTTTGATCGGTGTGAATAGGTTTACAATTAATTATAGTGTGGTAGTAATTTGGAATGTGACAGGACGGAGGCTCAAAATTTATTGACGGTTCTATAATTTCAAAGTGTGGCACTATTCTCGGATGGCGTAATGTGGGCACACATTCTTGGCCGTGTACGTGGCGTTTGCACCATAGGGTGCACCGCAATAGGCGATGACAACACACGTCTTGTTCCATCAACCGTGCGCGCTCATTATTACCTTCGTGCACGCTTCTTTTCAGTAGAATGTGTGCCCGTCTACCACACACACGTTGATCTGTCCAACTGTTTCTGTTTGTTGTGGCTAATCGCAAATTGTTCATCCGTGTGAACTGTATGCCGTCAATCGCAGACACCTTGACCCGGCTGACTGTTTCTGTTGTGTTGCCTAACTACAAACAGTTCATCTGTTTGAAGTGTATGCCGTCAATCGCAGACACCTTGATCTGGCTGATAGCTTTTGTTGTGTTTCCTAATCACAAATGGTTAATCCGAGTGAACTGTATGCCGCATATCGCACACACCTTCATCTGGCTGCTCGTTTCTGTTCTTCTACATCATCGCCATCAGTTCATTGAACTGAATCGTATGCCCCGCATCGCACACATAACTAAAATCTGAACCGTGTTCGATGTATCCGACATCGCAAACGTTTTGCATCTTTTTCTACTATACATCACCATTTGTGATTAATGCATCTCACACAGTTTCATCAAAGGGTCTCTGGTCGTACTGTTGTGTTAGTAGCATCCTGCAGCAGTGAACCCTACATCCTGAGATGCACCTAATCTATAGGCTATGTGATGATATTGGGATGTGGGATTGGAATCGATTACAATTGGAATTTCATCAAAAAAATATCCTATGCATCTAGTTCATTGTGATCGGAATTATATATAATGTTTGACCTTGTGAAGGAGAAAGCATCTGTCAAGCTTGGGAGAGGATTAAGTACATGATGTACACATGCCCCAATCATGAGCTCTCAAGAAAAGTTATCTTGGAAAAAATATATGCTCGGCTTTCTCATGATGATCAAGCCATGCACGATTCTTCTTCGACTGGCTCATTTATGCAAAAAACTATTGAATTCAGATGGGATCTTCTGGAAAGGATTAAACACAACTCTGAAGATTGGGAACTCGGCAAAGGTAATGAGTGAGGTATAATACTCGAGTTCCATTGTGTTAAATCTTCTATGGATACAAATGTTTTTCATAAGGTTAGCACTAAAAATGGACTAGATTCCGAGATGGTAGCCTGTTTCTGTGGATCATTTGCTACTCATGTTGATCTCCCTAAGGGGAAGTGATTTAAATATGATCCCCTATTAAAGAAAATATTGGGGAGCCCGCTAAATTTAAAGATGAAACTATCATTTACAATGTTGATCTAGTTGTGCCTACTGCTTATATTGAGGAACCACCTTTCCCTGTTAGGATAAAGAAACGTGCTAAGGTCTCAACTATGGTTAATAAAAGTAATATTAGATCACCTAGACCCTCTGATCAAATTAAAGTTGAACCGAATGGTTCTATGGTTAATGATCTCTTAATTGATAATATAGATGGGCATGTTATTTACTTTTGTGGTGAAGCTGCTAGAATTGTTAAACCAAATAATAAAGATAAGAATAAACATGTTGTTGGCATGCATGTTATCTTTGTTAAAATAGGAGATCATTGTTATCATGGCCTATGTGATTTGGGTGCTAGCGTGAGTGTGTAGGATCGAAAGTATGTCTAGAGGGGGGGGTGATTAGACTACTTGACCAAATAAAATTTAAGCCTTTTCCCAATTTTAATTCTTGGCAGATTTTACCAACTTAGTACAAGTCAAGCAATCAACCTACGCATGCAATTCTAAGAGTATAGCAGCGGAATGTAAAACAATTGCATATGAACATAAAGGGAGGAGTTTGGAGGGAGGAAACGCAAGTGTAGACACAAATGTTTTTGTCGCGGTTCCGATAGGTGGTGCTATCGTACATCCACATTGATGGAGACTTCAACCCACGAAGGGTAACGGCTGCGCGAGTCCACGGAGGGCTCCACCCACGAAGGGTCCACGAAGAAGCAACCTAGTCTATCCCACCATGGCCATCGCCCACGAAGTACTTGCCTCACTAGGGTATAACTTCACGAAGTAGGCGATCTCCTTTCCCGTACAAACTCCTTGGTTCAACTCCACAATCTTGTCCGAGGCTCCCAAGTGACACCTAACCAATCTAGGAGACACCACTCTCCAAAAGGTAATAGACGGTGTGTTGATGATGAACTCCTTGCTCAAATGCTTCAAATGATAGTCTCCCCAACACTCAAACAGCTCCTCACAGATTTGGATATGGTGGAAGAAAGATTTGAGCGGAAAGCAACTTGGGAAGGCTAGAGAACAACATTCGTATGGTATTAATGGAATATCTTGATCTTAACACTTGAGTAGGTAGTTCTCTCTCAGAACAGTGAGTAGTGGAAGTGTATGTATGTTCTGATGGCTCTCTCCACGAATGAAGAGTGGGTGGAGGGGTATATATAGCCTCCACACAAAATCCAAATGTTACACACAATTTACCAAACTCGGTGTGACCGAATCAGAGAACTCAGTCAGACCGATTTAGTTCATAATGTGACCGTTAGGCATTTCGATGGGACCGATATGATCAACTTGGTGGTACCGATTTCATTAGGATCAGGGTATAACATAATCGGTGAGATGGATTACACAAACTCAGTGGGACCAATTTTGGTAATAAGCACACCAGAGAGTTGGTCAGGCAAACTCGGTGGGACCGATTCGCTCGTTTTGGTTGGATCGAAACATTACGAAGGGGAAACAGAGAGTTTGCATTGCGAACCCAGTGGGACCGATCGCTCATCTCGCTGGGACCAAAATGTTACGAAGGGAAACAGAGAGTTTGCAATCCCATCTCGGTGAGACCAAGATCCCTTTCGGTTAGACCGAAATGATTAGGATTTAGTGGCAGTGGCTATGTCAAATGAACTCGGTGGCGCCGGATAGAACTTTTTGGTAGGGCCGAGTTTGACTTTTAGTTTGGGACATATGTGGATGTGAGAAAGTGGTTGAGGGTTTTTGGAGCATATCACTAAGCATTCTGAGCAAGAAACCCATTAGGCAACACCTCATCCCCTTTTAATAGTATTGGCTTTCCTATGGACTCAATGTGATATTGGATCACTAAAATAGAAAATGTAGAGTCTTGAGCTTGAGCCAATATGTGTCCTTAGCATTTTGAGGGGTCCACATTCCTAATCCATGCCAATCATTGAACTTTCCTGAAATATTTATCTTGAAATAGCATTAGTTCAATGAGCTATATGTTGTTGGGAATTACCAAAACCACCCAGCGATATTTGCACTTTGAATCTCCCCCTTTTTGGTAATTGAGGACAACATATAGATCTAAGCTTCAACAAATGATAATAAGATTTAAAATACATCGTCGCTTTGAGAACTATGAGATAAACAAGAGCTCCCCCTAAATTTATGCGTTATTTAAAATTTGCATTTGAATGCAAATGCACAATCGACTAGGATCATGGGTTACTCTTCCATGTCACATACATCTTGGTGGAGCGCTCAAAATGATATAAACTGAAAACATGCACTCATCACCAAGCAAAGTGAATTATCATATAGGTATTCAAAAGATAATGTCATCTAAGCAAGCATTAAGGTAGCATATGATCAATCACATGATCAAACAAGTATCTCACAGACGAACATAGAGTAGCAAGCAAACACACAAATGAAGTTCAACCAAAAGCAAGAGAGACAAAGAAGCAAAACACTCTCTCTCAAGGCCTATGATCTATACATATTTCTCCCCCTTTGGTAACAAGTTACCAAAAAGTTTGAAAACGCATAGTGCTATGCGTCTCTGAGGCTCAATCTTTGGGAAGCGGTGTAGAGAGAACTCCAAGGACGAAGGCTTCATATGATGTAGTTGGAGCTGGTGGAGTGGCTGCTGGAGGTGGCATGAAGCTATGGCTACTGGTGCTGATGATGTAGCTCTAGTATCAGGAACTGGCACAGCAGCAGATCTCTGACCTCGAGGCACACGCTGAAATGCATCTGTCGTAGCCTGCCCTCTCCTCTCCTCCGCTTCCTCCTAGAGCTGCTCAACTGCAGACTGGATCTCTGTCACTTTTAGATCAAGACCATAGAACTTAGTCTCAATGATCCTCTCCAAGCTTTCCTAATTCTGAGTCAGGGTGGCCAAGCCCTTCTCAATCCTCATAGTTGCTTCAATCAGATATGCCATTTGATCTTGTTTGGACTTGAGTGTCATTTGAGATGCCTCTGCAGCACTTGGCATCATGGCAGCTTTCTCAGCTCTGGCTTTCTCTCTCTTCTCATGTGTGTCGGGGTGTTGGTGTGACATATGCCAACGGGTGGCTTATCATGAATGGGGACAATAGAGCGTCGCCGGGCCCTGGAAGCGGGATAAAGCGGAACTTAGGACGCCTACGAATCTTAGCCAGGTTTGGGGCTCTCCGTGGAGATAACACCCCTAGTCCTGCTCTGCGGGGACTCCGCGTCATGACTAATGTCACTAGGGTATCTACAAGGTTGCTCCTTGAGTTGTGTCGTCTAGAGGAGGAAGAAGAGCAAGGCTAGCTCACTACCTTCACTCTAGGGAAATGGGATGATCGCTAGGGTGTCTCCCTATCTCTCCCTATGTGTCTCTCTTCCTTCTAGAGTTTAACTAACCAACACCTCCTCATGGAGGACCCTAGGGGGTTTATATACACCTACCCCCAGGGATACAATAGTAATCTCGGCGGAACGGCCCCCAGATGTCAGTATCTTCTGGTGCCGGCCTTGCCGCCTGTCTGCTGGGGCCCGCCGTCTGCGGGTCCATGTGATTGCCTTTCACTGTGGGCATGCTTCTGCTGACGGCAGCATCATCAGGAGGGAAGTGGCTACAGTGCCGCCGTCTCCTGCCGTACACTGCCACCACGTCTTGTCTTGTCATCTTGATGAGGTTCAGACTCCTAGGGTATGGTGAGCCGCCTGCTAGCAGGTGGGCCGCCTGCCAGGGGCTGCTTATTTCTGACTCACCCACTGGCCGGTGGGGCCAGCCACCTGCTGGCCCCGCCATCTGTGGGTAGTGGGATCATGGCTTCCTCTGACCGAAGCTTGGTCACTGGTAGCATAGCTATAGTGATACGCCGCTTAAGAGGAGCCCGTAGAGTACACATTCACTGTAGCCACGACCTAATAGATTCTCTAAGGACATGCTCAACTATAGCCATGCCTCAGCTGTGTGGTGGTCCCCCAGCACGCATCCCGAGGGAGAGGCGTAGGACCGTCTGCTAGCTGCTGGCGATGGAGCTGTTGCCTGTTTGGGCCCCTGCCGCCTGCTGGCAGCCGGCTCCTGGGGTAAACTGTCCCAAGAAGCGGCCCGATGAGCAGACGGCTGGGGGATAACAGGCGGCCCCCAATTGTCTTGAAATACCATGGGTGGTCGATGAGGACACCCATGGTCAATATCTCCGACAGTAGTCCCCGAAGCTGGTGGAACTCTGCGGTTTGTGAATGGGGGCTGAGGGGTTCCAGCAGCTTCCCTCCCTAAATAGGATTGGCGTCCTTCGTCCATCTTCTGAAAAGGACCGTCTGCTAGCAGCCGGACCTCTGCAAAGGGGCCGGCTCCTGGCAGCCAGACCTCCGTCTTCAAATCGTCGGGGATAAGGTATCGTCTGGTCAGCAGGCTGCTGCGCAGGTGTGCCGACCGTTGGCGGCTCTCTACGCGTCGCCGCCTCGTCGCGTCAGCCTGCCAGCCCACACACGTGACGGGATGTAGCAGTGGGCTAGGGCCCGCCACTACAAGGCCTTGGTCCACGCGCAGATCCAATGTGGCAGGGGCAATCGATTTCCCTCCCACGTGCAATTAATGTGCGCGGATTAGTGATATGTCTCAAACGTATCTACTTTTCCAAACACTTTTGATATTGTTTTGACCTCATTCTTGCATGATTTGGACTAAACTAACCCTGACTGACGCTGTTTTCAGTAGAGCTGCCTGTATGGTTTATTTGTGTGCAGGAAAACGGATTTTTAGGTACCTCAGAAAAATCCACGAAAAATCATAGAAAATCCACGCACCCGAAGGAACCAGGAACCAGAAGTGGGGCCAGAGGGGGGCCAGGGGGTGCCCAGGCGCCCTGTGGGCGCCCCCCCCCCCTGGGCCGCGCCGGGGGGGCGCCTGGGCAGGTCCCACGCCCCCTGGTGCCCTACTTTAGCCCGTATTTTTACTCCCGACGCAGAAACCCCAGATCGGAAGTTCTTTCGCAGTTTTTCGTCGCGGAGCCGCCGCCACCCTCTGTTCTTCCTCGGGAGGGCTAATCTGGAGGCTGAATTGGCCTCCGGAGAGGGCAGATCGTCGCCATCGTCATCATCATCACCACTCCATCATCCCTCCATGTCTTCTCCCTCCATGTGTGAGTAATTCCCCCGCTGTAGGCGAAGGGGATGGTAGGGATTGGATGAGTTAGATCATGTAATAGTTTATCAGATTGTTGGGGGCATGTTGCCTATCATCTACTATGGTGTTTATCATCTTCGCTTCAACTTATTACTCTTAATGCTTGACACTTAGGGCCCGAGTGCCATGATTTCAGATCTGAACCCTATGTGTTTGTATGAATATATTTGTGTTCGTGATCCTATCTATGAGTTGTTTGCACCTGTTACGGTTCGGAACCGGCGATCCCAAAAGTGACAGCTTGGGACACCAAAGGGGATGGTCCATAGTTTGAGGATTACATGTATCCATTGAGTTCATTGCTTTGTTCCGGTGCTCTTTGACAGGAGCACCTTAATATCCATAAGTTCCTTTTGGCCCCGTTCGTAGCGGGATGGTAGGACAAAAGATGTTGTGCAAGTTCTTATTGCAAGCACGTACAACTACCTACGGGATACATGCCTAATGTTTGATATTTGCCTAGATGATCATTACTTTTCCGTGTGCCGTGCCCCAAGTTAGAATCTATCTCATCCATGCAGCGCCCAACCATCCATCTCCCTAGCCTACAGTGTTTTAAATCCTGCTTATCACTAGTTTCTACTTTTGCCGTTTACTACTGCTATTTACTTTTGCTATTTACTTTGCTATCTACTGTTGCTATTTACTTTTGCTGTTTACTTTTACTATTACTATCATCACTATCATATCACTGTTACCACTTATCTTTTGTTGCAAGTAAGTATATTTCAGGTGCGGTTGAATTGACAACTCAACTGTCAAAGCTTATAAATACTCTTTGGCTCCTCGTGTGTCGAATCAATAAATTGGGTTATTCTTACCCGCGAAGACTATCTCGATCCCTTACGGTTGAGGGTTATCAATTAGGCGCGCAAAAGGTGGGGATCGTGCGGGGCGTGGAGCAGTTAATCCCATGCCCTGCCACCTCGGCTTCGCCGCCCCGAGCCTATAAGTAGGCCGGGGGAGGGGGGTTAGCGCCGTTCTCGCGCCCGCCCCTCTCCATTCCTCTCCATCTTCTTCACTCCCATCCGCACTTCTCGCCACTCCTGCACATAGCGCCCCCCCACAGCGAGCCGCCACCTCGAGCCATGGCTACTGCAGCGCCGGTCCGCCATTTCGGCGAGTGGGATGGCAGCGACATCATCGAAGAGCACATCCACTACCTCTGTCGTGCGCGGAAGCTGCCCCCTGCCGACAAGGTTGTTGTGCGCCTGGCACCGGCGGCGGAGATCAGGCCGGCGCCGCGGTTTGGAGAGCGGGTCATCTTTCGCTCGCACTTCACGTGCGGCTTCGGCCTCCCCGCCAGTGGTTTCTTTCGATCTTTTCTGGAGTTCTTCAACATCCAACCACACCACCTCACGCTGAACACGGTGGTGACGCTGTCCTCCTTCGTCGTCATGTGCGAGGCGTACCTCGGCATTCTTCCCATGATGGAGTTGTGGACCGAGCTTTTCTACATGAAGCTCGGTATCGCGGTCCAGAGCATGGCCACCCAGTGCGGGGGATGCATTGCGGTGAAGCGCAGCGGGGCCAAGAACTATTTCCCGGTGCCTCAGCTCGTGGCGTCAGTGAAGTTGTGGGAGAAAACGTACTTCTACGTCTCCAACGTTGACTCCGCTCAAGATTTCATCGGCCTGCCGGACTGGGCACCCGGCCCGCCTGCCGAGCCCCGTAACTCCTAGAAGACCCGGCCCACCACCCTCACAGAAGGTGCTTCCATCGCCGTGCGGCGTCTCCGGGAGCTGAGGGACAATGAAGGCCTGGTGTTTGCGGACCTCCTGCTCACGTTTGCGGAGCGCCGGGTGCTGCCGCTGCAGGCCCGCCCGCACTTAATCTGCGATATGAGCGGGCACCGGGACCCGAGCCGAACGTGCACCAAGCTGATGGCATACAAGGAGGTGGCATACTTGGTGAACTATGGATCCAACTGCAAGCTCTCCGACTCCGGTTGGGCCTTTGGCAAGTCGCTGTACAGCCGCAACAACTAGCGGCCTGCGGTGAGCTCTCTTCTTTCTTTATTCTCCTTTCTTCTCTTTCCGCCTGTCTCAGCCATCTGATCCTTGTGCCGTCTGCAGATCTCCCCCGGCCAGCCGACGCCGGGCTCTGACCAGCCGGGCCAGCCTCTGGAACGAGACCGCTCCCAGAGCGACACGAGCGACCCCGATCTTGGGGCCGCCGCCATGGAGGAGGTGGAGGTAACAGGCCGCAGGGGCCAGCCAGCAAGCGGCCTGCTAGTAGGCGGCGTCGAGAGCTGGCCGGACGAGGAGGAGGAGGAGGAGGAGGAGGCACCAATCCGCGTCCGGGAGGCGGATCCGCCTGTGCGCGGCAGCCAGCATGCGGGGCCGTCAGCCGCAGCCGGCAGCGTGAAGCCCCGGTCCTCTGTGGGGCCGTATGGCACCAAGCCCAAGAAACTCTAGCTGTCGGCGGCAGCCACCAAGCACCGGGAGGCGGCCGCCAAAGCAGTCCTTCCTAAGCTTCCCAAGCCTAGGCTGGGCGTATTTGGGTAAGTACCGCGTTTCTTTGTTTTCTTTGATGTTTATCTCATTCTGCCGCCCCCAACTTGGCTGACTTGCAGACTTCTTTGGGATGCCCACACGGTGCACCGCTCTCTCTATCACGAGCGCCAGTGGGCTCCATTGTTGGGGGCACGGATGTCTCCCCTGTGCCCCGCCGCGTGGATCCCGCCGCCGCGCTCCGGGAGGCGACGGAGAGAAACACCCGCGAGTGCGCGAGGAGCAGGAGGTCGCGGACCGCGAGCGGGCGGTGGCTGATGCTGCTGCTAGGGCGGAGGCCGAGGCAGCTACAAAGGCCCAGGCGGACGCCGCCGCCCGAGCCCAGGAGCATGAGGCGGGCTCCCAGCAGCCGGCGGACCGCACCATCCCCCAGGAGACAGGCTCTCCGGAGCCGTCTGCCCAAGTGTCGGCTGCTGACGAGGAGCTGGCTCCAAACAACGAGGGGGGCGGCCCCGTCGCCATGGAGACAGAAGTGACGCCCCCCGTGCCGTCTGCTGGGACGCAGGGCAGCCGACCTGCAGGAGCGGAGGTGCCGTCGGCTGAGGGCGTGCTGGTGACAGGCCCGCAACCGGCCCTCCGAGTGCCTGCCCGCCCGCGCCCTGCGAGAGCGGTCTCTGCACCGCGGTGAGTAGAAGCCGGCGGCGCCAGCTCGTCAACGTTGGAGAGCGATGCTACCAGCGTGGTGCCATCAGGCTAGACGCCCGGAGGCGGTGGTGCGCTGATTGTCGCATCGCGAGATGTCCTCGACCGCTTCAACTCTTTAAGTGAGGTCGTGCAGACGGTGATGCGGGAGTTCGTGGCTACGCGAACTTCTGTTCGGGTACGTTGACTCCATGTTTTTGCTTTTATTCCTTCAATTTCTTCCGTGGGGGCGCGTCAGCACACCCACTGGGTGTAGTCCCCGAGTTCCAAGCCGGCTGCTGAGCAGGCGGCTTGGAACTCCAAGGTGTACTTTGTGTGCTAACTTGTGTCTTGCTGTAGGATTACCACAACCTCCGGGTGGCCTCCTTCAGCGCCCAGCGTCAGGAGCTGGCGCAACTGCGGACTGCTCTGGCAGACAGCCAGGGTGAGTGTTTCTCTCCTCCTTGCGGGGGCGCGTCAGCACACCCGCTGGGTGTAGTCCCCGAGTTCCGAGCCGGCTTCTGAGCAGGCGGCTTGGAACTCCAAGGTTGTCTTTTTGCTGATGTAGATGTTCTTCTTCTTCTCTTGTCAGCGGTTGCGACCAACCTCCGCAACCAGCTGGGCGAGGTCCAGTCAGAACTCGCCGCCAAGGAGCGGGAGCGCGATCTCGCTGCCTAGAACCGTGACCACATGGCCAAGGAGCTAGCAGACCAGGCGGCGACGCACAAGGCGGAGCTTGGGAAGTTGTCACACGCCGAGATGCTCCTTCGGGCAGAGTTCAAGACCGAGCGCTCGAACTGGGCCGAGAAGGAGGCGGCTCTGCAAGACGGCTATGGGGCCATTGCAGACATGGTCGACGGTAAGACGTCTGCCCCTCTTTCTTGTGCTTGCCGTCTGGTGCAGCTAGCTCTCTTTCTTCTGACTCTTTATCTAGTTCTTGTAGAATTCTTTCCGGGCCACTCTATGGCAGCCAGCCAGGCCATCGAGGCCCAGCGTGACGAGAAGCGCAAGGCGGGCCGGGTGATTGCGCCCAACGCACCCAGGACTCCCACCGAACAGCCTCTTGCTATCAAGGCGCGCCTCCAGCCAGCCCACCGCCTGCTTCGCTGCCTGCAACGTGCTGGTGCTCAAGTGCTGGCCGCCCTCTGGCTAGGCGTTCCAGTACTCCGCACGCCCAGCCGGACTGCCGACTGGTTGGAGGTGGCTGGCCACCGCTTCAAGGCCTGGAAAGGCGCCACAGCGAGGGCTGGTGTGCGGACTGCCCTGGAATTTGCCAAGGGCTGGTACCCAGACCTGAATCTCGCCCAGCTGAAGACCTTCCGCGTGGAAGCTGAGCCCGAACTCGCCGCAGTGCAAGGAGATCTCGCCAAGCACGCCGCCGCCCTTGTTGAGTATGCTGACAATGCCATTTTCGTCCCATGGCTGGATGAGAATGGTCATGTGGTGCCACCTAGCAACTTCGGGCTGGACTTGGCGGCGTCGGAGGAGCTGGACGAAGAGATCGCCTCCAGCGATGAAGGCGAGGAGGAGGGAGACAGCGACGAGGAGGCCATCTCCCAGGAGGCGGATCCGTCTACTGGTCATCAGCCCGACCAAACCTCTACAAGCGGGCCTGGCATGGCAGCGCCGCCTGCTGCAGGAGGCAGCCAGGCCAAGACCCGTTAGGCGGCTCCCTCGGCAGCCGGCTTCGTCGTTCCAGCCACTCCGCCTGTTGCACCTTAGGCGTCATTCTTGTATCTTTTAATTCCTGTTTTTTTCTAAGACTTGGTAGGATTAGTCCGAACAATTCCACCCACTGGGTGTATCAGTAAGCTACTGCTAGAAGGCAGCCCTTGAGGCCCTTTTGCTGTAGATATTCTTTTAATGCTGCATATGTTGATGCAATTTGCCGGGTTCTGGGATTAGCACCGTCCTTTGTTCCTTAGGGCGATTTTCTTTTGTTGTCTCCTTTAACCGCTGTCCTGCCAGCCAAACAGCCACTCTGTGGTTCTGCGGCTGGGTCAGGTACTTAGCTGTTTTCCGGATAGGCAAGTATCCTGCCCTCTGGGAGGTAGTGTAGCTAAGCCAGAAGCCGGCTGGCCGGCTGCACAACAGTTGGCCAACTTGTATGAAGGGTCATCTTGCCCTATGTTTATTTTCCTTAGCCATTTTTCATGTGGGCACTGCTTCTTACCTTTAACTCCCACCAGTCGGACAGCCGCGTTCTATGAGTCTATGACTGAAGGCGGGAGAGGGCTTGGATGCCGTCACATTACTTGTCCGACTGTTAAGGAAATTTTTTAAACATAGGGCTAGGCGGCCAGTCCCCGGGCCGTCTGCTAGGCTCCGGTGACGGACAAAGGAATGAACAACACTCATTCATAGGCATAATTCTTATCATATAGATAAAGGGTTGGGCAGTCCTTGAGAACTCCTCGGGGGTCCCATTGGTTCTCAAAATAAAGTAGATAGTGCGACACATACTATATTTTAGCTATAAAAGAGACGAAGTAGGTTTGCGTTCCATGGGCGCTCCGACTCCTTGCCCGAGTCGTCTCTCTTGCGTGCTCTTGACTTCTGGGCATCGATGAGGCAGTAGGCATCGTTACCTAGTACCTTGCTGATGATGAACGGTCCTTCCCAAGGAACCGAGAGCTTGTGCTGGCCAGTTGTTCGTTGGATCAGCCGCAGCACAAGGTCCCCCTCGCGGAAGGAACATGGCTTGACTCGCCGGCTATGATAGCGGCGGAGACCCTGCCGATAGTTGGTGGACCGGCTGAGTGCTACCAGCCGGGCCTCCTCCAGCAGGTCCACGCCGTCTTCTCGTGCTTCTTTGGCTTCGGCTTTTGTGTACATGGTGACGCGAGGCGAGTCGAACTCAACATCTGTTGGGATGACGGCCTCGGCCCCATAAATGAGGAAGAAAGGAGTGAAGCCGGTTGACTTGTTCGGAGTTGTCCTGAGGCTCCAGAGGACAGACGACAGCTCTTCGATCCAGCAGACGGTTGATCGTTCCAAGGGTTCGACCAACCGGGGCTTGATGCCGGACAGGATAAGGCCGTTAGCGCACTCAACTTGGTCGTTGGACTGTGGGTGGGCAACGGACGCTAAGTCCAATCGGATGCCCTGTGTTGCATAGAAACGGGCCAATGCGCCTTTGGAAAAATTTGTGTCGTTGTTGGTGATGATTTTGTGCAGTATGCCATATCGGACTGTGATGTGTGCGATGAAGGTCACAGAAGTTGGGCCGTTGAGTTTCTTGATTGCCTTCACCTCGATCCACTTGGTGAATTTGTGCACTGCCACGAGTAAATGCGTCAGGCCGCCTCGGGCTGTCTTGAAGGGGCCCACCATGTCCAGCCCCCAGACTGCAAATGGCCAAGTGATCGGAATGGTCTTGAGGGCACAAGCCGGCAAGTGTTGCTTGGAACTAAAGCGCCGGCAACCATTGCACTTCTTTACCAAGTCTTTGGCGTCGTCCAAAGCAGTCGGCCAGAAGAAACCATGGCGGAAGGCTTTGGCAACGAAAGATCTTGAGGCCGTGTGGTGGCCACATTCCCCTTGATGAATGTCCTTCCGAATAGCCAGACCCTTTTCTGCTTCCACACAGCGCTGGAAGACGCCTGTTGCACTTCTTCTGACAAGCTCTTTGTTGGCTATTGTGTATGCTGAAGCTTGGCATTGAACTTGTCGTGCCAAAGTTTCATCTGCAGGCAGCTCTCTTCTGAGCAGAAAGCTGAGGATTGGCTGTGCCCAAGACGGCGCTGAGACTTTTGTTGTTTCTGCCAAAGAGACCAGGGCGGCTGGGCTGGGAGGCGGAGGGTTGGAATGAGCCGCCTGTTGTGCTTTTGAAGTCTCCGGGCTGACTGCAGCAGTCCCCGGGCCGTCTGCTGGAGCTGGCGCCTCTTGGCCGCCTGCTGGAGCAGTCCTCGGGCCTGGAACCAGCGCAGTGACTGCTGGGCCGTCTGCTGGAGTTGGAGTATCTAGGCCGCCTGCTGGAGCAGTCTCCAGGCCGGCTGCTCAAGTTGCCGGGCCGTCTGCTCCAGGATCGGCTGGTATGAAGATTGACTCCGATTCTCGTGAAGGCTTGATAGACGGCTTGCACAGGCATTGGAGGGACAGGCCGGCTGGTATTGCTTGGCGGGTGGAGCCCATTCGTGCCAAGGAGTCGGCTTGCATATTGTCGGCTTGCGGCACGTGGAGGAACTCGCTGCCGTCAAAGAGCCCACTGATTTGCTGGACAAGGAAACGATAGCTCGCCATATTCGCATCCTTGGCGTCCCAATCCCCAGATGACTGCTGGACAACCAGGTCTGAGTCACCATAGCACAGCACTCGGGGGATGCCAATCTCTTTGGCCATCCGGAGCCCATGGATGAGCGCCTCATACTCGGCCACATTGTTGGAGGTGGCAAAGTGGATTTGCAGGGTGTACTTGAGCTTGTCGCCCTTTGGGAGAGGTGAGGACGACGCCGGCTCCCAAGCCAGTGCGCATCTTTGATCCGTCAAAGTGCATCCGCCAATGGGTTGAGTCTGGAGCAGGCGGCAGGTACTGGGTCTCGGCCCAGTCGACGAGGAAGTCGGCCAATGCTTGCGATTTGATGGTGGTGCAGGGCTGGTATAAGATGGTGAAGGGGGCCAGCTCAATGGCCCACTTGGCCACTCTTCCTGAAGCATCTCTGTTGCCCATGATTTCAGCAAGCGGAGCTATGCAAACGATCGTGATCGGGTGCTCTTGGAAGTACTACTTGAGTTTCTTGGCGGGGAAGTACACGCCATAGCACATCTTCTGGTAATGGGGGTAGTCTTGTTTGGAGGCTGACAGCACCTTACTCAAATAGTAGACTGGCCTTTGGACGGGCAAGGCTTTACCGTCTTCTGCTCGCTCGACTACAATGATTGTGCTGACCACCCGGCTGGTAGCGGCTATGTAAAGGAACATGGGTTCCTTGTCTGTTGGCGCCGCTAGGACAGGCGGTGTGGACAGCAATTTCTTGAGCTGCTAGAAGGCATCATCCGCCTTGTCGTTCCACTCGTAGCAAGTGGTTTTCTTCATCAGTTGGTACAGTGGGAGTGCCTTGTCACCCAGCCGGCTGATGAAACGGCTGAGGGATGCCAGGCACCCTGTGAACTTCTGGACATCCCGTACACGAGTCGGCCGTTCCATTCTCTCAATGGCCTTGATCTTTGCGGGGTTACACTTGATGCCGCGTTCAGATACCAGGAAGCCAAGGAGTTGGCCTGCTGGTACCCCGAAGACACATTTCTCCGGGTTTATCTTGATCTGAAAGCGGCGCAGGTTTTCAAATGTTTCTTGGAGATCCTCCAAAAGAGTTCCCCTCTTCTCCGTCTTTACCACGATATCATCCACGTAAACATGGATGTTTCTGCCAAGTTGCTTGAGGAGACACTTCTGCATGCAACGCTGAAAGGTGGCGCCGGCGTTTCTCAAGCCGAACGTCATGGTCAGGTAGCAGAAGGCCGCAAATGGCGTGAGGAAGGTGGTCTTCAGACGGTCGGCCGGATCGAGTTTGATCTGGTGGTACCTGGAATAAGCATCAAGGAATGGCAGCAGCTCGCATCCGGCTGTGGAGTCAATCACTTGATCTATTCACGGCGGAGCAAACGGATCTTTAGGGCAAGCTTTGTTGAGGCTGGTGTAATCAATGCGCATGCGCCATTTGTTGTTCTTCTTCAGCACTAGGACTGGTTTTGAGAGCCATTCCGGATAGAAAACTTCCATAATGAAGCCGGCTGTGGCAGGCGGGCGACCTCTTCCCCAACAACTCTTCTTTTCTGTTCTGACAGGCGGCGGAGTAGCTGCCTGACAGGCTTTGCATCTTCTCTCACATGTAGCTTGTGCTCGGTGAAATCCGTCGGGACACCTGGCGTGTCCTTGGGGGACCATGCAAAGATGTCCCAATTCTCACAGAGGAAATTGACGAGCTCGCTTTCCTATTTGTTGTCTAGGTTTGATCCTATGACAGCAAATCGCTCTGGGTGAGATTGGTCCAAGGCAATCTTCTTTGTCTCCTTGGCAGGCTGGAACGAGCCTTGCGGCTCTGCCTCCCTGAGGCCGGCTGGTATGGCTGGCTGCTCGCCAGCCATTGCCACCAGCCGCTCCAGGCGGCGCTTTTCTTCAGCTACGACGAGGGACTCGGCCAGACGGCTGCTGTCAGTCGCACATACGATGGACTTCTCATAGTCCCCGGCTATGGTGATTATTCCCTTGGTACCCGGCATCTTCATCTTGATGTAGGCGTAATGGGGTATTGCCATGAACTTTGCAAGAGCTGGCCGGCCCAAAATCACGTGATAGGGACTTTCCAGGTTCACCACTTCAAATCAGACTGGCTCCCTCCGGAAATGCTTCTTGTCACCAAACAGGACATCAATCTTGACCTTGCCGATTGGTGAGAAAGAGAGGCCTGGCATAATGTTGTGGAACACAGTCCTGGTAGGCTGAAGCTGTTTTTCTTTGATGCCCAACTTCTCCATGGTATCACGGATGATGTTGATGCTGCTGCCGCCTTCTACCAGCACTCAGGAGAAACGACAGGCCCGCCTGTCGGTGGAGAGAGTTGCATCCAGAACCAAGGCATAAGCCCCAGGTGAAGGCATGACAGCCGAGTGATCTTCACGGCTCCAGCTGATGGGCCTTTCAGACCAGTGCATGAATTCTGGGGCTTCACTAGCAATTGTGTTGACTTCCCTGCGCTGCTGGCGCCAGCTGTGCCTATCGTTCGCTTGGCTTGTGAAGACGATGTAGGCTTCATTTTCTTCTGGGAACACGTCCTGGGCCGGGCCACACGGACGAGCAGCCGGTGGATTGGGAGGCGGGGCTGCCTGCCCGGCAGGCGGCGGTGGCAGAGCTTCCCCCCTGGCAATCCGCTTGAGCCAATGACACTTTCGTGTGGTGTGATCAGAAGGCTTCAAGCCACTGTGAAACTTGCAGGGACCATCCAGGGCTTGATCGAAGGAGAAAGCTGGCTGCCAGGCTGGCTTGCTGCCCTTCTGGCGCTTGGGTCCCGCTTGTGCTTCTGGCTGCTGGCCATCAACCGCTGCCACCAGCCGGCTATTGGCAGCCAGCGCGTGGATCTTGCGCTTGTGATCGTTCGGCTGTTGGCGTCGGCTGGACTCTCCAGCCAGCATTTTTTGGAGTTGGGGGAGTCATTTTTCCAGAAGCATCCACTTGCAGCTCGGACTTCATGGAGGAGTCGACTGTGGCGTACTTGTCTGCTATGCTCAGGAGCTCGTCCAGCGTGGCGGGCTCGTTGCAGAGGAGTTTGTGCTTGAGCAGGGTGCCTTCTCTGCACCCGGCCGTGAAATACTCGATGGCTTGTACCTCGTGCACTCCCTCGCAAGAGTTGCGCAGCTCTGCCCACCGCGTCAGGTAATCACAGGCAGACTCATCTGGACCTTGAACACATAAGGAGAGCTGGCGCGGCTTGGGAGGACGCTTGTAGGTGCTGGTGAAGTTGCGAGTGAAGGCGTCGGTGAAGTCTAACCAGCCATTGATGTTGTTGGGTTTGAGGCTGTTCGTCCACGTCCGGGCCGTGCCCTGGAGCATGAGTGGCACGTACTTCACCGCAACATGCATGTTGCCGGTTGCTATGCTGACGGCTGTGGAGTAATCTACCAGCTAGTCCTCTGGCTTCACTGATCCGTTGTACTTGGGGGTATCTCTAGGGAGTGAGAAGCCCTTAGGGAAAGGCTCGTTACGCATGCGGGGGACGAAGCAGGCTGGGCCGAGGTCATCTTCTTCTTCGACCGCCTGGGACCGAGCCAGTCGGTCAAGGCGGTCGCGGGCGTCGTTCTCCCCGACTCCCTCCCGGCGGCCCAAGCGGCCTGCTAGAGAGGGGTGGTCAACAGGCGGAGGAGACACGCGCCTCTCCCGTCGAGCGGGAGGCGGGCGTTCCTCTCGCCGCTCTACAGCCCTTGGGCGACCGTCTTCGTCGCGATCGATGGTGATGCGAGTCTGTCGGCTGCGGCTAGCAGCCGGCTCTGAGTCACGTCGGTTGGGGGCGCCGACTATTGGAGAGCGGGACGTGGCTCCTTGCTCCCGCCGAAGGGGGCGGTTATCTGCCTGCGCGCCGGCCTCTGATGCCCGACGACGGGCCTCCTGTTGCGCAACAGCCGCATCGAGGAGCTGGCAGGCGCGCTGAGTCACGCAGCGAAGCTCGTCTCCCTCCAAGTGGACCAGCTCGTCGACTGCCGCCTTGTAATGCCCCGGATGTAATACTTTCCCTTTTGGGCATATAATATATCTCCGGCTTCATCTATTCCATTTAGGGTTCCTTGTCTTTCGGGTTTTCGTCGTTTTGTTGTGTGCGTGTGTGGCATTCATTCATATCATGTAGACATATGCATTGCATTGCTTTTGTGTTGTCGGTTGCATCCGGTTCCACGCGTTCCTTCCCGTTGTCCGTTTCGCGTTCCGGAGCTCCCTCACGTGTCCGTGGCGTCCCGTAGGCCTAGTTTGGTGTTTGCCGTATAACGTTACCGGTTTGGCGTGAGACTTGTCGTGTGTTGTTGTTTTGGTTTGTGTAACCCGCCAGTCAAATCTCGTCGCGTTTCGAGTCCGTTTGCTACCCCAATAGTTATTCTCGTGGGCTCAAAGTTCCTCCACTTTGAGGCCCAAGACACCCCCTCCAACAGCCCACCAACCACTCCTAGCCACTTCTATCATCTAGGCCATCCAAATCTGATCCGGTGGCCGAAAACCGCACTCCATTTGGGCAACCCTAGCTCCTTGTGCCTATATATTTGTCCACTCCCCCAAATTTGTGCCCCAAAACAAGGAAACCCTAGACCTCTCCTTCTTCCACCTCCAGCCACCAGCCACCTCGCCGGAGTTTCGCCGGAATCCCGCCGGAAGTTCGCCGGAATACACCACCTCGCCGGAAAAACAACTCCTCTCACCTCACCTCACCTCTCCACCGCCCTCTCCACCGCACCACCGCCGCCAAGCTTCTCCTCCGGCCCGATCCGGCGAGGGGCCGCCGGATCCAGCCGGCCCCGATCTCCCCAGCGCCACCGTACCAGATCGATCCAGTGCCAGATCGAGCACTTCTCTGTTCGGTCAACGCCAGATCCCGATTCCCGATCGGATCCAGCCTCCCGGCCCGCGAGCGAGGCCACTCCGCGCGCCCCTCTCCTCCCGCGAGGCGCTCGCCAGCCCAGCCGCCCGAAGCCGCCGTCCGCTCCGGACCAGGGCCCGAAGGCCCAGCCGCCATCGGCCTCCTCCACCCCGCGCGGGCCGCTCTCCTCCGCGAGCCGCCAGGCGCCCCGCCTCCTGCTGGGCCTCGCCTCCAGCCGCCATCCCGCGCTCGCCTGGGCCCGAGGCACCCAGCGGGCCAGTCTCTCCTCCGCCAGGCTGCGCCGGTTTTCCTTCATCGGACCAGGCCGCGAGGCCCGTTGCAATCGCCGAGTCGGGCCTCCAGCCGCCGTCCGCCCCTGGGCCCGAAGGTCGCCGCCTCACCGCTGCGGGCCGAGCCGCCGCGGCCCGTCTCCAGATCCGCCTCCTTCCACCCCGGGCCAGATCCACCGCCGCGGGCCCGAGCCCGTTTTTTTTCAGATCTAAGAGAGGTTGACTTCAAACCCTAGATCTAATCCCTGTGATTTGTGTGCTGATGCAATATTAAAACTGCAATAACTTCTTGTGTGTTGCTCCATTTTGCGCAAATAAGGTGTCCAGACGTTCGTGGTGATTAGCAGTACGTTTCATCTCATTGTGCCATGCATGTTAGAGATCATCTAGATGCTTATTTTTCTGTTGCAAGAGTGCATCCCGTTATAAACTGCTGCTATGTGTTGTTTTTATGCCATCTTTGCATAGTGATATCTTTTAGCTCGTTTGTCCGAATGATGCAAATGACATGTCCACGTGTTCGTCTTGCTATGCTCTACATTTTGCTTGTGTTAGGTTGCATGATAGATTTATTCTTGACATGTATATCTTAGTTGCAAAGTGCCATGTGGCTGTGATGTTGTTTCACTTGTTATGAAATGCCATCTTGTTGAGCTCATTGCTATCGTTGTGTTTATCTCCATGATGCATGCTTGTATGTTTCGGAATCACCATCATGTGTACTTTGATGTGGTGCTTACCACTTGCCATGTTTAGTTTCGAGGTGACTTAAACTTGCTCTTATAGATGCCATGATGAAACTGCTGTTTTAACACTTAGTGGTTTTTCACTGTCTGAAATCTGTAATGTTCCGATGCCATGTTTGCGTGCTGTTCTAGGACAAACCATGATAGTTTTGGGGTGGATCTTGATGGTTCCTTGTAGTATATATTGTTGGCCTTCCATTCATGTTCTCACATGCTTATTTAAGTGGCTGTAGCATGTTTAACTTTTGCTCCAAAGTTTCAATAAAATTCTGCTGTCAGAATTTTATTGTCAAGTTCAATATGTCCAAGCTTGTTGCTATTGATCCGTGGCTCCTTTGGGGGTGCACCTTTGGACTTATTTTTTGTAGGATATGTCTAGTTTATGTTCATGCTCTTTGCCATGGTGTTTGAGTGCTGTAGCTTATTTTTCTAGTGCTCCGAAGTTGCTATGTTGCTGTAAGTTTCAGCTTTCGCTCGTCTCTTGGTTCGGGCATAACTTTTAGCCCGTAGCTCCGTTTTCAGCAAGTCTTATATGAAACTTGATTGATTTTAAGTGTAGATTCATAATCTCCTATTGTTATCATGTTTTGAAGTGTTTTGCTTGAGTGCTATTTTCCGTGCTCCGTGTGCTCCCTTAGTGCACCCATCATGCATCCATCATTTTTGTGTGCGCATTGCATCTTGTTGATTCGTGCCTTGTGTGATTGTATTGTTTAGAGCCGGAAGCTGAGACCGAGTACGAGTACGAGCACGAGGTTACCAACGAGGTTGAGCACGAGGACCCTTCTTACGATCCGAACGACTACACTTCAGGCAAGATGACCGAACCTCGATAACATTACTATCTTTGCCTATTGCTAGTAGTTCCGCTCTATAGTTTTGCCTCAATGCCCATGTCTTTCCTGTCAGCCTCCTACTTGTAACCATGACCATGTTTAACCACCCTACCTATGCAAACTGTTGCTTGGCTAAGTACGCTTCGCTCAGCCCTTCTTATAGCATTGCTAGTTGCAGGTGAAGATCGAAGATGATTGCTTGATGTTGAAGTTTTGTTGGGTTATATCACACTATATAATGATTAAATGAACTCATCTATATATTGGCAAGGGTGGAAGGCTAAGCCTTTTGCTTGGTGATTTGTTCCACTCATGCCGTTAGGAACCGTTTAAACCGGTGTTATGTTCCTTGATTATGCGTTCCTAACACGGTTGGGGTGTATGGGACCCCCTCGATAAACCGCTAAGTGCTAAGTCTTTTCCAGCAAGTCCCAACATTGATACTATTTGCCTAATATCTAAATAAACTTGCATAGGGAGTAATTAACCCTCTTTCTTAATCAACAACCCCGGGCCAGTGCTCCACATGAGTGTTGGTCCGAAATGGGGGTTCTGCGGGGCTACCACGAGGAAACTCGAGGTTTGGTAAAAACTTGTAGAATCGCCCATCCGGTCGTGGCCTGAGACGAGATACGCGCGGCTACTATCAGGGTGTCGGCACGCCGGGAGGATTTGCTGGATTAGCCTTACCTTAGTTCGGAGTATCTTGAGCACGGGATTCCGAGAATACTCGGGTCTTCCCACTTTGGAGTTGCGACTCTGCGGATCGTGGGCTTGTAATGGGCCAAGTTGGAACACCCCTGCAGGGTTAAGAACTTTCGAAAGCCGTTCCCGCGGTTATGTGGTAGATGGGAGCTTGTTAATATCCGGTTGTAGATAACTTGACACAATGTTCTAATACACTACCAGCGTGTGTACCGTGACTGTCAATTTCTGAATAGGGATTCGGGAGTTGAACACGGTGGGGTTATGTTTGTTAGCTTTAGCTAGGATCACTTCGTGATCATCTCTCGACCGAGGCACCTCTCTTCTCGCACTCTATCACGTAAGCTAGTGCTAGTTGCTGCTGCAGACACTTATTCTTTTCTTCAGCCTTATCCTCTCCCAAGGCTTAAATAGTCTTGTTACCCGGGAACGGGATTGCTGAGTCCTCTGTGGCTCACAGTTACTTCACCACACCAGATGCAGGTCCTGTGGTGAGCTACCCAGGTGATGGTACCGAGCTAGACTGGGAGTATGACGAGGAGCGTAGTCGATACTATGTTCGTTATCCTGATGATCAGTAGTGGAGACTTCTACTAGGATTCGATCCGACCTGTGGATTTAAATTATGTTTGGTATCTTGTCTTTTGGATTTTACCCTTAGAGGGCTGTGATGTTTTATTGTATGATGATTGAGACATGTATTGTATTTGTGTGACGTGGCGAGTGTAAGCCAACTATTTTATGTTTTCCATCCCCATCTTTTACATGAGTTGTGCAAAGATACCAAACTTGCGATCATTCCAGCATGGGGTTATGTCTCTAAGTCGTGCCTCGACACGTAGGAGATATAGTCCCATCCTGGGCATTACAAGTTGGTATTCAGAGCCTTCTCCGACCTAGGAGCCCCCACTGATTGATCGAATCGTTGACGGTCGAGTCTAGGCACACACTAAAAACATTTTGAGTCCTATATTATATCGGAGAGTAGGATTTCTTTGCTTCTCATCCCCTTTCTCTCTGGTGAGGACTCCTGACGACTACTCTTGTCTCTTCTACTTTCAAAAATTGCACCAAATTTTTTTAGGAATCTCGCGAGTATTCTGGGATTGTTTCGATGTTCTTGTGACGAGAATATTGTTCGCGATGCCTCCCGACATTAGGGGTTGTGGCAGTGTCCCGGGGAGTTGAGCTTCGGGGTATTGTCGTCACAAGCATATCGCGGCAGTACTAAATACTTAAGACGGCTGACATCGAAAATCTCTCCTATACGGTTAGTAGCAAGATAACCCCGACATCACCCAGTACTGGGGAGGTAGTTCGGGAGTATTTCCATAGCTTGTTATAGTGGATGCTTTTCGAAGGTCCGAGGTAAACAGTTTCCGAGAAAGACTGGTTATGTGTTGAAGGATGGATACAGCTAGATGTAGGTTTAGAGTTGATTGCGCGGTGCTTCCCCTGTATCCCCAACACCTGATTGCATAACTGGAATCTTTCGGAAATTCATAGGTGGGTTTATCCAGTAGATCGTAGGCATTCTTCCAACGAATGCAGGTTAGCGAGTTCGGGGTTCTGCATTGAGTGAAGTGGTATTATGACCGATGTTCCGATCGGGAGTTGCATCTTAAAGGGTCCTTGGCTATGCTGATCCGGGGATTGCAAAACCCTTTCGTAACGCGTTCATATGCTTTCAGCACAAAGATGTTAGAACGAAGCTCCTATCTTGTGTTTGTTCCCGTCTGTACCTTGTTGTTTTTCTTATTTTACCTTTTGTCCCCTATATGGCTTCTCGTGAAGATTGATGTTATCATTTAACTGAGAATTTCATTCGTTCCTCTTGTTCGAATGATTTCATTCGTTCCTATTGTTCGAATGATTATTGTGAAGACTTGTTGCAATTCATTCCATTGATTCAGCTATACCTTCTATCAATCAATTGCTGATTCGTGGTCATCTCTTTCAGGATGGCTCCGAAAAAAGTTCCCAACGCTAACCCAGAGGCGGAAGAGGTCCCAGATCGTCCTCCTTCCCCTCCACCTCCGTCTGAGGCTTGGAGAGCGATTATGCAGACTACAACTCAGAACACCCAGATGTTGATGCAGATGATGCAGCAGATGCAAGCTAATCAAGCTAATCAGGGTGTTCCAGGGAATCAAGGCAATTTCTTCAACCAGCAGCACCATGCTACTCTCAACCAGTTCTTGGCCAATAATCCAAAAGCTTTCAGTTACTGTGTCGACCCTCTTGATGCTGAATATTGGTTAACCGACATAAAGAAGCATTTTGAGTGCAGTAACGTAAGAGAAGAGGACTATGTGAAGTTTGCAGCCTTCCAACTCAAAGACCAAGCAGCTGATTGGTGGCAGCAGTACAAAGACTCCAGGCCAGGTCGTGTGATCTCTTGGGAGGATTTCTGCAAGGACTTTCGCTCTCACCACATTCCAACAAGTGTCATCGAGGGTATGCGTGAGCAATTCCGCAACCTGAAGCAGGGCTCTATGACAGTCTATCAGTATAATGTCAAGTTCCAAAACCTCGCCCGCTATGCTAAGCAAGACATTCCTGATGCTAAGAGCAAAATCTACCAGTTCCGTGGAGGTCTCAAAGATGAACTTCAGCTTGCTCTCACCTTGTTCGAGCCCGATGAATTCGACAAATTCTATAACATGGCTTTGAAACAAGAGGCAGCTCAGCTTAAGATGGAGGCTTCTAAAAAGAGAATTTGAGATGCCGTTCACTCTTCCTCATCGTCTCAGTTGGCTGCGAAACAACAGAAATTTTGGCTTCCTCCTCCTCTAGTGATTCGAGCTCCTTACAACAACTCCAACAGCAACAAGAACTCCGGTGGACGTGGTTTCTCCCACCCACCCAACCCGAGCAACCAGTCGAAGAATCAGTTTCAGTCTCAAGGCTCCAAGTCAAGTGGTTCTCATTTCCGTCCTCTCTCAGAAGTGACTTGCAACAAATGCACTCAGAAAGGTCACTATGCCAACAGATGTCCGAACCCGAAGCGCCTTCCACCTCCTCCACCTGTGAGTTCAGCTATTGTCAAGCATAATCCAAAGGCAGCAAGGGTCAATCTGATGAATGCAGCGGAAGCGGAGAATTCTTCTGATGTCATTTTGGGTAACCTTCCAGTGAACTCTTTTCCAGCTAAAGTGTTATTTGATTCGGGTGCTTCACATTCTTTCATGTCATACCCATTTGCATCCAAGCATAGTGTGACCACAGCAGCTTTACCAAGGCAGTTGGCTATTTCTTCTCCGGGAAAGCAGATGCATTCCAGTATATATGCTCCGAATGTTTCTATCTGCATGGGTGATTATCGATTTCTGGCTAATCCGGTGGTTCTTGGCAATTCCGACATTGACCTCATCCTCGGAATGGATTGGCTTTCTCAGCATGATGCTCACATTGATTGTGCACAGACAGAAGTCAAGATGACCCATCCTGATGAAGATGTGATTATCTTCGCCTCCAGGGATAACACTATCAGGCTTTTCTCTCTCAATGATAAGGGCGAAATTAATGCCATATCTCAAATTCCGGTGGTTAACAAATATCAAGACGTCTTTCCTGAAGAACTTCCAGGCATGCCTCCACACCGTCAGGTGGAATTTGTCATTGAACTCGAGCCGGGTACTGAGCCAGCATGCCGGCGTCCGTACAAGCTCTCTCCAGATGAGTTGAAGGAATTGAAGAAGCAGCTTGATAAACAGGAAAGTATGGGTCTCATCAGGCCTAGTACGTCTCCTTGGGGCTGTGGTGTCTTATTTGTCAAGAAGAAAGATGGCACGGAGCGTCTCTGTGTTGACTACCGGCCATTGAACAAGAAGATGATAAAGAACAAATATCCGCTCCCCAACATCAACGAACTCTTCGAGCAGCTCAAAGGAGCTAAAGTGTTCTCTAAGCTCGACCTCCGAATGGGCTATCACCAAATTCGCATTCGCAAGCAAGACATTCCCAAGACGACCTTCAGAACGAGCTACGGCTCATACGAGTATACTGTCATGTCCTTTGGTCTCGCCAATGCTCCTCCTACCTTTTCGAGGATGATGCACTACATCTTCAACCCCTATACTGGCGAGTTTGTGCTTGTGTATCTGGATGATATTCTGGTGTTTTCCAAGAATGAAGAAGATCACGAAAAGCACTTACGTCTGGTTCTTGATCGACTCCGTGAGCATAAGTTCTATGCCAAGTTCTCCAAGTGCGAATTTTGGCTCGATAAGGTTTTGTACCTGGGCCATATCATCTCAGCTGATGGTATTGCGGTAAATCCCGAGAAAGTTGAAGCAATTGTCAACTGGGAAGCTCCTCAAAACGTCAAGCAACTCCAAAGTTTTCTGGGTCTTGCCAGCTATTGGAGAAGGTTCGTTGAGAACTTCTCCAAGATTGCCAAGCCTCTTTCCAACTTGCTTCAGAAGAATGTCAAATACTTTTGGTCTCCAGAGTGTGAAGTGGCATTCAAAACTCTCAAAGAAAAGCTCGTCTCTACTCCAGTTCTCACTCCTCCAGATGAGTCCAAGCCCTATGAAGTATTCTGTGATGCTTCTCTTCAAGGTCTTGGTGGTGTGCTTATGCAAGATAAGAGAATTGTGGCATACACTTCTCGTCAGCTCAAGCCAAGTGAAAAGAACTATCCCACACATGATCTCGAGCTAGCAGCTGTGGTACATGCTTTGATTACGTGGAGACATCTGTTGTTGGGCAGAAATTCGACATCTTCACTGATCACAAGAGCTTGAAGTACATCTTCACACAGTCGAATCTGAACCTCCGCCAGACTCGTTGGGTTGAAATGATCCAAGAGTATGATCCCAGCATTGAATACACTCCTGGCAAGGCGAATGTGATTGCAGATGCTTTGAGCAGAAAGGCATATTGCAACAGCCTTCTTATCAAGCCGTTCCAGCCTGAGCTTTGTGAAGCATTCAGGAAGCTCAACCTCCAAGTTGTTCCGCAGGGTTTTCTTGCAAATCTTCAAATTGCTCCTACCTTGGAAGATCAGGTCCGTGAGGCCCAACTCAGTGATGCCATGGTGCAGAAGGTGAAACATGGTATTGCAAAGGGCACTCCAAAATACAAGTGCTTTCGTGTTGATGAGAGAGATACCTTGTTCTTCGAGGACAGACTTGTTGTTCCCAAAGGTGATCTCAGGAAGCTCATAATGGAAGAAGCACATGATTCTCTCCTTTCCATTCTTCCCGGCAGTTCCAAGATGTACCAAGATCTCAAGCAGTCTTACTAGTGGACACGCATGAAAAGGGAAATTGCCCAACTCGTGAATGAATGCGATGTTTGCAGAAGAGTGAAAGCAGAACATCAACGTCCAGCCGGTCTTCTCCAACCTCTTCCTATTCCCGAGTGGAAGTTCGACCACATTGAAATGGACTTCGTCACTGGCTTTCCTAAGTCCAAAAGAGGGAATGATTCTATCTTCGTGGTGATTGACAAGCTTACCAAAGTCGCTCACTTCCTTCCAATCAAAGAATCAATCAATGCAGCTCAATTGGCAGAGCTGTACACTTCTAGAGTTGTGTCCTTACATGGCATTCCTCAAGTCATCTCCTCAGACCGTGGAAGTTTGTTCACATCCAAGTTCTGGGACTCCTTTCAGTCCGCCATGGGCACTAAGATCAGGTTCAGCACTGCTTTTCACCCTCAGACTAGTGGTCAAGTCGAGCGAGTGACTCAGATTCTAGAAGACATGCTCAGAGCCTGTGTCATCTCTTTTGGCATGAAATGGGAATACTGCCTTCCATTTGCCGAGTTCTCTTACAACAACAGCTACCAAGCAAGTGCCGGCAAAGCTCCGTTTGAAATCCTCTATGGCAGAAAGTGCCGTACCCCTCTCAACTGGTCTGAAACAGGCGAACGTCAACTTCTTGGCAATGACTTGATCTCAGAAGCCGGAGAAATGCGCAAAGTCATACGTGAGAATCTCAAACCGCTCAGTCGCGTCAGAAGAGCTACTATGACAGCAAGCATCGTGATTTGGCTTTCAACATTGGTGATCATGTCAATCTCTGTGTTTCTCCGATGAAAGGCACACAAAGATTCGGTATCAAAGTAAAGCTTGCTCCTAGATACGTCGGGCCTTTCAAGATTCTTGGCAAAAGAGGCGATCCAGCCTATCAACTTGAGCTCCCTCCCAACTTCGCCAATGTTCATGATGTGTTCCATGTGTCTCAACTCAGCAAATGCTTCAAGGCACCTGAACGCATGATTCCGTTTGAAGAGATTGATCTTCAACCAGACCTGTCTTACCGAGAGCATCCCGTTGCTATTCTCGAAGAAACCGAACGCAAGACCCGCAACAAGTCCATCAAATTCTTGAAAGTCAAGTGGTCACATCACACCGACCGAGAAGCTACGTGGGAACGAGAAGATCATCTTCGTTCCGAGTACCCTTCCTTTTTCCAGTCCTAGATCTCGGGACGAGATCTTTTTGTAGTAGAGGAGAGTTTGTAATGCCCCGGATGTAATACTTTCCCTTTTGGGCATATAATATATCTCCGGCTTCATCTATTCCATTTCGGGTTCCTTGTCTTTCGGGTTTTCGTCGTTTTGTTGTGTGCGTGTGTGGCATTCATTCATATCATGTAGACATATGCATCGCATTGCTTTTGTGTTGTCGGTTGCATCCGGTTCCACGCGTTCCTTCCCGTTGTCCGTTTCGCGTTCCGGAGCTCCCTCACGTGTCCGTGGCGTCCCGTAGGCCTAGTTTGGTGTTTGGCCGTATAACGTTACCGGTTTGGCGTGAGACTTGTCGTGTGTTGTTGTTTTGGTTTGTGTAACCCGCCTGTCAAATCTCGTCGCGTTTCGAGTCCGTTTGCTACCCCAACAGTTATTCTCGTGGGCTCAAAGTGCCTCCACTTTGAGGCCCACGACACCCCCTCCAACAGCCCACCAACCACTCCTAGCCACTTCTATCATCTAGGCCATCCAAATCTGATCCGGTGGCCGAAAACCGCACTCCATTTGGGCAACCCTAGCTCCTTGTGCCTATATATTTGTCCACTCCCCCAAATTTGTGCCCCAAAACAAGGAAACCCTAGACCTCTCCTTCTTCCACCTCCAGCCACCAGCCACCTCGCCGGAGTTTCGCCGGAATCCCGCCGGAAGTTCGCCGGAATACACCACCTCGCCGGAAAAACAACTCCTCTCACCTCACCTCACCTCTCCACCGCCCTCTCCACCGCACCACCGCCGCCAAGCTTCTCCTCCGGCCAGATCCGGCGAGGGGCCGTCGGATCCAGCCGGCCCCGATCTCCCCAGCGCCGCCGTACCAGATCGATCCAGTGCCAGATCGAGCACTCCTCTGTTCGGTCAACGCCAGATCCCGATTCTCGATCGGATCCAGCCTCCCGGCCCGCGAGCGAGGCCACTCCGCGCGCCCCTCTCCTCCCGCGAGGCGCTCGCCAGCCCAGCTGCCCGAAGCCACCGTCCGCTTCGGACCAGGGCCCGAAGGCCCAGCCGCCATCGACCTCCTCCACCCCGCGCGGGCCGCTCTCCTCCGCGAGCCGCCAAGCGCCCCGCCTCCTGCTGGGCCTCGCCTCCAGCCGCCATCCCTCGCTCGCCTGGGCCCGAGGCGCCCAGCGGGCCAGTCTCTCCTCCGCCAGGCCACGCCGGTTTTCCTTCATCGGACCAGGCCGCGAGGCCCGTTGCAATTGCCGAGTCGGGCCTCCAGCCGCCGTTCGCCCCTGGGCCCGAAGGTCGCCGCCTCACCGCTGCGGGCCGAGCCGCCGCGGCCCGTCTCCAGATCCACCTCCTTCCACCCTGGGCCAGATCCACCGCCGCGGGCCCGAGCCTGTTTTTTTTCCAGATCTGAGAGAGGTTGACTTCAAACCCTAGATCTAATCCCTGTGATTTGTGTGCTGATGCAATATTAGAACTGCAATAACTTCTTGTGTGTTGCTCCGTTTTGGGCAAATGAGGTGTCCAGACGTTCGTGGTGATTAGCAGTACGTTTCATCTCATTGTGCCATGCATGTTAGAGATCATCTAGATGCTTATTTTTCTGTTGCAAGAGTGCATCCCGTTATAAACTGCTGCTATGTGTTGTTTTTATGCCATCTTTGCATAGTGATATCTTTTAGCTCGTTTGTCCGAATGATGCAAATGACATGTCCACGTGTTTGTCTTGCCATGCTCTACATGTTGCTTGTGTTAGGTTGCATGATAGATTTATTCTTGCCATGTATATCTGTGTTGCAAAGTGCCATGTGGCTGTGATGTTGTTTCACTTGTTATGAAATGCCATCTTGTTGAGCTCATTGCTATCGTTGTGTTTATCTACATGATGCATGCTTGTATGTTTCGGAATCACCATCATGTGTACTTTGATGTGGTGCTTACCACTTGCCATGTTTAGTTTCGAGGTGACTTAAACTTGCTCTTATAGATGCCATGATGAAACTGCTGTTTTAACACTTAGTGGTTTTTCACTAAGTCTGAAATCTGTAATGTTCCGATGCCATGTTTGCGTGCTGTTCTAGGACAAACCATGATAGTTTTGGGGTGGATCTTGATGGTTCCTTGTAGTATATATTGTTGGCTTTCCATTCATGTTATCACATGCTTATTTAAGTCGCTGTAGCATGTTTAACTTTTGCTCCAAAGTTTCAATAAAATTCTGCTATCAGAATTTTATTGTCAAGTTCAATATGTCCAAGCTTGTTGCTATTGATCCGTGGCTCCTTTGGGGGTGCACCTTTGGACTTATTTGCTGTAGGATATGTCTAGTTTATGTTCATGCTCTTTGCCATGGTGTTTGAGTGCTGTAGCTTATTTTTCTAGTGCTCCGAAGTTGCTATGTTGCTGTAATTTTCAGCTTTCGCTCGTTTCTTGTTTCGGGCATAACTTTTAGCCCGTAGCTCCGTTTTCAGCAAGTCTTATATGAAACTTGATTGATTTTCCGTGTAGATTCATAATCTCCTATTGTTATCATGTTTTGAAGTGTTTTGCTTGAGTGCTATTTTCCGTGCTCCGTGTGCTCCCTTAGTGCACCCATCATGCATCCATCATTTTGGTGTGCGCATTGCATCTTGTTGATTCGTGCCTTGTGTGATTGTATTGTTTAGAGCCGGAAGCTGAGACCGAGTACGAGTACGAGCACGAGGTTACCAACGAGGTTGAGCACGAGGACCCTTCTTACGATCCGAACGACTACACTTCAGGCAAGATGACCGAACCTCGATAACATTACTATCTTTGCCTATTGCTAGTAGTTCTGCTCTATAGTTTTGCCTCGATGCCCATGTCTTTCCTGTTAGCCTCCTAGTTGTAACCATGACCATGTTTAACCACCCTACCTATGCAAACCATTGCTTGGCTAAGTACGCTTCGCTCAGCCCTTCTTATAGCATTGCTAGTTGCAGGTGAAGATCGAAGATGCTTGCTTCATGTTGAAGTTTTGTTGGGTTATATCACACTATATAATGATTAAATGAACTCATCTATATATTGGCAAGGGTGGAAGGCTAAGCCTTTTGCTTGGTGATTTGTTCCACTCATGCCGTTAGGAACCGTTTAAACCGGTGTTATGTTCCTTGATTATGCGTTCCTAACACGGTTGGGGTGTATGGGACCCCCTCGATAAACCGCTAAGTGCTAAGTCTTTTCCAGCAAGTCCCAACATTGGTACTATTTGCCTAATAACTTTATAAACTTGGATAGGGAGTATTTAACCCTCTTTCTTAATCAACAACCCCGGGCCAGTGCTCCACATGAGTGTTGGTCCGAAACGGGGGTTCTGCGGGACCACCACGAGGAAACTCGAGGCTTGGTAAAAACCTGTAGAATCGCCCATCTGGTCGTGGCCTGAGACGAGATACGCGCGGCTACTATCAGGGTGTCGGCACGCCGGGAGGATTTGTTGGATTAGCCTTACCTTAGTTCGGAGTATCTTGAGCACGGGATTCCGAGAATACTCGGGTCTTCCCACTTTGGAGTTGCGACTCCGCGGATCGTGGGCTTGTAATGGGCCAAGTTGGAACACCCCTGCAGGGTTAAGAACTTTCGAAAGTCGTGCCCACGGTTATGTGGCAGATGGGAGCTTGTTAATATCCGGTTGTAGATAACTTGACACAATGTCCTAATACACTACCAACGTGTGTACCGTGACTGTCAATTTCCGAATAGGGATTCGGGAGTTGAACACGGTGGGGTTATGTTTGTTGAGCTTTAGCTAGGATCACTTCGTGATCATCTCTCGACCGAGGCACTTCTCTTCTCGCACTCTATCACGTAAGCTAGTGCTAGTTGCTGCTGCAGACACTTATTCTTTTCTTCAGCCTTATCCTCTCCCAAGGCTTAAATAGTCTTGTTACCCGGGAACGGGATTGCTGAGTCCTCTGTGGCTCACAGTTACTTCACCACACCAGATGCAGGTCCTGTGGTGAGCTACCCAGGTGATGGCACCGAGCTAGACTGGGAGTATGACGAGGAGCGTAGTCAATACTATGTTCGTTATCCTGATGATCAGTAGTGGAGACTTCTACTAGGATTCGATCCGACCTATGGATTTAAATTATGTTTGGTATCTTGTCTTTTGGATTTTACCCTTAGAGGGCTGTGATGTTTTATTGTATGATGATTGAGACATGTATTGTATTTGTGTGACGTGGCGAGTGTAAGCCAACTATTTTATGTTTTCCATCCCCATCTTTTACATGAGTTGTGCAAAGATACCAAACTTGCGATCATTCCAGCATGGGGTTATGTCTCTAAGTCGTGCCTCGACACGTAGGAGATATAGTCCCATCCTGGGCATTACATGCCTGGGCAGCCCTTAGGTTCTCCAGCGGAGTGAGGTACACGGGCCGTGGGGCCCCCAGCATGTCTGCCGGCACCCCGCCGCGATCGCGAATTGTACCAGCCCGGTTAGGCTCGCTCGCAGCCGGCGTGCCGCCTATGGCACGGTCCATCTCGCGGTGCTAGGCTTTAGTGAGGCGTCGGGAAGCGGCCAGCTTGTTGGTGCTGTCGAGGAGCGAGACGCGGAGTGCCTCCAGCGCCGCGCCGTCTGCCCCCGCCGCAACGGGTGCGGCTAGGTTCTGCAGGGCAGCCTGAAGCGGGTCTTGGCCCGACCCGCCGGACGGCTCATCGTGGCCGGTGGCGAGCACCTCCATGACAGTGCTGACGGTGTTGCCGCCTACAGGAGTGGGGAGGGGGTCGTCGATGATCACCACGTGCTCGGGGAAGGAATCGACGGGCTCCGCGTCGAGGTCGATGATCATGTCAACTGGTGGGTCAAAGGAGCCCACTGACTCTACGTCAGAGGCGCGCTCGTCGACGATGTGGAGCTTGTCGAGGAGCTCGACGAGGCAGCTCTCCAGAGCAACTGGCTCTGCAGCCGGAGAGGGCTCGTCATGAATGTGGATGCCGACAAGGAGGTCGGTGAGTCCGCTCATGGTGCATGCGGCCTCAACGCCGCGAAGCATCACGGTATCCACGTCTGCAGGCGTGCTAGGCTGGCTGTGCTCGCCAGGAAGAAACAAAGTTCCCGTCCAGAACATGTCTCCGAAAGACGGTGCACCTAGCCCCACAGTGGGCGCCAAATGTCGGGGTGTTGGTGCGACATATGCCAACGGGTGGCTTATCATGCATGGGGACAATAGAGCGTCGCCGGGCCCTGGAAGCGGGATAAGGCGGAACTTAGGACGCCTACAAATCTTACCCAGGTTTGGGGCTCTCCGTGGAGATAACACCCCTAGTCCTGCTCTGCGGGGACTCCGCGTCATGACTAATGTCACTAGGGTAGCTACAAGGTTGCTCTTTGAGCTGTGTCGTCTGGAGGAGGAAGAAGAGCAAGGCTAGCTCACTACCTTTGCTCTAGGAAAATGGGATGATCGCTAGGGTGTCTCCCTATCTCTCCCTATGTCTCTCTCTTCCTTCTAGAGTTTAACTAACCAACCCCTCCTCATATAGGACCCTGGGGGTTTATATAGGCCTACCCCGCATGGGTACAATAGTAATCTCGGCGGAACGGCCCCCAGATGTCAGCGTCTTCAGGTGCCGTCCTTGCCGCCTGTCTGCTGGGGCCCGCCGTCTGCGGGGCCATGTGATTGCCTTTCACTATGGGCATGCTTCTTCTGACGGCGGCATCGTCAGGAGGGAAGTGGCTATAGTGCCGCCGTCTCCTGCCGTACACTACCACCACGTCATGTCTTGTCATATTGATGAGGTTCAGACTCCTAGGGTACGGAGAGCCGCCCGCTACCAGGCGGGCCACCTCCCCCGGCCGCCTGCTAGGGGCTGTTTATTTCTGACTCACCCACTGGCCGGTGGGGCCAGCCGCCTGCTGGCCCCGCCGTCTATGGGTAGTGGGATTGTGGATTCCTCTGACCGAAGCTTGGTCACTGGCAGCATGGCTATAGTGATACGCCACGTAAGAGGCGCCCGTAGGGTACACATTCACTGTAACCACGCCCTTGTAGATTCTCTAAGGACATGCTCAACTGTAGCCATGCCTCAGCTGTGTAGTGGTCCCCCAGCACGCATCCCAAGGGAGAGGCGTAGGACCGTCTGCTAGCTGCTGGCTATGGGGCTGCCGCCTGTTTGGGCCCCTGCCGCCTGCTAGCAGCCGGCTCCTGGGGTAAACTGTCCCAGGAAGCGGCCCGATGAGCAGACGGCTGGGGGATAACAGGCGGCCCCCAATTGTCTTGAAATACCATGGGTGGTCGATGAGGACACCCGTGATCAATATCTCCAACAATGTGCTTGCACTGGAGATGGCTCATTCTCATCCATGACAACTGTGTTGTCCTCAAAGTCTGGATATAGGGGCAGATGTTTCTTGTCCAACAAGTATATGCATGTGCCCATCTTGGAGTTGATGAGCTCCTGAATGTGTGGAGCATACCCACATGACCTCTTCTGATCTGCAGCAGTCCTCTTGATTGTTTCAACAATCAGACTCATGACTTTGAATTTTTGAGGGACATCAAAAATATGTAGCAAGTTGATTGAATGTCCTCTTATCATCTTGTGATCTCCTGACTTGGGCAACAGTGTATGCCTCAAGATTGTGTTGATTGTGGCTAGACCAAACGGCAAGAAGTGCACAGATCCAAACTGACGTGTTTCCAATGTATCATCAGGGATCACCTTGTACATATTAGCCATAGAGTAGTGGTCTTGTTTTTCTTGGCATACACATCCAAATCATCTTCATGCTCTTCAGGGGCTTTGATCAGCTTGGCCCACTCATCAACAGTCGACTAGTACCTTGTACCTTCAGACAACCATACAATTCTACCATCGGGATAAAAGTGAGATGTGGAGTAGAATTGCATGATGAGTTCATCATTCCATTTGGTCAATTCTTGACCTACAAACTTGTCAACACCACATGCTTTGAAACTTCCAATCACATTTGGAAAGTGATCTTCATTGTCCTTGATGTAATCCCAGTCAACCCATCTCATGTCACACACTATGGGCTTTTCGTCAAGCGGAACTGTCTCATAGAAGTCTTGCTGTTCTTTGGTATGGAACATGTAGTCCACAACAGTCCTTCTCCTCACAACATATGGGTCATCTTGTCTCCATCTTCTAACACCTGTATCCTTCCTCAACTTCATATCCTCAGCAACTATATGAGTATTGTCATGATCAGGGATCTTGGGCTTGAGCTTCCTAAGCGCTTGGACCTCAGCATCTTCATCAATCGCAGGCACTGGGCCTTGTTCTTCTCTGAAGCTGGAATGTTTCTTGTGCTCCTCTTGGGTGCAGACTTGGTGGCTTGAGCAGCTTTGGGAGCAGTCTTGGGCTTTGAAGGAGCAGCCCCAGACTTGATAGCATCTCCCATGAGCTTCTGAGCTTTAGGTGCTGGTGTAGCAACCTCTTATTCTTCAGCAGCTTCATCATCATCATCCTCTCTCATGGATGGCTTGCCAATCACTCTGGCTGTTGTCTTTCTAGCTCTCTTCTTTGTACCTGCTGG
This sequence comes from Secale cereale, assembly GCA_902687465.1. Classification (NCBI taxonomy): domain Eukaryota; kingdom Viridiplantae; phylum Streptophyta; class Magnoliopsida; order Poales; family Poaceae; genus Secale; species Secale cereale. The sequence continues at coordinate 197,806,155 of LR738714.1, forward strand.
CTCATCATCTCTGGATTCAAGTGTGAACACCATAGTCTATTGAGTAGATGATCTGGCCTTTGACATAGGAACTCTCTTGGCAGGTGCCTTCTTTTTCATACCTGGCTTTGTTGCAGCAGTTGTGCCATACTCCTTCCTGAGCACCTTCTTCTTTGAAGTGGCTTCATCAGCAGCAAAATCATCATCCTCAGTATATGAGGTTTTCTTCTTCATGGTCTTGGTAGCTGCCTTGGGCAAGTTGCTAGGTGTGCTCGTGCTACCCTCATCAGAGTTGCTAGAGGGACTAGTTCCCTCACTAAAGTTGACTTGCTCCTCAGACAAATTCTGGCTATCACTCTGGTCAGACATCTTGGCACTGCAAACTGAAAACTGACCCTGTGAATAGATGTAGATGAGGTACAGTGGATGAGCATCACAAAGTGCAGAATTTTTGCAAAACAGATGACTCAAAAACTTAGTTTTAGTTCTCTACTGAAAGCATTTCGGAGCTACCGATTTGTTAAACTCGGTGATACCGAAGCAATTCTGGAGCCTGAACTAGTGAACGGTCAGGCCGAGTCACAGTTCGGTGGCACCGATATTGCTAGGGTTTCACAGAGAGTTGAACTCGGTCACACCGACTTGCAATTTTCGGTCAGACTGAAAATCACTTGTGCAATGGCCTAAGCCAAATCGGTGAGACTGATTTCTACTACTCGATCGGTTCGAGATGAGTTCGGCGGAGACCTAACCCTAAATTTTTCGAATCAAAACTACTTTCTACGGAGTTTCTGCCGGATAGGATGATTTTAATCATGGCAAGAATCATGGCAAAGCAATGTGCTAAGAATTGGAGTTAAAGAATAGCACAAAGGATCAAGTTCATACCCTAACTCGGCGGTGAACTTGCTACGGCGGCAACGGCGGCGGAGATTGCCGTTGATGGTGATGGAGACCGGCGGCGGGAGGTCGCTGGCGACGAGGAAATGATCCAGAGACCCCAGGAGGCAGAGAAGGTCATGCGTGGTCGAAGGGTTTCAGGAAGTTTTCCAAAATTTGACCCGTCGGTATATATAACCTGACCCTGTCGGTGTGACCGAGTGGAACAACTTGGTGGCACCGAGATGCAAAACTGCAAGTAGTTACTGCAACTCAGTGTGACCGAAAAGTTCAAATCGTTTGCACCGAGGTTGAAAACCTAGATCAACTTACTGAACTCGGTATGACCGAAGTGGATGACTCAGTCATACTGAAATGCACAAAGAGGTTTTGGAAGTTTAAGTCTATGACAAATCGGGGACTCCGAGTGCTCCTCACACAGAGTGGTTCTAATCTGAGTTGATCAAACTTTGTGATGTAGCATGAATAGAATTTGAGACGAGAAAAGCATAGATAGCTAGAGGGGGTTCTTAGGAATTCTTGTCCATCCATTTGGCAAAAGAAAAAGAGCCAAACAATCAAAGCAACAAATGGATGCCCTCGAATGAGAAAAAATATGCAGTCAACATGCTCACACAATAAGATAGCAAATGAAACATGTGGCAAAGCATCTATCAAGCAATTGGCGATGACTAGGTCATCTATATATGAGTATATTGACTTAGGAGTCAAATGAGAACATTTGATCATAGGTCATACTCATCGTTTAAGCACAAGTGGGGTTACCACTTTTACATAAAGCATTGTTGTGTTCACATCATTAGAGTTGCTTTAGCTCAATTGATTAGAGTAAAGCTCCCCCTAGATGTGATATCCCCCCTAAGAGGGATGAACTAACCTTGGGTTTTGTCGATGATGACTTCATGTAAGTGTTGAAGATGTAGATGCTCAATATAATGTTGATGTAGATCATTTGGAGCAATCCATTGAAGTGAGTTCCACTTTCAATACCTACACGGGTTAGTCCCACAAGGAACAAACAAGGATATCCATAGACATAGAGTGAATTTCACACATGAAGATATCCATGAAAGCATTAGGTTACCTTGTCCCTTGTCTTACCAACAAGATGGTTTGTGACTCCTTGAACTAGTGCAAGATATGGAAGTTGTTTGCACCAGTCCTCGCCAAAATAATATGAGTGAAGTATGTTGGCGGAGTCACCCTCAAGAACTCTCTAGTTCTTCTTCTTCGGGATCCACACCATCTTGATGGGAATCCTTGGAGTTGTAGTCGTACTTGATGAAGTAGAACTTGAAGTAGTCTTGGGAACCCACTTTACTAAGGCCTTAGGAGCTTCTTAAATGCTTCAAAATCTTCTTGAAGCTTGTCCTTGCCCTTTAGCTTGTGGTCTTGTGGTGGAAGATCATCGTGTGCTTGTGTCCCTTGGAAAGAAGTAGGATCATACTTATCTTGTTGAGTAACAAACTTCGTCTTGGGGTCTTGATCTTCTTCCCACTCAACTCCATTGGCATTGAACTTTTGTTCAAAACCAACACCTTGATTCTTCCGGTGTCTTCCTTGCTTGCATACAATTTCCTCAAATTGCTTACTCCCGACAAGGCTCTTGTAAACACCTTTCTCTATAATTCCCTTGAATAAGCTATTTTCTTGCTCAAGTGTAACTTGGCTAAGAGAATCATTAGTGGAATCAAGAGAACTACTAGAAGCAACATCATTGGATTTAGCATGATTGTTGTTACTACTAGAGGAAGAATCTTTCTTGTTCTTGTTGCTAGGTTTTACATGTGGCGTGTAGGTAGACAAGAGTAAACGCTTGGCAATGTAAGAAGAACTTTTCTTGCGAACATCGTCATTGATTGCTTTTAAGAACTCATGCTCTTGCTCAAGGTTGAGCTTTTCAAAGCATAACTTCTCATGAGTCCTTAAAAGTTCTCGATGATCTTCCAAGGTAATTTCATGAGCTAACTTAAGAGTGTTTAATTCTTTAGTTAGACGCTCAATCTTCTCCTTATCATTGTCATTCGTTTTATCTTGATTAGCATGATTAATAGCAATTTCATCATAGTTTTCATCAAAAGTTTCATCACTATTGCTACCAATAAGTAAATCATCATCTCCTAGAAAATCATCTTCATCACTGTTAAAATCAAGATACTCGGAGTGTGATACCTTAGGGCCTTTAGCCATGAAGCATCTTCCAATTCCTTCATTTGGTGAGTCAAATATGCCGTAGGAGTTGGATGACACAAGAGAAATTTCGGCAACACCTTCATCTTGAGTATCTTCGGAGTCGGAGTACTAGCTTCTCACGGAGTGGTCATCAGAGTCGGAATCGGATACCCATTCACCAACATGAGCTTGATGTCTTCGTCTTGTATATCTCCTTGATGATTTGCCCTTCCTTTCCGAATCTTTGCTTCTCTGAGAAGGTCTTCGTTCATAATGATCATCTCTACTCCTTCTCTCTCTTGGTGGTGACTCTTCTCTTCTACTTCTCCTTTTAGTTGAGTCTTCTCTTCTCTTGTGGGGAGTCGTACACTCATTGGAGTAGTGTCCGGGTCTTCCACAATTGTAGCAATTACGATCACGACTTGAAGATCTCTTGTCATTGTAGGACCTTGACTTGGAACTTCTCTCTTTGCTTCTATTCTTGTAGAACTTGTTGAAGTTCTTCACCATTAAGCTCAATTCTTCATTGAAGTTCTCACTTGATGATGTAGGAGCATCACATGAGGCTATGTAAGCCCCACTAGACTTGTTGTGAAGCTCTTCTTTATGTTTGAGTGACATCTCATGAGCAACAATTCTTCCAATGACTTCCATTGGCTTGAGATCTTTGTAATTGGGCATCATTTGGATCAATGTGCACACGGTATCATATTTTTCATCCAAGGCTCTTAGGATCTTCTTGATGATGAATCTGTCGGTCATCTCTTCACTTCCTAAGCCAGCGATCTCATTTGTAATGAGAGGAAGCCTAGAGTAAATTTCAGCGACACCTTCACCATCCTTCATTTTGAACTTGTCAAGTTGACTTTGAAGCACATCCAACTTGGATTCCTTCACGGAGTCGGTAACTTCGTGCATATCAATCAAAGTGTCCCAAATTCCTTTGCATTCTCAAGACGGCTGATTTTTTTTTAATTCTTCGGGGCACAATCCGTTGAAGAGGATATCGCAAGCTTGAGCATTGTATTGCAGCATCTTCAACTCTACTACGGATGCTTCACGATTCGGTTCCTTCCCATCGAAGAATTCACCTTGCAAACCAATGCACACAATAGCCCAAACGGCGGGGTTTTGTCCAAGAATATGCATTTTCATCTTATGCTTCGAACTCGCAAAATTACTACCATCAAAGTAAGGACCTCTACGGTGGTAACTTCCCTCGCGAGACGCCATACTCTCCTAGGTTGCGAAACCATGTATATGATCACCAAAGCTATGGAAATCAAGGCAAATGGAGACCCAAGCTCTGATACCACTTGTAGGATCGAAAATATGTGTAGAGGGGGGGTGATTAGACTACTTGACCAAATAAAAATCTAGCCTTTCCCAATTTTAATTCTTGGCAGTATTTAGCACCTTAGTACAAGTCAAGCAATCAACCTACACATGCAATTCTAAGAGTATAGCAACGGAATGTAAAACAATTGCATATGAAGGTGAAGGGAGGAGTTTGGAGGGAGCAAACGCAAGTGTAGACATGGATGTTTTTGTCGTAGTTCCAATAGGTGGTGCTATCATACATCCATGTTGATGGAGACTTCAACCCACGAAGGGTAATGGCTGCGCGAGTCCATGGAGGGCTCCACCCACGAAGGGTCCACGAAGAAGCAACCTTGTCTATCCCACCATGGCCATCTCCCACGAAGGACTTGCCTCACTAGGGTAGATCTTCATGAAGTAGGCGATCTCCTTGCCCGTACAAACTCCTTGGGTCAACTCCACAATCTTGTCGGAGGCTCCCAAGTGACACCTAACCAATCTAGGAGACACCACTCTCCAAAAGGTAATAGACGGTGTGTTGATGATGAACTCCTTGCTCAAATGCTTCAAATGATAGTCTCCGCAACACTCAAACAGCTCCTCGCAGATTTGGATATGGTGGAAGAATGATTTGGGTGGAAAGCAACTTGGGGAAGGCTAGAGAACAAGATTCATATCGTAGGAATGGAATATCTTGATCTCAACACTTGAGTAGGTAGTTTTCTCTCAGAACAGTGAGTAGTGGAAGTGTAGGTATGTTGTAATGGCTCTCTCCATGAATGAAGAGTGGGCGGAGGGGTATATATAGCCACCACACAAAATCCAGCCGTTACACACAATTTACCAAACTCGGTGGGACCGAATCAGAGAACTCGGTCAGACCGATTTAGTTCATAATGTGACCGTTAGGCATTTCGGTGGGACCGATATGATCAACTCGGTGGGACCAATTTCATTATGGTTAGGGCATAACGTAATCTCGGTGAGACCGATTACACAAACTCGGTGGGACCGATTTTGGTAATAAGCACACTAGAGAGTTGGTCACGCAAACTCGATGGGACCGATTCGCTCGTTTCGGTTGGACCGAAACATTACGAAGGGGAAACATAGAGTTTTCATTGCGAACTCAGTGGGACCAATCGCTCATCTCGGTGGGACCAAAATGTTACGAAGGGAAACAGAGAGTTTGCAATCCCATCTCGATGACACCGAGATCCCTTTCGGAGAGACTGAAATGATTAGGGTCTACTGGCAGTGGCTATGTCAAATGAACTCGGTGGCGCCGGATAGAAATTTTTGGTAGGGCTGAGTTTGACTTTTGGTTTGGGACATATGTGGATGTGAGAAAGTGGTTGAGGGTTTTTGGAGCATATCACTAAGAATTTTGAGCAAGAAACCCATTAGGTAACACCTCATTCACTTTTAATAGTATTGGCTTTCCAATGGACTCAATGTGATCTTGGATCACTAAAATAGAAAATGTAGAGTCTTCAGTTTGAGCCAATATGTGTCCTTAGCATTTTGAGGGGTCCACATTTCTAATCCATGCCATGCCAATCATTGAACTTTCCTGAAATATTTATCTTGAAATAGCATTAGTTCAATGAGCTATATGTTGTTTGGAATTACCAAAACCACCCAGGGATAGTTGCACTTTTAGAGTGTCATTCCATTTACGTTATATCAAGAAATTATGAATGATATTGCACCTATTGAAATAGAAGACATTGATGTTACTATTAAACTTGCGAATAGAGACACTGTTACGCCGCTTGGGATTGTTAGAGATGTTGAAGTCTTGTGTGGGAAAATAAAGTATCCTACTAATTTTCTAGTTCTTGGTTCTCCCCAAGATGTTTTTTGTCCCATTATTTTCGGTAGAACTTTCTTGCACACTGTTAATGCTAAGATCGATTGCGCTAAAGAAAATGCCAGCGTCAACTTTGATTATATACCTCGTGAGTTTAATTTATCCAAGTTCTATAGACAACCTCATGATAAAGAATTGCCTCATAAAGATGAAATTATCAGTTTTGATTCTATTGCCATACCACCTACTGATCCGTTAGAATAATATTTGCTAGACCATGAAAATGATATGAACATGAATGCAAGAAATGAAATAGATAAAATGTTATTTGATTAACAACCTATCCTAAAACACAATTTTCTTATTGAAACTCTTGGAGGTCCTCCTCCACCTAAAGGTGTTCTTGTGTTTGAATTAAAACAAATGCCTGATACACTGAAATATGTTTATCTTAATGAAAACAAGATATATCATGTTATTATTAGTGCTAACCTTTCAGATCTTGAAGAAAAGAGACTATTACAAATAGTGAGAAAGCACTATGCTGCTATTGGATACACTCTTGATGATCTTAAGGGCATTAGTCTTGGTCTATGTCAGCAAAAAATTAATATGGAACCTGATGCTAAACCAGTTGTCAGTCATCAATGATGATTGAATCATAAGATGGAGGAGGTGGTAAGAACTGAAATTTTGAAACTTCTGGAAGCAGGTATAATCTATCCCATAGCTGATAGTAGATGGGTTTAGTTAGCGGGTCTGCCACATTCAGATCCGCATGTACTTTGCAAATTTCTATGCATCCATCCTTGACATAATCACGAATGGAGTTAAAGCATCGTTTGATGTCTTTGGTTCTCTTGTGAAACCTGGGCTCCTTAGCTATGGCAATTTCTCCAGTGTTGTCACAAAAGATTGTCATTAGACCCAATGCACTGGTATTACACCCAGATCAGATATGAATTCCTTCATCCAAACTCCTTCATGTGCTGCTTCCGAAGAAGCTATATACTCCGCTTCACATGTAGATCCCGCCATGACGCTCTGCTTAGAACTACACCAACTGACAGCTCCACCATTGAATATAAATACATATCCGGTTTGTGACTACAAGTCATCTAGATCTGTGTCGAAGCTAGCATCTACGTAACCCTTTAGGACGAGCTCTTCGTCACCTCCATAAATGAGAAACATATCCTTGGTCCTTTTCAGGCACTTGAGGATATTTTTTGCCGTTATCCAGTGTTCCACTCCTGGATTACTTTGGTACCTCCACGTTAAACTTATGGCAAGGCACACATCGGGTCTGGTACACAACATGGCATACATTATAGAACCTATGGCTGAGACATAGGGAATGAGTTTCATTCTTTCTCTATCTTCTGCCGTGGTCGGACTTTGAGTCTTACTCAATTTAACACTTTGCAACACAGGTAAGAACCCTTTCTTTGACTTGACTATTTTGAACTTCTTCAGAACTTTGTCAAGGTATGTGCTTTGTGAAAGTCCTATTAAGCGTCTCGATCAATCCCTATAGATCTTGATGCCCAATATGTAAGAAGCTTCACCGAGGTCTTTCATTAAAAAATACTTATTCAAATATCCTTCTATGCTATCCAGAAATTCTATATCATTTCCAATCAGCAATATGTCACCAACATATAATATCAGAAATGCTATAGAGCTTCCACTCACTTTCTTGTAAATACAGGCTTCACCGTAAGTTTGTATAAAACCAAATGCATTGATCACCTCATCAAAGTGTATATTCCAACTCCGAGATGCTTGCACCAATCCATAGATGGATTGTTGGAGCTTGCACACTTTGTTAGCACCCTTAGGATCGATAAAACCTTCCGGTTGCATCATATACAACTCTTCTTCAAGTAACTCATTAAGGAATGCAGTTTTAGCATGCATTTGCGAGATTTCATAATCATAAAATGCGGCAATTGCTAACATGATTCTGACAGACTTAAGCATCGCTACAAGTGAGAAAGCCTCATCATAGTCAACCCCTTGAACTTTTCGAAAACCTTTTGTGACAAGTCGAGGTTTGTAGACAGTGATATTACCATCAGCGCCCCTCTTCCTCTTCTCAATGGCTTGCTGATCATCGGGCAAGTCCACCAAAGTCCACACTTTGTTCTCTTACATGGATCCTATCTCATATTTCATGCCCTCAAGCCATTTGTCGGCATCTGGGCTCATCGTAGCTTCTTCCTAGTTCGTAGGTTCGCCGTTGTCCAACAACATGACTTCCAGGACAGTATTACCATACCACTCTGGTGCGGTACATGTTCTGGTCGACCTACGAGGTTCAGTAGTAACTTTATCTGAAGTTTCATGGTCATCATCATTTTCTTCCTCTCCGGTTGGTGTAGGCATGTGGGGACCCCGACTTAAGAGTCGAGATCACCGAATGCACGTGTACAGTGATCCCAGAGATCAATGCTCACTGAACACACAGAAGCTGAATAACAAGAGTCTTACATCCATACATACCGTCTTACACAAATTATGACCATTATGGCCAAGTCTTACATAGATAAAGCCTCATGGGCTGAATAGCAAATAAACTCGAGTAGCGGAAGTCTTCGTAGATAAGTAGAACCCATGCCATCTGCCTTAACCCTACAGGCGTTCTGACTGGGAAAGCGTCCTAGTTCGCATGTTCGTCTCCATAGAATTCTTCTTCAAATTCCTGCTCCTCCATGCCTGGCCAATTAAATAACCAGTGGCAAGCCAATGAGTACTTTGAATGTACTCGCAAGCAATCCATGATTTGGTTCAAGGTAACAATGCAAGATGTACAACAATAAGCAACCTAGCTACAAGCTAGATAAGATATTCTACCATTTGTGAAACATCCATCAATGTACTTGGGTAACCTCGAGGACAGGTTACAGATATCAACATATATAGAGTTCAATTCATTATCAATGAGTCAAGTCACCACCTTGACTCATCACACACACACCTTCACCAAGATTGTAAAATTATGTACATAGTTGAAGTAGAACCTCCCAACTGTCCATGACCGTGGACACGGCTATTCGAATAGTTTTACACTCTGCAGAGATTGCGCACTTTACCCACAAGATCTGGGAAGCTTTCGTCTCATCCACGATCCCGCGGTACCTCAAGTACTCGAGGGAAGCACCCGGTCATTACCTTTCCCTAGACTACACTAACAAAGGGTCCACTCGTTGGTGCACGCCCCTCGTGTACAAACGAAAGATCGTGGGACTTGCCCTTTTTACAATGTCACGCATACACGAAGGGACCAATGGTGTGTCCGGTGCCCTGTAAAAACAGTCATGGTCGCCTATCCAAGCACAACCCCGTCCCAGGAGTGACCTCAAGTCTGCCCCTTCACTGGTGATGTGGGCACCATGCTAGTATCAGCCTAAGTAATCAATAATGCCCCGTTCCATAAGGGGTAGAGTGGTTGCAAATGTTTGGTTGGGACGGTAATCACACATAAATATAATCCATTATTTTACCCCCACACGAGAACTTTCTTGGTACACCACTTCTTCCTCAAGTGGTGGCCTTAACTCAACATCACCCTTGGGCATTAGGGGCACCCAATGGGGTTCTTGAAAGAATTCAACCACGAAGGGTTCATGGTACATATGCAACATCATGTATCAACAACTAATCATTTGACATTGCCTCTATGCACATGGTAAAGATTATGAGTAGGGGTATGCACCATGTGGTGGTTCCCAACAAGTTTACCACCGTCACTTTTCATCATCATGCAATCGAAAAAGGGTATCGATGAACAAGAGGGGTATCATGGTCAAAGGGTTGCTTGCCTTGGTTGGATTGGTCTTCAAAGCCTTCAAGTCCTTCCCCTTCTTCTTCTTCAGCAACTTCGTCAAACACGGTATCTAATCGTCGCAATAAAATAACGGGAAAATAAGACAATAATAAAACAGAAAAATCAAAGTGCTCAGAAAAATGTCAACTTATTTTTATAAAATACTAGAGGGAAAACTAAGATGGCAAAAATTATTAGTTTGGGATTTGGAGTGACAGAATGGGGTAGATGGATTTTTGAACAGAGGTTTTAGTGTTCAAATTTAAATTTAAATTTGAACAGTACAGAAAAGGTTCATGAATATGTGTGAAAGTTATATCATTAAATAGGTTGGAATATTACAAGATTTTAGGAACTGGAATTATTTCATTTGGATTAATATTTAGACCAGAGGAATTTTTGCAAGACTGACAGAAAAAGAAAAAGGAAAAGGGTTCTGTACCTGCAGGGCTAGAACAGCCGCAGCGCAGTAGGCCTGGCCAGAGAGGCGGCCCAGTGCACTGGTGCCTGCGCGCGCCAGGTTTTAAACCTGATGGGCGGGGCCCAGGCGTCAGCGAGAGAGAGAGAGACGAGGGAGAGGAGAGACTGACAGGCGGGGCCCGCTGTCATCCCTAACCCTGCGGCAGAGGGCCGACGAGCTCACCGGCATCGATGCAGGGTACGGCGATGTCGAGCGAGGGCACGGCTGGACTCAACGTAGAGTCGCCGTTCGGGTGGAGGTGGCTGCAGTCGCTGGGGTGTCTTGGTTCGCCGGCGGCAAGGTCACTCGACAGAGGGGCTTCGAGCGTCGATGGTTCTGGCCGTTTCCGGCTGCTGAAGAAGCAGGGGAAAGAGGGGAAATGATCAGTGGGTTGCGGCGGTTCCAGATCGAGGGAGCGGAGCGGCGGAGAGGGCCTGTACCCTGAGGTCGACGGCGACCCGAGGCGGCGGAGCTCGAGCTCGATCTTGAGCTCGGGCTCGTCTAGAGAGGAGTGAGTGGTGTAGGGGGTGATTAGGTGTGAGAGAGAGCGAGTAGTGAGGAGAGGGAGGAGCGGGGCGTCCCTTTTATAGGCGAACGGCGGGGTGCCGTGGACCCGTGCGCCGGTGAGCTCCTGCTCGTTGCCACAGGGCTCGGGGGGAGCTGGCGCCGTGTTTGGGTTATTCCTGGATTCGGTCCAGAGCAAGGGGAGAGAAGAGAGAGAGAGCAGGGGGAGGCTAGGGGCACCGCACGTGTGAGGAAGCTCATTGGAGCTCTCGGGTGGCCAGCGCGCGTGCGAGCTAGAGCGAGAGGAGGGAGAAGGAGGAGGGGGCCGACCAGCTGTCGTGTTGTGGACGTCGAGGCGGCCTCGGGAGACTCCATCCCGACGCCCTAGGTGGTCGGGCGCCTCGGGCAGGACGCGACTACAGTGCGGGAGCACACTGTAGCATGCTCCAGAGCGCCCATATGGCCGGCATGGCCGTGTCCCATGCGCTCTGGAAGCGGCCACCTTGTCCATTGGCTCTAGGGGAGAGTAAAGAATGCGGGAGGGGCGTTGGATGCCATGGAGAGCTTCTAGAAGGACAGAGTGCTGAGAGAGAAGGGTGAAAGTGGTTGTCCAGAATGTAAAATGGGGTTTTAACTGTGACGCCCGAGACTGACGTCCCAGAAGATTCCAGAAGAGTCCCGAAGATTCCAGATGTTCTGGGTTGGCCGTGTGTTTCAGTTCTGCTTGTGTTATTTATTTTTGCTTTGCATCATGTCATCATGCCATCATGTCAATTTTATTTTTTGCATCTCAACTTAAATAATTCGTGTGGGCCTTCGGTCCATTTAAATCGAGGGAAGATGTCTTCTCTTTATAACATATAAAAGCCTCCTAATAATTATGGAGCTATATTAATAAATATTCCATGGCTTCGGAATCACCGTAACACACTTGCATATTTTTTCCCCATGCCCCTTTTCTTCTCAATCCCTTGCCTAGACCTCCTCCTCCTTTTTTTTTCCATGTCTTTTGGAAGTGTTTGGTTGGCCTAAGGATTTATGCATGTTCGAGTTATTTCCGACTCGCATAAATTTGTAGTCTCTAAAAATTGCCAAAGCACTTTATTAAATTAGCCCACAATTCCAGGGTTGTAGGGATATTTTTATCTCAGTCTAAACCTTCTCCAAACTCTCTGGACTTTTCTTTTCTTTGTTCTTTTTCTTTAAATGAAAGAAGAAGAGAGCCCAGCCTTTTTTTTTCCCTTCTCCTCCTTTCCCTCTCTCTCTGGCCCATCTCTCCTCCCTCTTGGGCCTCCTCTCTTCTGGCCCAAGGCCACTCCATCCCGCAGCCTTTTCCTAACCCTAGCCCGATGCTCCCTCTCCTGTCGTTCGCTCCTCTCCCCTCGTCCCCCTCAGCCGCCGCCACCCATCTCTCTCTCACTCGTCTCCCTTCGCCCCGTTCACCGCGACCCTCCTCTCGTCCAGCAGGCACAGCAGCGCCCGAGCGCGCCCATAGAGGCCATGCCCTCCGGCCGGCCAGGAGTGCCGCCGTCCAGCGCCTGCGGCCTTCTTTCCTCGCCTGGAGCGGCCCCTCCATCCTCCAGCGCGCGAGCGGTCTGCCTCGCTCCGCCCTGCATCGGCCAGGAGGCCGACCCGAACCTCTCCTCGCCCGAAGCTCCGATGGCGCCCCTCCACTTCGTCCCGTCTTCCGACGACCTCCCTCCGGCCAGGACCCGCAGCACAGCGCCCGGCCATCGCCTCTTCCGCGGCCAGGCCTCCCCTCGTGCGCGCCCTCGTCCCTCCGGGCCTTCTCTGCGCCGAGCCGACGCCGAGCCCCTTCTCCTCGAAGCAGCCAGGGCCTCGGCCCTCGTTCTCCGTCGCCAGGGCCGCCAGTCAGAGGCAGCAGCAGTCCCAGATTGCCGCACTGCTTCTTCTCCAGCAGCGCCGTGCTGCCCCTTTTGTTTAGCTCCTGTAGTTCTTGTTTTGTTTGTATTGTGGCCTGTGCTGTAATGTTTGACAGGAGACCCGTGTACCCCTACGAAACATCTTCGACCAAGTACCCCGACGTCGCGAGTACAACGACTACCGATGACGTGAACAACTACCGACGCCCAGAAAACGACCAAGTTCCACTACTTCCCACGACGGCCACGTGTACAACTACGTTGCCAAGACGGCCCCGACAAGTACCACGACGACCGAACGACTTCATGGACAAGTACCTCTGCCGTCGCCCCGTGTACCTCTACGGGATGTGAACAACTACTTCCCTCTACGGAACGGCTACTTCCTCTCCGACGTGAACGACTTCTTCCACTACGTCCCTCGACGAGCTCGAACTGCCTCGAAACGCACGCTTCAAAGGTATAACCCCGAGACGTGCCCGTGACCCGTGTGATGCTTGTGTTGTATGAAATGTCTCCCGTGTGTGCACCGTGCCCGTTTCACCTTTTGTCTTGTTCCTCGGTTGCCTCGTCACCGACTCGTGGGAACCCGGTAACGGGATCGTCCCACCTTTCATCTCGTTTGACTCACCCACGCCATCTACCTTTTGCATCGGTCTCTCAACGAGATACCGGAACCGAGATGATGTGTTGCATCATTTTCGGATCGTTGCCGTGGCACCTTTCCATTCCACCACGGTGACAAATGCTTCTTATCTTGTTTTGTCAACCTTTAACTAAAACTTGCATAAACTTGTTCATGTCATCCGCATCATGATAACAACATTGGTATGTTTAATTGTTGTTTGCTTATAATTATTAAACATGCTCATGGGGATTTTCCGGTTATGTTGTTGTTATTCTCCGGCCTCATTTAAATTGCCTAGTTAGTATAGTTTTATTATGCTTCACCTCTTTCCATGTTAAAAAAACATTTAATCTTGTCTTGTAAATAATGAGAGTCAACTAAATAATTAATATGTGGTGTTTCGTCAATATGCAACTCGTTGCATATTGATCTCCACTTAACTTGTAGTATTTGTTTGTGCACTTTGCCATGCCATGCATAATTAAACCGGACATGCATCATACTTGTTTGCGCATCGTATGCCATGTTTAAGCTTGTATGTTTACCGTGTTGTTCTTTCTTTCCGGTTGCTTCTCTTGTTAGCTTCGGTTTCGTTCCGGAGTTGTGAGGATCCGCTCGACTGTTGCTCCGTCTTCTTCTTGGATCCGTTCTTCTCCCTTGTGGAATTCCAGGCAAGATGACCGAACCCGGATACCATTACTATCTTTGCCTATTGCTAGTAGTCTCGATCTATAGTTTTGCCTCGATGCCCATGTCTTCTTGTCAGCCTCCTACTTGTAACCAATTGCCATGTTTAACCACCCTACCTATGCAAACCGTTGCTTGGCTAAGTACGCTTCGCTCAGCCCTTCTTATAGCATTGTTAGTTGCAGGTGAAGATCGAAGATGCTTGCTTCATGTTGAAGTTTGGTTGGGTTATATCACACTATATAAATGCTTAAAAACGAAATCATCTATATACTGGCAGGGTGGAAGGCTAAGCCTTTTGCTTGGTGTTTTGTTCCACTCATGCCGTTAGGAACCGTATAAACCGGTGTTATGTTCCTTGATTATGCGTTCCTAACACGGTTGGGGTGTATGGGACCCCCTTGATAAACCGCTAAGTGCTAAGTCTTTTCCAGCAAGTCCCAACATTTGGTACTATTTGCCTCATAATAACAACTTAATTAATTAATTAAATTTGCATAGAGGGTCGCTCCCTCGAGGATCCTTTATTTCTACATAGCAGGGGGGGCCAGTGCCGATGGTGTTGGTCCCAAACGGGGAACCTGCGGGAACCACCACGGGGAAACTCGAGGTTTGGGTCCTGTAGCTTGTCCCATCCGGTCGTGGCCTGAGACGAGATACGCGCGGCTACTATCAGGGTGTCGGCACGCCGGGAGGATTTGCTGGATTAGCCTTACCTTAGTTCGGTTTAACTTGAGCACGGGATTCCGAGAATACTCGGGTCTTCCCAACTATGGAGTTGCGACTCCGCGGATCGTGGGCTTGTAATGGGCCAAGTTGGAACACCCCTGCAGGGTTTGAACTTTCGAAAGCCGTGCCCGCGGTTATGTGGCAGATGGGAGCTTGTTAATTCCGGTTGTAGATAACTTGACACAATGTTTCTAATACACTACCAGCGTGTGTACCGTGACTGTCAATTTCCGAATAGGGATTCGGGAGTTGAACACGGTGGGGTTATGTTTGACCGGCTTTAGTTAGGATCACTTCGTGATCATCTTTCGACCGATGCTCTTCTCTTCTCGCTCTCTTTTACGTAAGTTAGTGCTAGTTGCTGCTGCAGACTCTTGTTTGTTCCTTCACCTCTCGTTCTTTCTTCAGCCTTATCCTCACCCAAGGCTTAAATAGTCTTGTTACCCGGGAACGGGATTGCTGAGTCCTCTGTGGCTCACAGTTACTTCACCACACCAGATGCAGGTTCAGCCGAGTTTGATGCAGGAGCTGTTTCAAGTACTTCATCGGGAGCTCGATGAAGAGTGTGGCCTTTTGTTTGTGACGTTTCGATGTTCAGTAGTGGTTTCTACTAGGATTCGATCCTGACCTGTGGCTTTTGTTGTTTTGGTATCTTTCTTTTGGATCTTCACCCGTAGTCGGGTTGTGATGTTTTGAATGATGATTGTTATGTAATGTATTGCGTGAAGTGGCGAGTGTAAGCCAACTATCTCCTTTTGCTTTTTAATCCCTCTTTTACATGAGTCGTGCAAAGATACCAAACTTGAGATCATTCTAGGATGGAATTATGCCTTTAAGTCGTGCCTCGACACGTAGGAGGTATAACTCCATCCTGGGCATTACAAGTTGGTATTCAGAGCCTTCTCCGACCTAGAAGCCCCCACTGATTGATCGAATCGTTGACGGTTGAGTCTAGGCACACACTTGAAAACATTTTGAGTCCTATATTATATCGGAGAGTAGGATTTCTTTGCTTCTCATCTCTTTTCTCTCTGGTGAGGACTCCTGATGATTACTCTTTTCTCTTCTACTTTCAAAAATTGCACCAAATTTTTTTAGGATCCCGCGAGTATTCTGGGATTGTTTCGATGTTCTTGTGACAAGGATATTGTTCTCGATGCCTCCTGTTACCGAGGAGTTGAGCTTCGGGGTATCATTGACACAAGCATATCGCGGCAGTACTAAATACTTAAGACGGCCGACATCGAAAATCTCTCCTATACGGCCAGTGGCAAGATAACCCCGACATCACCCAGTACTGGGGAGGTAGTTCGAGAGTATTGCCATAGCTTGTTATAGTGGATGCTTTTCGAAGGTCCGAGGTAAACAGTTTCCGAGAAAGACTGGTTATGTGTTGAAGGATGGATACACCTGGATGTAGGTTTAGAGTTGATTGCGCGGTGCTTCTCGTGTATCCCCAACACCTGATTGCATAACTGGAAACTTTCGGAAATCTATAGGTGGGTTCATCTAGTAGTTCTAGGCATTCTTCCAACGGATGCACGATATGAAGTTTGGGGTTCTACATTGAGTGAAGTGGTTTTATGGACTTGTTCTGATCGGGAGTTGCATCTTAAAGGATCCTTGGCTATGCTGATCCGGGGATGACAAAACCCTTTTGTAACACGTTCCATGAGCTTTCAGCACGAAGATGTCGAACGAAGCTTCTATCTTGTATTTGTTCCATCTGATCCTTGTTCCTTTTATTTACTTTTGTTCTTCTAGTGGCTTCAAGTCAAGTTGATGTACCTACGGAATTCATTCGTTCAATCCTCTGTTCGAATGATATTGTGAAGATGATGCTGCAAGATATCTACCCTTTGTTTTTGTCTTGATTCTGGTATTCGAGTTGCTTCGATGTCAAATGTTGATTCCATACCTTTCGGAATCAGTATTCTCATATTTCTATGGGAATGCAGGTCCTTCTTGATCATCAAGATGGTCATATTAAATTCTTTTCAACCGGTGTCCATTTTGTTCATCCCAAGTTGAGGATTGTTATCTTATTCAAGCCTTTTTTAATTCAACCGGTGCAATATCTCTTAAGCAATCTTTTCAACGGTGATTTCTTTGAGTGGGCCCATAACCCACAGGTCTTTTCCCAGGATCTTACCTGACTCTTCTTTTCCGGAGAATTCTTTTCAAAGGTGACGTAAGAATGGATTCCATCAGTCACATGCCTTCTCCTAGATCGCTTTCAAATTCTTTTCTTCATTGGTTCAACCTTTTTAATTCTTCATCCGGAGTGCCTCAACAATTCTTATGGCTTTTTTTTCTCATCTTCATTCTAAACATCTGAAGACCGGAGAAGTGTTTCTCTTAAATTTTAACCCGTTCTCTTGATGAGTTGTGATTCTAGCTTCATGCCATCCTCATAATTGTTTTCGATTGTGGGAATTGTTTTCATGCCCCTTCAGAGCAATTCTTGAGTTCTTCTCATTATGATCCTCCGAAGGCCATCATTTCAGAAGATTCTTCGTTCTCAGTTTTTCAACTTCGTCCTCCAAATATTCTTCATTGATGCCTCTTCGTTCGTCTCCATATTCTTACGGTGGTTCTTTCAAGATTATCCTTCCGTTGTTATCATTTTAATTCATTTGTTCTTTTCTCAATCCTACCGGTGGTTCGTTGAAGATTTTTACCCAAGCTTGTGCTAGATCCCTCTTTAATTCTTTCCAACAAGAATAAGTAGTATGCCAAATCCTTTGGTGGTCATCAATTTAATTGGTGAAGGAGATGCATAACATAATTCTTATTCTTATTCCTTCAAGGTGTTTTAATCTCTGTTTTCCGGAGCTTGTTCATCATATCATATTCTCAGTTCCAAGTGTTCATCTTGTTTTCCGGAGCTTCAAGTTATTTCAATTATATCATTTCAAACCTCCATCTAATTCATCACAGGCTTTGAATCTTATTCTTTCATCTTTCTTTCTTCTAATGCTTTCATTACCGGAGTCCATCTTGGTGGTTTATCATGTTTTAATTCATTCTCGAAGTTTTTCATCAAGATTCTTGTTGGAGCTCAAGCATTCTTCATCATGTTTCCATTTGCAATTCTTTCTACTTTATCTTTCAGGTGGTGTTATGTCATTCTTGATAATTTTCCTTCATGTTCATGATTCACGAGTTATCAAGAATGAGATATTTAAAACCATCATTTCTTCTCTTTAGGAGATCCTTCCAACCCCTCCTTTTATCTCTTGGAGTTATCTTGGGTTGTATTTCACCTAAAAGCTTTCCCTAAGGATTGTTGTATTGTGGTGCTTATAAATGACCCAAGTTCTTCATTAATCATTCCGGTGAATAAGTTTATCGTCTCCTTGTTGATCTCAACCCAAGCAATTTGTTTCTGTTAGTGGCTGGTTGTCACCTCTTAATTTTGAGATGTTTTCCATAAGCCCACATGAAGCCTATTCTTTTGTTGTTGATTATTTCAATCAACTCCGTTCAACCCTTCTTTGTAAGGATGCTCTTTCAAATTCAATTGTGGAGAAAAGTTGTCTTTTCTTCTCCATTCATTTCTTTCGTTGATCTTTATGCTATTCTTTCATTCCGGAGGCTTTGTGATGATCTCTCTTTAACCATCATCTCGTTTTATCGAGATCATATTCTTCCCTTGCTTGTCTTTTAACCGGAGTGTTGTATTCTTCATTCAAGTTCTCTCATCTTATCTAGTTTGCCTCTCTTTTCAACCGGAGTGCTGTCCGAATCTTTTCTTACCCCTTGTGCCATTCTTTCATTGTTCCGGAAGCTATATGTTGTTGTTTTCATCAAGAATCACTCCATCTTCTCTAGTTCTTGTTAATTCCTTCCATTTTCAGACGGAGTGCTGTCGAAATTCTGTCATTCTTATTCCTTGGCTATACCATTGCGGTTTCATATTCGTTGGTCCGTGAGCTCTTGTTTCATGTCTGTCAACCTACAAGGTTCTTGTTATGCTCCTAGTTACTCTTTTCTAACGGAGTGCTCTTAACTTCATTCATCTCTGTTGCATTCTTTCTTTCAACTTGTTCAACCTCTCAAGGTTCTTTGGTTTTCACTCGTTTGTCAAAGAAGCAACTTTGTTTTACCTCTTCCTCTTCCGTTTTACCCGGTGATGTCTCTAGGATATCGGGTCGAGATCCTCTGTTAGTGTGGGAGAGTTGTGACGCCCGAGACTGACGTCCCAGAAGATTCCAGAAGAGTCCCGAAGATTCCAGATGTTCTGGGTTGGCCGTGTGTTTCAGTTCTGCTTGTGTTATTTATTTTTGCTTTGCATCATGTCATCATGCCATCATGTCAATTTTATTTTTTGCATCTCAACTTAAATAATTCGTGTGGGCCTTCGGTCCATTTAAATCGAGGGAAGATGTCTTCTCTTTATAACATATAAAAGCCTCCTAATAATTATGGAGCTATATTAATAAATATTCCATGGCTTCGGAATCACCGTAACACACTTGCATATTTTTTCCCCATGCCCCTTTTCTTCTCAATCCCTTGCCTAGACCTCCTCCTCCTTTTTTTTTCCATGTCTTTTGGAAGTGTTTGGTTGGACTAAGGATTTATGCATGTTCGAGTTATTTCCGACTCGCATAAATTTGTAGTCTCTAAAAATTGCCAAAGCACTTTATTAAAATAGCCCACAATTCCAGGGTTGTAGGGATATTTTTATCTCAGTCTAAACCTTCTCCAAACTCTCTGGACTTTTCTTTTCTTTGTTCTTTTTCTTTAAATGAAAGAAGAAGAGAGCCCAGCCTTTTTTTTCCCTTCTCCTCCTTTCCCTCTCTCTCTGGCCCATCTCTCCTCCCTCTTGGGCCTCCTCTCTTCTGGCCCAAGGCCACTCCAGCCCGCAGCCTTTTCCTAACCCTAGCCCGATGCTCCCTCTCCTGTCGTTCGCTCCTCTCCCCTCGTCCCCCTCAGCCGCCGCCACCCATCTCTCTCTCACTCGTCTCCCTTCGCCCCGTTCACCGCGACCCTCCTCTCGTCCAGCAGGCGCAGCAGCGCCCGAGCGCGCCCACAGAGGCCATGCCCTCCGGCCGGCCAGGAGTGCCGCCGTCCAGCGCCTGCAGCCTTCTTTCCTCGCCTGGAGCGGCCCCTCCATCCTCCAGCGCGCGAGCGGTCTGCCTCGCTCCGCCCTGCATCGGCCAGGAGGCCGACCCGAACCTCTCCTCGCCCGAAGCTCCGATGGCGCCCCTCCACTTCGTCCCGTCTTCCGACGACCTCCCTCCGGCCAGGACCCGCAGCACAGCGCCCGGCCATCGCCTCTTCCGCGGCCAGGCCTCCCCTCGTGCGCGCCCTCGTCCCTCCGGGCCTTCTCTGCGCCGAGCCGACGCCGAGCCCCTTCTCCTCGAAGCAGCCAGGGCCTCGGCCCTCGTTCTCCGTCGCCAGGGCCGCCGGTCAGAGGCAGCAGCAGTCGCAGATCGCCGCACTGCTTCTTCTCCCGCAGCGCCGTGCTGTCCCTTTTGTTTAGCTCCTGTAGTTCTTGTTTTGTTTGTATTGTGGCCTGTGCTGTAATGTTTGACAGGAGACCCGTGTACCCCTACGAAACATCTTCGACCAAGTACCCCGACGTCGCGAGTACAACGACTACCGATGACGTGAACAACTACCGACGCCCGGAAAACGACCAAGTTCCACTACTTCCCACGACGGCCACGTGTACAACTACGTTGCCAAGACGGCCCCGACAAGTACCACGACGACCGAACGACTTCATGGACAAGTACCTCTGCCGTCGCCCCGTGTACCTCTACGGGATGTGAACAACTACTTCCCTCTACGGAACGGCTACTTCCTCTCCGACGTGAACGACTTCTTCCACTACGTCCCTCGACGAGCTCGAACCGCCTCGAAACGCACGCTTCAAAGGTATAACCCCGAGACGTGCCCGTGACCCGTGTGATGCTTGTGTTGTATGAAATGTCTCCCGTGTGTGCACCGTGCCCGTTTCACCTTTTGTCTTGTTCCTCGGTTGCCTCGTCACCGACTCGTGGGAACCCGGTAACGGGATCGTCCCACCTTTCATCTCGTTTGACTCACCCACGCCATCTACCTTTTGCATCGGTCTCTCAACGAGATACCGGAACCGAGATGATGTGTTGCATCATTTTCGGATCGTTGCCGTGGCACCTTTCCATTCCACCATGGTGACAAATGCTTCTTATCTTGTTTTGTCAACCTTTAACTAAAACTTGCATAAACTTGTTCATGTCATCCGCATCATGATAACAACATTGGTATGTTTAATTGTTGTTTGCTTATAATTATTAAACATGCTCATGGGGATTTTCCGGTTATGTTGTTGTTATTCTCCGGCCTCATTTAAATTGCCTAGTTAGTATAGTTTTATTATGCTTCACCTCTTGCCATGTTAAAAAAAACATTTAATCTTGTCTTGTAAATAATGAGAGTCAACTAAATAATTAATATGTGGTGTTTCGTCAATATGCAACTCGTTGCATATTGATCTCCACTTAACTTGTAGTATTTGTTTGTGCACTTTGCCATGCCATGCATAATTAAACCGAACATGCATCATACTTGTTTGCGCATCGTATGCCATGTTTAAGCTTGTATGTTTACCGTGTTGTTCTTTCTTTCCGGTTGCTTCTCTTGTTAGCTTCGGTTTCGTTCCGGAGTTGTGAGGATCCGCTCGACTGTTGCTCCGTCTTCTTCTTGGATCCGTTCTTCTCCCTTGTGGAATTCCAGGCAAGATGACCGAACCCGGATACCATTACTATCTTTGCCTATTGCTAGTAGTCTCGATCTATAGTTTTGCCTCGATGCCCATGTCTTCTTGTCAGCCTCCTACTTGTAACCAATTGCCATGTTTAACCACCCTACCTATGCAAACCGTTGCTTGGCTAAGTACGCTTCGCTCAGCCCTTCTTATAGCATTGTTAGTTGCAGGTGAAGATCGAAGATGCTTGCTTCATGTTGAAGTTTGGTTGGGTTATATCACACTATATAAATGCTTAAAAACGAAATCATCTATATACTGGCAGGGTGGAAGGCTAAGCCTTTTGCTTGGTGTTTTGTTCCACTCATGCCGTTAGGAACCGTATAAACCGGTGTTATGTTCCTTGATTATGCGTTCCTAACACGGTTGGGGTGTATGGGACCCCCTTGATAAACCGCTAAGTGCTAAGTCTTTTCCAGCAAGTCCCAACATTTGGTACTATTTGCCTCATAATAACAACTTAATTAATTAATTAAATTTGCATAGAGGGTCGCTCCCTCGAGGATCCTTTATTTCTACATAGCAGGGGGGCCAGTGCCGATGGTGTTGGTCCCAAACGGGGAGTCTGCGGGAACCACCACGGGGAAACTCGAGGTTTGGGTCCTGTAGAATCACCCATCCGGTCGTGTCCTGAGACCTAGATACGCGCGGCTACTATCAGGGTGTCGACACGCCGGGAGGATTTGCTGGATTAGCCTTACCTTAGTTCGGTTTAACTTGAGCACGGGATTCCGAGAATACTCGGGTCTTCCCAACTATGGAGTTGCGACTCCGCGGATCGTGGGCTTGTGATGGGACAAGTTGGAACACCCCTGCAGGGTTTGAACTTTCGAAAGCCGTGCCCGCGGTTATGTGGCAGATGGGAGCTTGTTAATTCCGGTTGTAGATAACTTGACACAATGTTTCTAATACACTACCAGCGTGTGTACCGTGACTTTCAATTTCCGAATAGGGATTCGGGAGTTGAACACGGTGGGGTTATGTTTGACCGGCTTTAGTTAGGATCACTTCGTGATCATCTTTCGACCGATGCTCTTCTCTTCTCGCTCTCTTTTACGTAAGTTAGTGCTAGTTGCTGCTGCAGACTCTTGTTTGTTCCTTCACCTCTCGTTCTTTCTTCAGCCTTATCCTCACCCAAGGCTTAAATAGTCTTGTTACCCGGGAACGGGATTGCTGAGTCCTCTGTGGCTCATAGTTACTTCACCACACCAGATGCAGGTTCAGCCGAGTTTGATGCAGGAGCTGTTTCAAGTACTTCATCGGGAGCTCGATGAAGAGTGTGGCCTTTTGTTTGTGACGTTTCGATGTTCAGTAGTGGTTTCTACTAGGATTCGATCCTGACCTGTGGCTTTTGTTGTTTTGGTATCTTTCTTTTGGATCTTCACCCGTAGTCGGGTTGTGATGTTTTGAATGATGATTGTTATGTAATGTATTGCGTGAAGTGGCGAGTGTAAGCCAACTATCTCCTTTTGCTTTTTAATCCCTCTTTTACATGAGTCGTGCAAAGATACCAAACTTGAGATCATTCTAGGATGGATTTATGCCTTTAAGTCGTGCCTCGACACGTAGGAGGTATAACTCCATCCTGGGCATTACATTAACCCCCCCCCCTCAATCATTGAGCTGAGGCCTGTGGAGAGTTACTGGAGGTGCAGGGGGACTTGGGGGAGCTGTGGTAAAAAGCCTAGCTCAAGGAGAACAAGGAAAGAGGTAAAAGTGATAGTCTTGGAAAATTACCAGAAGGTGTTTGATGTGGTTTTGGGCAAGCAAATCATTTCCAGTTGACATGAGACTTAACACGATCAAATGGTATATAGAAATAGGGTGTTCCACCAAGTTTGGGCTCATTTTAAGAAACTTGCCAATGTAACTTTGGTAAACCCTAGAAATCAACAGAAATGGATTTTCCAAGATTAAGTTAAGCAAATCATCCCTCCTTGATGCACCACTTGGTGTAGTGTCATCATTTGGGGTTGTGATCATGCCCACAAAATTTGAGGTCACAAGTAAAAAGTTGGTAATGTAAAGTTGTTCAAATTTGAATCTAAACAGAAATGGTTTTGGGGGTACTCTGATCAAGTTACCCTTCTCCAAAGCTTGTGCTATTTGGTCTAGATGCATTATTAGACCAGTTTAGCATGTGCACCAAGTTTGAGATCATTTGGACAAGTTTGGCAATGTAAAGTTGCTCAAACTTCAAAAATGGACACAATGGTTTTGGGGGGTTTTGATGATGTTTTCTTGCTTCCCAAGGCATGGGGCTTGGCAAGATCATCAAATATGTCATATCTAACATGATAGAATTTTCCTGGAATTTTTGGAGAATATTTCCTTTGTAAATATTTCAAAAGCTTGAAATATCCAGAAAGGGTTTCTAAGGGATTTGCCCAATATTTTGAACATGACCAAGTGTTGAAACTCTTATATATGGACAATATATGTCCTAAGAGTCTCTCTGAATTTTGGCAAATATTTTTGAAATAGTTAAATAATTTTTTCCTATTAAAGACCATTTTTGGCCTTAAGAAAAAGCTTTTAAATAAAATAGGAAAAATAACTTCTAAAATTATATTTTTGTGGTTTATGGGAGTCCTATATCTAATAGGTTTCAAATATACTCTTTGAAATATTTTTATCCCCCTAAATCAAGTACTTGAAGTGCAAGTCTGAATTGAGGAGTTTTTGGAAAACTAATTTTTTTTAAATACTATTTGGCCAAAATATTTTTATATGAATATACTATGCTGTTATGTACACTTGGTATGATAATTGGGCAGAAGTTTGGGGTAAGGAGATGAAGTATATAAGATGGAGTAGTTGACTTTAAAGAGCACTTGAAAATCACAGAGAGAAAAACTTAATTCCAAATAAAAGCCATATGATGCCAAAAAAATTGTTGGTCCAAATTTTCATTCTTTATTAATGCAATAACCATGTTACAAAATGCAGGGTGTGACAGACCTATCCCCCTTACAAGAATCTCGTCCCCGAGATTCCTAAACTAGGCCTTAGAAGAAATCGGGATACTCGGATCTAAGATAGTCTTCACGTTCCCAGGTTGCTTCTGCTTCCGTGTGGTTGCTCCACTGGACCTTGAAGTACTTGATGGTGTGGCTTCGCGTCCGTCGCTCTGCTTCATCTAGAATGCAAATGGGCCTCTCACGGTAGGTCAAATCAGGCTGAAGATCAATGGCTTGGTGATCGACATCCTTGTAGAGATCAGGCTTGTCCGGAACTTGGAGACACTTCTAGAGTTGTGACACGTGGAATACATTGTGCACATCGGATAGCTCAGGTGGTAGTTCCAACTGGTAAGACACTTCTCCTCATCGTGCAGTGATCTCAAAGGGACCGATGAACCTTGGTGCGAGCTTACCTTTAACGTGGAAACGGTTGGTTCCCTTAAGAGGAGTTACTCGCAGGTACACACGGTCTCCAACACGGAAACTCATATCTCGGCGACGAGTGTCAGCATAGCTCTTCTGTCTCGATTTGGCGGCCTTCAAACGTTCTCTGACTAGTTGGACTTGCTCTTCTGCTTCGCGGATAATATCTGGTCCAAAGACTATCCCTTCTCCAGTCTCTGACCAGTTGATGGGTGTGCGACACTTGCGTCCGTACAACACCTCAAATGGTGCCATCTGAAGGCTCGACTGATAACTGTTGTTATAGGAGAACTCTGCAAAAGGGGGGAAATCTTCCCACTTGGCTCCATATGCCAAGACACAGGCTCGGAGCATGTCTTCGAGTATTTGATTTACTTGCTATGTCTGACCTCCGGTTTGCGGGTGGAAAGCCATGCTGAAAGACAACTTGGTTCCCAAGGCTTCTTGGAACTTCTTCCAGAACCTTGAGGTAAACTGGGTTCCTCGATCTGATGCAATCTCCTTAGGAACACCATGAAGGCTTACGATTATGTCGATGTAGAGAGTTGCCAGCTGGTTGCCATCATAGGTAGTCTTGACAGGAATGAAATGGGCTACCTTGGTCAAATGGTCGACTATGACCCAGATGGAGTCATGTCCTTTATTCGAACTTCGTAATCCCGTGATGAAGTCCATTCTGACTTTATCCCACTTCCACTAAGGAACCTTGAGTGGTTGAAGCAATCCAGCGGGTCGCTGATATTCAGCCTTGACCCTTTGGCACACATCACACTTTGCAATATAGGTTGCAATCTCTCTTTTCATCCCGTGCCACCAAAAGCTTTCCTTCAAGTCTTGATACATCTTGGTTCCTCCGGGGTGGATGGAAAACGGAGTGTCATAGGCTTCTTGCAAGATCAAATTCTTCAGCTCCATCTTGTTTGGTACGCAGATGTGGCCTTTGCACCAAACAATCCCGTGCTAGTCCTTGGAGAATCCTGGGTCTTTGCCTAGCCTCATCTTCTTCTTGATGCCTTCAATGCTTGCGGGCCCACCTTGTGCTTTCTTGACTTCATCCATCAGGGTTGGTTTGACTTCCTGGTGGTATAGAAAACCATGGGTGACCAATTCCAAGCTGAATTGTTCCAGCTCTTCAAATAGGGCTGGCTGCCTTCTTTGAATTATGGCATTTTGGGAGCAAGCCTTGGTGCTTGCTGAGCCAATTCATGCCTAGGATCACATCCAAGCCTTGTGATCTCAGGATGATAAGGTCTGCTAGGAAATCTACCCCGTTAATGACGATATTGACTCCCTTACATCGTATCTTGGCTCTCATCTCTGCTCGGGGGGTTTGTACCACCATGGGGTTATTCACGGGTGTAGGGTTCATGCCACTTTTTAATTCAAATCTTTGAGTGACAAATGAATGCGTGGCTCTAGAATCAAACAAGACAGTTGCAGGTGCTGAGTTGACAAGGAACGTACCCAGCACGACATCCGGGTCTTCCTGGGCTTCTTCAGCAGTGATGTGATTCACACGCCCCTTCCCATGGTTGGGCGGGTTGCGAGGAGCATGGTTCCTTGGCGGCATCCTGCGGCCTTGTCCTGGGTTTTGCGAATTGGGGCGCGGGGCATCGGGCTTCTTGTTGGGGCACACCCTTGAGATGTGTCCTGACTGACCACATGCAAAGCAAGTGACTTGGTTTGGGTTATTGATCTTGTTGCCACCACTGTTATTGGGGTTGAATGCTAGCCTTGGGTTGGCATACTGTTGAGGCTGATAGTTGGTGCGAGGTGCAGGAGCTCTTGGCTGCTGAGAGGTTGGCTTGACCGGGGCTGGCTGCCACGGGCGAGGCTTCTGGTTGCTGGAACTTCCCTTGCTGATCATCTTGCGCTTGCGAGTGTCTTCGAGAGCACGCCGCTTGTCTTCAAGCATGAGTGCTTTGTTCACCAGGTCAGGAAATGTTGGGCAGTCACACACGACAAGCTAGTACTGCAGAGTCTGATTGAGGCCTTCCATGAAGCGCTCCCTTTTTGCAGCATCCGTGCTGACATCTTCAGGGGCATACCTTGACAGAACACTGAACTTCTGCATGTACTCCTTGACAGTGCCACTTCCTTGCTTCAGGGCTCGAAACTCACGCTTCTTGATAGCCATGATTCCGGAAGGAATATGGGCCTTGCGGAATTTTGCCTTGAAGTTATTCCAAGTGATGTCTTGCCCAGCATGCATGACCTTGAATCCATCCCACCAACCTCTAGCAGTCCCCCCGAGGTAGTGGGCAGCATAAGCCACTTTCTCGCGGTCTTCGGTGCAACCGACTAGTTCCAGCAAGTCCTCAATGGTGTGGACCCAGTCGTCTGCATCCAGGGGTTCATCAATCTCGATGAAGGTTGGCGGTGCATGCTTCTTGAACTCTGCCAACGTGGAACGTCCATTGCCATTCCCCGCCGGCTGGCGGTTGTTGGTGACAGCTTGAGCAATCATCTGGAGGGCTGTGGTGTTGGCTTGGCGTTCCTCTCAGAAGGCTTGGAGAAGCTGAGCCATGTCCATGATCGGGGGAGGTGGTGGTAGAGCTTGGTCATGGGTTTGGTCTTGGCCGGCCTCTGCTTGGGCGGATGCTTCGGCTTCGGGCTGCTAGGTAGAGGTACCAGTACGAGTTACAACAGGCATCCTGTTGGAGCGGTAAAGGTCTCATGATTTGGAATGAAGAGGGAAAGCAATAAAGATGGGTGCCTAGTAAGGGGGGTGGGTGTGACACTATTTATTTTCATGCAAGGGCCAAAAGGGCCAAACACATTCATTAAAATTCCAAATGGGTGATGTAGTCGTTTACATATTCCTGAAGGGAAGACACGACGTACATCCAAACACAACAAAAGCAAACACTAGATGGCTTCATATGAACCATACAAGGACTCGACTTCGCATAGGGGTTACACGACCTATCCTACCGTAGAGGTCACGAGCTGGCATATCCGAGTTGCGAATGATGCCTAAGCGGCGGAATGCTCGGTCGCGTATTCTGGCTCTTCTGGGTCTTCCTCCTTGTCTTCATCTGTCTGGGCCCCCCTATCACTTGAGGGTGTGGGGGAGTGGAGGAGTTGGATACGACGGTGTTTTGTCGGTGGTGTAGGGAAAAGCTTGCGATATTCCCTTGCCGTCATACGGTGTCGCTGGGGTGGTTCTTCATCCTTGGAAGATACATCTCCTGAGGGCCTTCCGCCTCGATATGCAATAGCGGGCTGCCTGGGAGGCGCACCTTCCTTCTTGATCCTATATGTCTTCTCTTGTGCTTGTCGAAGAAGTGCCTTGGTCTTGTGGAGTTCTTCTCGGAGCTTCATCGATTCCGAGGCCAAATCTTGTTCCAAGCTATCGGCACATAGGCTGAAGTAGGTCTGGAATCGAAGTGGAAGTCCTTCCTTTAGTGGAGGGGCTTGCGCGCTGCTTTCATCTTCACCTTCCTTCTGGTAAGGCAAGAAGCGGGTTGTCATCTTGGCTGCCATCTCCGGAAGAAGTTCTCGGAGGCGGGTTAGTGCCTTGAGTGCGGCTGCCTCGATAGCGAGGGGTAGTGTTGCCATCTGGGGTCCCTCGAAGAACCAACTTGTGCGAGGATCGTTTGCCTTCACGATTACTTCCACATGGTACTCCAGCTCAGTGTCGCTAACCCAATGGTCATGGTAGGTGAGGATGGGTGCTCGGTGAAACTGGCACTCCTGGAGGCTATCCTCGAGAAGCAAGGGGAACCCAGTGGTCAGGAGCTCTTCAGGTACAGTGGCCATCTACAAAGGTTGAATGGGAGTGGTTAATAAGCTGATGATATCTCATGTTTGGTAAGGTTTTTTAGAAAATAAGAGAGGTTCAGAAGGTTTATGAAAAGGGTCTCATCCTAACTAACGCCCATGCTAACTAAGGCTTCCTACAGTCAGGATGGCTCTGATACCAGCTCTGTTGGGACCCCGACTTAAGAGTCAAGATCACCGAATGCATGTGTACAGTGATCCCAGAGATCAATGCTCACTGAACACACAGAAGCTGAATAACAAGAGTCTTACATCCATACATACCATCTTACACAAATTATGACCATTATGGCCAAGTCTTACATAGATAAAGCCTCATGGGCTGAATAGCAAATAAACTCGAGTAGCGGAAGTCTTCGTAGATAAGTAGAACCCATGCCATCTGCCTTAACCCTACAGGCATTCTGACTCGGAAAGCGTCCTAGTTCGCATGTTCGTCTCCATAGAATTCTTCTTCAAATTCCTGCTCCTCCATGCCTGGCCAATTAAATAACCAGTGGCAAGCCAATGAGTACTTTGAATGTACTCGCAAGCAACCCATGATTTGGTTCAAGGTAACAATGCAAGATGTACAACAATAAGCAACCTAGCTACAAGCTAGATAAGATATTCTACCATTTGTGAAACATGCATCAATGTACTTGGGTAACCTCGAGGACAGGTTACAGATATCAACATAAATAGAGTTCAATTCATTATCAATGAGTCAAGTCACCACCTTGACTCATCACACACACACCTTGACCAAGATTGTAAAATACTGGACATAGTTTAAGTAGCACCTCCAACTGTCCATGACCGTGGACATGGCTATTCGAATAGTTTTACACTCTGCAGATGTTGCGAACTTTACCCACAAGATCTGGGAAGCTTTCGTGTCATCCACGATCCCGCAGTACCTCAAGTACTCGGGGGAAGCACCCCGTCATTACCTTTCCCTAGACGACACTAACATAGGGTCCACTCGTTGGTGCACGGCCCTCGTGTACAAACGAAAGATCATGGGACTTGCCCTTTTTACAATGTCACGCATACACGAAGGGACCAACGGTGTGTCCGGTGCCCTGTAAAAACAGTCATGGTCGCCTATCCAAGCACGACCCCGTCCCGGGAGTGACCTCAAGTCTGCCCCGTCACTAGTGATGTGGGCACCATGCTAGTATCAGCCTAAGTAATCAATTGTGACGCCCGAAGACCGACGTCCCAGAAGATTCCAGAAGATTCCAGATGTTCCGGGTTCTCCCGTGTGTTTCTTTGTGCATGTTGTATCTATTTTGCATTGCATCATGTCATCATGCCATCATGTCGTTCATCTTTTGCATCTCAACTTAAATAAATCGAGTGGGCCTTCGGTCCATTTAAATCGAGGGAAGGATGACTTCTCTTTATAACATATAAAAGCCTCTCAATATTATTTGGGAGCTATATTGTAAATATTCCGTTTGTTTGGAATTAACCGCAACACATTTGCAAATTTCCCCCATGTCTTTTCTACTTCAAGTTTCACTTCAAATCCTTCCCTATATTGCTTTTCTCGTTTATCGAGGTTCCTCCAAAACCTCAATATTTTTGGACACATCAATAATCAAGTCTTAGTTCAAACCCATTTGAATTAAATTCAAATATGTTTGAATTATATTTTTCGATCATGCCTTTTTCTATTTTCTCGGACCGTGCTCATTTTTATGAGCCCGAGAAAATTAGTCCCTTGTGCTAAATCTTCCCCTAACCTTTCTTTTCTTTCCTCTTCTTTTAATTGTTTCTGCTTCGTTTCTTAATTAAAAGATCATAGCAGAAGAGCAGCCTGGCCTCTAGGCAATTCCAGCCGCGGCCCAGGCCTCTTGGCCCATCCCAATCAGTCTCCAGGGCCACAGCTACCTCCCTAGGCCGGCCCATCCTCCAGCTGCAGGCCCCCTCAGCCTTCTGGCCCAGCTGCACCTAGCGAAACCCTAGCCCCGACCGGATCGCTCCTCCGATTCCCCCCCACCGCCAGCTTCTTTTCTCCTTCGTCCCGATCCCCTGGCAGCCTCGCTCTCCCCGACCCCCTCGTTCGATCTCTTCCACCGACCCCTCGACTCTCCCAGCCGCCGCACCTCTCCCCTCGCTCATCCCGACCCTCTCGCTCTCTTGCCTCGAGCCCATCGCTCGCATAGCCGAGGCCCTGCCTCCTTCCTACGTCGCGGCCACCGCAGCGTCTCCCCCTCGCTCCCCAAGCTCCGCTCGATCTCCCCCGAACCCCATCGCCACCGGCCCTTAGGTCTTCCTCCCGTGAGCCGCCCCGCGCCAGTGCCTTGTCCGCCTGCCATAGTGCCTCCCTCCGGGCGTCCAGAGCCGCATCGCCAGGCCAGGGCCACCGCGCCATGGCCCTGCGCATCTGCCCGTGGCCTCCCAGCGCCAAGGCCCCAGCTCCCGCACGCCAAGTCCGTCGCCTCGCCGTCTCCCTCCAGCAGCCAGGGACAGCACCGGGCGCCGCGCCCCGTCCTCCAGTCGTGTGCCTCGCCTCCAGCCTCGGCCAGGCAGCACCGACGACGCCAGGGCCTCGTCTCCTGCGGGATCTAGCGCCCAAGGTCTCTTCCTCCGCGCCCCCTCTTCGAGCGGCACCCCTTCCAGGTGTCCAGTCGCAGGACCAGCAGCTCCTTCGGGCGTCGGTGTCGCCCCGAGCAGTCTCCTTCGCGTGGCCGTGACCGTGGTCGTGTCGTGTTTGGTTGTTGCTGCTGTTTTTTTCGCCAAGTGCCTCTACGAACATGTACATCTACAACGAGTAACGAGGGACCCCAAGATCCGTCAAGTTCATCTACATGTGTGTACGACTACATCTGAGGTTGTTCCGGCAAGTACCTCGACACTGACCCGAACATCTACGGAGAAACGAGCTCCGTGAACGACTACTGTCGCCGAGTACCACTACCGTCGCCAAGACCCGCAAGTTCAACTACGACTCGAGACCGAGACCGGCAAGTCCCTCGACGGCCTTGAACATCTACTTGACGAGTACCTCTACGGAACGACTACTTCCTCTACGACCGGGTACCACTACTTCCTCTACGTCCCTCGACGATCTCGAACCGCCCCGAAACGCACGCTTCAAAGGTATAACGAGACGACCCCGTGGATGACCCGTGGAATGTTTGTGTGTTGTATGAAATGTTTCCCGTGTGTGCACCGTGCCCGTTCCATCTTTTGTCATGCTCCTCGGTTGCCTCGTCGCCGACCCGTGGGAACCCGGTGACGGGATCACCCCACCTTTTCATCTTGTTCGACTCGCTCACGCCACCTTTCTTTTGCACCGGTCTCTCTACGAGATACCGGAACCGATATGTTGGTGTTGCATCATTTTCGGATCGTTGCCGTGGCACCCTTTCGTTCCACCACGGTGACAAATGCTTCTTATCTCTTCATGTTAACCTTTTAATAAATTGCATAAACTTGATCATGTCATCCGCATCATGTTAACAACATTAAATGTGTGAATTGTTGTTGCTTTAATAAATTGCTAAACCTGCTCATGGGGATTTTTCCCGGATTTGTTGTTGTTATTTTCCGGCCTCATTTAAAATGCCTAAATAGGTAGTTTATTTTTGCTTCACCTCTTGCCATGTTAAAAACATTTAATCTTGTCTTGTAAATAACGAGAGTCAATTAAATAATTAAAATGAGGTGTTTCGTCAATATGCAACTCGTTGCATATTGAGCTCCACTTAAATTGTAGTACTTGTTTGTGCACATTGCCCTGCCATGCATAATTAAACCGGACATGCATCATACTTGGATGTGCATCGAATGCCATGTTTATGCTTGTGAGTTTACCGTGTTGTTTGCTTCTTTCCGGTTACTTCTCTTGTTAGCTTTGGTTTCGTTCCGGAGTTGTGAGGATTCGCTCGACCATGTTGCTCCGTCTACTTCGTGGACTTGTTCTTCTTCCTTTTGGAATCCCAGGCAAGATGATCATACCCTTGGATACC
The DNA here is from genome assembly GCA_902687465.1 of Secale cereale. Lineage (NCBI taxonomy): Eukaryota > Viridiplantae > Streptophyta > Magnoliopsida > Poales > Poaceae > Secale > Secale cereale. The sequence goes on from LR738714.1 coordinate 197,838,950, forward strand.
TTTACTACCATTGCCATGCTTAGTTGTCTCGATGCTATTGTTACATGTCGCGCTACCCATCTTTTATGTCAGCCTCTCCTTGTTGCCATGAAACCTCTAACCTTTGACACCTTCCTAGCAAAACCACTGTTTGGCTATGTTACCCGCTTGCTCAGCCCCTCTTATAGCGTTGTTAGTTGCAGGTGAAGATGAAGATTTGTTCCAGGAGGGAACTTGTTGTCGGAATATCACAATATCTAATATTATTATTAACACACCTATATACTTGGCATGGGTGGAAGGCTTGGCCTTTTGCTCGGTGTTTTGTTCCACTCATGCCACCTTAGGCGCCGATAAACCGGCATTATGTTCCTTGATTTTGCGTTCCTTACACGATGGGTGGATGGGGACCCCTTGACAGTTCGACTTTGAATAAAACTCCTCCAGCAAGGCCCAACATTGGTTTTAATTTGCTCATAATAATAACTTAATTAAATTAATTAATTGCATAGGGGGTCATGTCCCCGGGTTCTTAATTCTACATAACAGGGGGGGCCAGTGCTGATGGTGTTGGTCCCAAATAGAGTCGTGTGCGGCGCCCCCCCTTGGAAACTTGGGGTTTGGCCACTGTACGCTGTGCTCATCCGGTCGTGGCCTCAGACGAGATACGCGCGGCTACTATCAGGGTGTCGGCACGCCGGGAGGTCTTGCTGGACTTGTTTTACCATTGTCGAAATGTCTTGTGCTACCGGGATGCCGAGCCTGATCGGATTTCCCTAAGATAAGGAGTGATGATATTATATTTATCACTTCAGCTAATCGTGAGAGCTTGTGATGGGCTAAGTTGGGACACCCCTGCAGGGTTATGATCTTTCGAAAGCCATGCCCGCGGTTATGTGGCAGATTGGAATTTGTTAATGTCCGGTTGTAGAAAACTTGACAGAGGATCCGAAGTAAAACACACAACTGTGTGAGTAACCGTGACTGTCTCTTTTCACTTTGAGAAGAGAACACGGTGGGGTTATGTTTGATTCGTATGTAGTTAGGATCTTTAGCGATCACTACTTTTGCGACCGTTTGCATAGATGCTCATCTTATTCTGGTACTCGTAAGCTAGCCACCATATTATGCTTAGCCGCTGCTGCAACCTCACCACTTTACCTCTTCCTACCCATAAAGCTTTGCTAGTCTTGTTACCCATGGTTATGGGATTGCTGAGTCCTCGTGGCTCACAGATACTACAACACCAGATGCAGGTTCAGCCGAGATTGAAGCAGGAGTTGGATCAGAACTTCACTGGGAGCTCGATGAAGAGTTTGGCCGTATGCTTGTGTCGTTTCGACGATCAGTAGTGGTTTCTACTAGGATTCGATCCTGACCTGTGGATTTATGTTGTTTTGGTATCTTTCTTTTGGATCTTCGCCCGTAGTCGGGTTGTGATGTTTTGCATGATGTTTTGCTTATGTAATGTATTGTGTGAAGTGGCGAGTGTAAGCCAACTATCTTCTTTTGCAATTTAATCCCTCTTTTACATGAGTCGTGCAAAGATACCAAACTTGAGATCATTCTAGGATGGGCTTATACCTTTAAGTCGTGCCTCGACACGTAGGAGGTATAGTCCCATCCTAGGCATTACAAGTTGGTATTCAGAGCCTTCTCCAACCTAGAAGCCCCCACTGATTGATCGAATCGTTGACGGTTGAGTCTAGGCACACACTTGAATTTTTTTTGAGTCCTATATATATATCTGAGAGTAGGATTTCTTTTGCTCCTCATCTCTTTTCACTCTGGTGAGGACTCCTGACGATTACTCTTGTCTCTTCTACTCTCAAAATGCACCAAATTTTTTTTAGGATCACGCGAGTATTGTTTGGATTGTTCCGATGTCTTTGTGACGAGAACATTGTTCTCGATGCCTCCTGTCATTAGGGGTTGTGGCAGTGTCCCGGGGAGTTGAGCTCCGAGGTGTTGTCGTCACAAATCCATCGCGGCAGTACTAGAATACTTAAGACGGCCGACATCGAAAACTCTCCTATCCGGTTAGTGGCAAGATAACCCCGACATCACCCAGTACTGGGGAGGTAGTTCGGGAGTATTGCCATAGCTTGTATAGTGGATGCGTTTCGAAGGTCCGAGGTAAACGGTTTCCGAGAACAACTGGTTATGTGTTGAAGGATGGATACAGCTGGATGTAGGATTAGAGTTGAGTGCGCGGTGCTTCCCCTGTATCCCCAACACCTGATTGCATAACTGGAAACTTTCGGAAATTAATAGGTGGGTTCATCCAGTAGTTCTAGGCATTCTTCCAACGAGTGCATGATATGAAGTTCGGGGTTCTACATTGAGTGAAGTGGTTTTATGGGCTTGTTCCGATCGGGAGTTGCATGTTAAAGGGTCCTTGGCTATGCTGATCCGGGGATTGCAAAACCCTTTTGTAACACGTTCCATAAGCTTTCAGCACGAAGATGTCGAACGAAGCTTCTATCTTGTATTTGTTCTTCTGTTCCTTGTTGTTTTTTTTATTTTATTTATCTTTTTGTTCTCCAAGTGGCTTCTCGGCAAGTTGATGTACCTACGGAATTCATTCGTTCAATTCTCTGTTCGGATGATATTGTGAAGATCATGTTGCATATCTATCCTTTGTTCTTGTCTTGATTCTGGTATTCGAGTTGCTTCGATGTCAAATGTTGATTCCATACCTTTCCTTATCGGTGTTATCATATTTCTATGGGAGTGCTAATTCTTCTTGACCATCGAGATCTTCATGTTAATCCTTTTCAACCGGTGTGCCTTCTCTTCAAGTTATTCCATACGGACGCCGTTGAGATCTGACGAGTTGTATGTTTCATTCATCCCAAGTTGTCCTTGTTTTCCCCACCCTCCCACCCTTTTTCTTCTCGGAGCAAGAATTCTCAGATGAAGTATCCATTTTATTCATGTGATGTTTCTTCATTCATTTCCTTCAATGTTCTTATCCGGTGATTATCGTGAAGATGCTCAGGAAACTCCAAGTTCTTCATTCTTTTGTTCTCAAATTCTGCCGGTGGATGTAATTCAAGATTTTGGTGTTGATCTTATCCTTTTCCTCATTTCACAATGCTTTCTGATCCGAAGGCTCTCTTATTCATTCAACTCTCCTATTCTTATCCGGTGTGTACAAGGTATCTCAGAAGATTCATAATTCCATTCTTAATCCGTTCAAACTATTTTGAGGATTATAATCTTATTCAGCCATTTAATTCAACCGGTGCAATATCTCCTAAGCAATCTTTTTCAACGGTGATTTATTTTGAGTGGGCCCTAACCCACAGGTCTTTTCCCAGGATCTTACCTGACTCTTCTTTTTCCGGAGAATTCTTTTCAAAGTGTGACGTAAGAATGATCTCCATCAGTCACATGCCTTCTCCAAGCTTGTTTTCAATTATTCCCATCTTTTGTCCACCTTCCTCTTGTCATTCGTCCGGAGTATCTCGAAATTCTTCATGGCATTTCTCGTCTTCATTCTCAATATTTGAAGATTGGAGAAGAGTTTCTCTTAAATCTTGGCCGTTCTCTTCAAGATTCGTGGTTCTAGCTTCATGCCATCCTCATTATTGTTTCGATAGTGAGGAATCTTTTATACCATCCGAAGCTTTTCATGAATTCTTTTCATTGTGATCCTTCGAAGGCCATCATTTCAGAATATTTCTTCGTTCTCAGTTTTCAACTTCGTTCTCCAAATATTCTTCATTGATGTCTCTTCGTTCATCTCCATATTTCTTACGGTGGTTCTTTCAAGATTACCCTTCCGTTGTTATCGTTTTAATTTACTCATTCTTTTCATAATCCTACCGGTGGTTCGTTGAAGATTACCCAAGTTTGTGCTAGATCTCTCTTTAATTCCTTGCAACGAGAATAAGTAGTATGCCAAATCCGTTGCTTGTCATCAATTTAAACTGGTGAAGGATATGCATGACATAATTCTTATTCTTATTCCTTCAAAGTGTTTAATTCCTTTTGTCTGGAGTTCGTTCATGATATCAAATTATTGGTTGTTTATCTTTTCTTCCGGAGTTCCAAACTCTCTTAATTATCTTGTTACGGAGCTCCAAGTTATTTCAATTATCATTTCAAAGCTCCATATAATTCATCACAGGCCTTGAATCTTATTCTTTTCATCTTTCACTTCACATGCTTTCATTACCGGAGTTCTTCATGGTGGTTCATTATGATTTAATTCATCCTCGAAGTCTTCATCAAGATTCTTGTTGGAGGAGCTCAAATATTTCTTCTTCTTGCATTTTTAAGTGCAATTCTTTCTACCTTATCTTTTCAGATGGTGTTATGTCATTCTTGACAATTCCTTCATGTTCCATGATTCACGAGTTATCAAGAATGAGATATTTAAAACCATCATTTTCCTTGTTCAGGAGATCTTTTCAACCCTTCAATTATTTGTTGGAATCATCTTGGGTTATAATTCACCTAAATGCTTTCCTTGAGAATTGTTGCTATTATGGGGCTTATAAATGACCCAAGTTCTTCATTTATCCTTCCGGTGAAATAAGTTTTTTTCGTCTCCTTGTTGATCTCAATCCAATCAATTGTTTTCGTCAGTGGTTGGTTGTCACCTCATAATTTTTGAGATGTTTTCCATAAGCCCACATCAAGCTTATTCTTTCGTTGTTGAATTTCCAACAACTCTATTCAATCCATCTTGCTCTAGATGCTCTTTCAAATTCAATTTTGAGAGAAGTTGTCATATTTTTCTCCATTCATTTATTTCATTGATCTATATTCTATTCTTTCATTTCGAAGGCATTGTGTTATTGCTCTCTTTAACCATCATATCGTTTTATCGAGATCATGTTCTTTCCCTTGCTTATCATTTAACCGGAGTGTTGTATTCTTCATTCAAGTTCCCTCATCTTATCAAGGTTTAACTCTTTCAACCGGAGTGCTGTCTGAATCGTTCTTACCCCCTTGTGCCATTATTTTAATTGTTTCGGAGCCAATGTGTTGTTGATTTCATCAACTATCATCCATCTTCTCAAGTTCTTGTTCAATTCCTTCCATTTTCAGACGGAGTGCTGTCCAAATTCGGTCATTCTTATTCCTTGTCTATACCATTGCGGTTCCGTATTCTTTTGCTTCGTAAACTCTTGTTTCATGTCTTTCAACCTACAAGGTTCTCATAATATTCCTTGTTACTCTTTCTAACGGAGTGTTTTCATCTTCGTTCATCTCCATTGTATTCTTTCTTTCAGGATTGTTCAACCTATCAAGGTTCGTGGTTTCACACGTCTGTCAAAGAAGCAACTTTGTTTTACCTCTTCTTTTTCGTTTTCTATCCGGTGCTATCTCTAGGATCTCGGGTCGAGATCCTCTGTTAGTGTGGGAGAGTTGTGACGCCCGAAGACCGACGTCCCAGAAGATTCCAGAAGATTCCAGATGTTTCGGGTTCTCCCGTGTGTTTCTTTGTGCTTGCTGTATCTATTTTGCATTGCATCATGTCATCATGCCATCATGTCATTCATCTTTTGCATCTCAACTTAAATAAATCGAGTGGGCCTTCGGTCCATTTAAATCGAGAGAAGGATGACTTCTCTTTATAACATATAAAAGCCTCTCAATATTATTTGGGAGCTATATTGTAAATATTCCGTTTGTTTGGAATTAACCGCAACACATTTGCAAAATTCCCCCATGTCTTTTCTACTTCAAGTTTCACTTCAAAACCTTCCCTATATTGCTTTTCTCGTTTATCGAGGTTCCTCCAAAACCTCAATATTTTTGGACACTTCAATAATCAAGTCTTAGTTCAAACCCATTTGAATTAAATTCAAATATGTTTGAATTATATTTTTTGATCATGCCTTTTTCTATTTTCTCGGACCGTGCTCATTTTTATGAGCCCGAGAAAATTAGTCCCTTGTGCTAAATCTTCCCCTAACCTTTCTTTTCTTTCCTCTTCTTTTAATTGTTTCTGCTTCGTTTCTTAATTAAAAGATCATAGCAGAAGAGCAGCCTGGCCTCTAGGCAATTCCAGCCGCGGCCCAGGCCTCTTGGCCCATCCCAATCAGTCTCCAGGGCCACAGCTACCTCCCTAGGCCGGCCCATCCTCCAGCTGTAGGACTCCTCAGCCTTCTGGCCCAGCTGCACCTAGCGAAACCCTAGCCCCGACCAGATCGCTCCTCCGATTCCCCCCCGCTGCCAGCTTCTTTTCTCCTTTGTCCCGATCCCCTGGCAGCCTCGCTCTCCCCGACCCCCTCGTTCGATCTCTTCCACCGACCCCTCGACTCTCCCAGCCGCCGCACCTCTCCCCTCGCTCATCCCGACCCTCTCGCTCTCTTGCCTCGAGCCCATCGCCCCGCATCGTCGAGGCCCTGCCTCCTTCCTACGTCGCGGCCACCGCAGCGTCTCCCCCTCGCTCCCCAAGCTCCGCTCGATCTCCCCCGAACCCCATCGCCATCGGCCCTTAGGCCTTCCTCCCGTGAGCCGCCCCGCGCCAGTGCCTCGTCCGCCTGCCACGGCGCCTCCCTCCGGGCGTCCAGAGCCGCATCGCCAGGCCAGGGCCACCGCGCCATGGCCCTGCGCATCTGCCCGTGGCCTCCCAGCGCCAAGGCCCCAGCTCCCGCACGCCAAGTCCGCCGCCTCGCCGTCTCCCTCCAGCGGCCAGGGACAGCACCGGGCGCCGCGCCCCGTCCTCCAGCCGTGTGCCTCGCCTCCAGCCTCGGCCAGGCAGCACCGACGACGCCAGGGCCTCGTCTCCTGCGGGATCCAGCGCCCAAGGTCTCTTCCCCCGCGCCCCCTCTTCGAGCGGCACCCCTTCCCGGCATCCAGTCGCAGGACCAGCAGCTCCTTCGGGCGCCGGTGTCGCCCCGAGCAGTCTCCTTCGCGTGGCCGTGACCGTGGCCGTGCCGTGTTTGGTTGTTGCTGCTGTTTTTTTCGCCAAGTGCCTCTACGAACATGTACATCTACAACGAGTAACGAGGGACCCCAAGATCCGTCAAGTTCATCTACATGTGTGTACGACTACATCCGAGGTTGTTTCGGCAAGTACCTCGACACCGACCCGAACATCTACGGAGAAACGAGCTCCATGAACGACTACCGTCGCCGAGTACCACTACCGTCGCCAAGACCCGCAAGTTCAACTACGACTCGAGACCGAGACCGGCAAGTCCCTCGACGGCCTTGAACATCTACTTGACGAGTACCTCTACGGAACGACTACTTCCTCTACGATCGTGTACCACTACTTCCTCTACGTCCCTCGACGATCTCGAACCGCCCCGAAACGCACGCTTCAAAGGTATAACGAGACGACCCCGTGGATGACCCGTGGAATGTTTGTGTGTTGTATGAAATGTTTCCCGTGTGTGCACCGTGCCTGTTTCATCTTTTGTCATGCTCCTCGGTTGCCTCGTCGCCGACCCGTGGGAACCCGGTGACGGGATCACCCCACCTTTTCATCTTGTTCGACTCGCTCACGCCACCTTTCTTTTGCACCGGTCTCTCTACGAGATACCGGAACCGATATGTTGCCGTTGCATCATTTTTGGATCGTTGCCGTGGCACCCTTTCGTTCCACCACGGTGACAAATGCTTCTTATCTCTTCATGTTAACCTTTTAATAAATTGCATAAACTTGATCATGTCATCTGCATCATGTTAACAACATTAAATGTGTGAATTGTTGTTGCTTTAATAAATTGCTAAACCTGCTCATGGGGATTTTTCCCGGATTTGTAGTTGTTATTTTCCGGCCTCATTTAAAATGCCTAAATAGGTAGTTTATTTTTGCTTCACCTCTTGCCATGTTAAAAACATTTAATCTTGTCTTGTAAATAATGAGAGTCAATTAAATAATTAAAATGTGGTGTTTCGTCAATATGCAACTCGTTGCATATTGAGCTCCACTTAAATTGTAGTACTTGTTTGTGCACATTGCCATGCCATGCATAATTAAACCGGACATGCATCATACTTGGATGTGCATCGAATGCCATGTTTATGCTTGTGAGTTTACCGTGTTGTTTGCTTCTTTCCGGTTACTTCTCTTGTTAGCTTCGGTTTCGTTCCGGAGTTGTGAGGATTCGCTCGACCATGTTGCTCCGTCTACTTCATGGACTTGTTCTTCTTCCTTGCGGAATCCCAGGCAAGATGATCATACCCTTGGATACCTTTACTACCATTGCCATGCTTAGTTGTCTCGATGCTATTGTTACATGTCGCGCTACCCATCTTTTATGCCAGCCTCTCCTTGTTGCCATGAAACCTCTAACCTTTGACACCTTCCTAGCAAAACCATTGTTTGGCTATGTTACCCGCTTGCTCAGCCCCTCTTATAGCGTTGTTATTTGCAGGTGAAGATGAAGATTTGTTCCAGGAGGGAACTTGTTGTTGGAATATCACAATATCTAATATTATTATTAACACACCTATATACTGGGCATGGGTGGAAGGCTTGGCCTTTTGCTCGGTGTTTTGTTCCACTCAGGCCACCTTAGGCGCCGATAAACCGGCATTATGTTCCTTGATTTTGCGTTCCTTACACGATGGGTGGATGGGGACCCCTTGACAGTTCGACTTTGAATAAAACTCCTCCAGCAAGGCCCAACATTGGTTTTAATTTGCTCATAATAATAACCTAATTAAATTAATTAATTGCATAGGGGGTCATGTCCCCGGGTTCTTAATTCTACATAACAGGGGGGCCAGTGCTGATGGTGTTGGTCCCAAATAGAGTCGTGTGCGGCGCCCCCCCCCCCCTTGGAAACTTGGGGTTTGGCCGCTGTACGTTGTGCTCATCCGGTCGTGGCCTGAGACGAGATACGCGCGGCTACTATCAGGGTGTCGGCACGCCGGGAGGTCTTGCTGGACTTGTTTTACCATTGTCGAAATGTCTTGTGCTACCGGGATGCCGAGCCTGATCGGATTTCCCTAAGATAAGGAGTGATGATATTATATTTATCACTTCAGCTAATCGTGAGAGCTTGTGATGGGCTAAGTTGGGACACCCCTGCAGGGTTATGATCTTTCGAAAGCCGTGCCCGCGGTTATGTGGCAGATTGGAATTTGTTAATGTCCGGTTGTAGAAAACTTGATAGAGGATCCGAAGTAAAACACACAACTGTGTGAGTAACCGTGACTGTCTCTTTTCACTTTGAGAAGAGAACACGGTGGGGTTATGTTTGATTCATATGTAGTTAGGATCTTTAGCGATCACTACTTTTGCGACCGTTTGCGTAGATGCTCATCTTATTCTGGTACTCGTAAGCTAGCCACCATATTATGCTTAGCCGCTGCTGCAACCTCACCACTTTACCTCTTCCTACCCATAAAGCTTTGCTAGTCTTGTTACCCATGGTTATGGGATTGCTGAGTCCTCGTGGCTCACAGATACTACAACACCAGATGCAGGTTCAGCCAAGATTGAAGCAGGAGTTGGATCAGAACTTCACTGGGAGCTCGATGAAGAGTTTGGCCGTATGCTTGTGTCGTTTCGACGATCAGTAGTGGTTTCTACTAGGATTCGATCATGACCTGTGGATTTATGTTGTTTTGGTACCTTTCTTTTGGATCTTCGCCCGTAGTCGGGTTGTGATGTTTTGAATGATGTTTTGCTTATGTAATGTATTGTGTGAAGTGGCGAGTGTAAGCCAACTATCTTCTTTTGCAATTTAATCCCTCTTTTACATGAGTCGTGCAAAGATACCAAACTTGAGATCATTCTAGGATGGGCTTATACCTTTAAGTCGTGCCTCGACACGTAGGAGGTATAGTCCCATCCTGGGCATTATATCAATAATGCCCCGTCCCATAAGGGGTAGAGTGGTTGCACATGTTTGGTTGGGACGGTAATCACACATAAATCTAATCCATTATTTTACCCCCACACGAGAACTTTCTTGGTACACCACTTCTTCCTCAAGTGGTGGCCTTAACTCAACATCACCCTCGGGCATTAGGGGCACCCGATGGGGTTCTCGAAAGAATGCAACCACGAAGGGTTCATGGTACATATGCAACATCATGTATCAACAACTAATCATTTGACATTGCATCTATGCACATGGTAAAGATTATGAGTAGGGGTATGCACCATGTGATGGTTCCCAACAAGTTTACCACCGTCACTTTTCATCATCATGCAAACGAAAAAGGGTATCGATGAACAAGAGGGGTGTCATGGTCAAAGGGCTGCTTGCCTTGGTTGGCTTGGTCTTCAAAGCCTTCAAGTCCTTCCCCTTCTTCTTCTTCAGCAACTTCGTCAAACACGGTATCTAATCGTCGCAATAAAATAACGGGAAAATAAGACAATAATAAAACAAAAAAATCAAAGTGCTCAGAAAATGTCAACTTATTTTTATAAAATACTAGAGGGAATACTAAGATGGCAAAAATTCTTAGTTTGGGATTTGGAGTGACAGAATGGGGTAGATGGATTTTTGAAGAGAGGTTTTAGTGTTCAAATTTAAATTTAAATTTGAACAGTACATAAAAGGTTCATGAATATGTGTGAAAGTTATATCATTAAATAGGTTGGAATATTACAATATTTTAGGAACTGGAATTATTTAATTGGGATTAATATTTAGGCCAGAGGAATTTTTGCAAGACTGACAGAAAAAGAAAAAGAAAAAGGGTTATGTGCCTGCTGGGCCAGAACAGCCGCAGCGCAGCAGGCCCAGCCAGAGAGGCGGCCCAGCGCACTGGTGCCTGCGCGCGCGCCAGGTTTTAAACCTGACGGGCGGGGCCCAGGCGTCAGCGAGAGAGAGAGAGACGAGGGAGAGGAGAGACTGGCAGGCGGGGCCCGCCTGTCATCCCTAACCCTGCGGCAGAGGGCCCGCTAGCTCAGCAGCGTCGATGCAGGGTACGGCGAGGTCGGGCGAGGGCACGGCTGGACTCAGCGTCGAGTCGCCCTTCGAGTGGAGGTGGCTGCAGTCGTCGGGGTGTCCTGGTTCGCCAGCGGCGAGGTCACGCGGCGGAGGGGCTTCGGGCGTCGATGGTTCTCGCCGTTTCCGGCTGCAAAAGAAGCGGGGGAAAGAGGGGAAATGATCAGTGGGTTGCGGTGGTTCCAGATCGAGGGAGCGGAGCGGCGGAGAGGGCCTATACCCTGAGGTCGACGGCGACCCGAGGCGGCGGAGCTCGAGCTCGATCTCGAGATCGGGCTCGTCTGGAGAGGAGTGACTGGTGTAGGGGGGTGATTAGGTGTGAGAGAGAGCGAGTAGTGAGGAGAGGGAGGCGCGGGGCGTCCCTTTTATAGGCGAACGGCGGGTGCCGTGGACCCGTGCGCCGGCGAGCTCCTGCTCGTTGCCACAGGGCTCGGGGGAGCTGGCGTCATGTCTGGGGTATTCCTGGATTCGGTCCAGAGCCAGGGGAGAGAAGAGAGAGAGCAGGGGGAGGCTAGGGGCACCGCGCGTGTGAGGAAGCTCATTGGAGCTCTCGAGTGGCCAGCGCGCGTGCGAGCTGGAGCGAGAGGAGGGAGAAGGAGGAAGGGGCCTACCAGCTGTCGTGTTGTGGACGTCGAGGCGGCCACGGGAGACTCCATCCCGACGCCCTAGGTGGTCGGGCGCCTCGGGCAGGACGCGGCTACAGTGCGGGAGCACACTGTAGCGCGCTCCAGAGCGCCCATATGGCCGGCATGGCCGTGTCCCACGCGCTCTGGAAGCGGCCACCTTGTCCATTGGCTCTAGGGGAGAGTAAAGAATGCGGGAGCGGCGTTGGATGCCATGGAGAGCTTCTAGAAGGAGAGAGTGCTGAGAGAGAAGGGTGAAAGTGGCTGTCCAGAATGTAAAATGGGGTTTTACCCCCCCC
>LR738714.1:197850770-197865394 GCA_902687465.1 Secale cereale
CTCAATCATTGAGATGAGGCCAGGGGAGAGTTACTGGAGGTGCAAGGGGACTTGGGGGAGATGTGGTAAAAAGCCTAGCTCAAGGAGAACAAGGAAAGAGGTAAAAGTGATAGTTTGGAAAATTACCAGAAGGTGTTTGATGTGGTTTTGGGCAAGCAAATGATTTCCAATTGACATGAGACTTAACAGGATCAAATGGTATGTAGAAATAGGGTGTTCCACCAAGTTTGGGCTCATTTGAAGAAACTTGCCAATGTAACTTTGGTAAACCCTAGAGATCAACTGAAATGGATTTTCCAAGATTAAGTTAAGCAAATCATCCCTCCTTGATGCACCACTTGTCATAGTGTCATCATTTGGGGTTGTGATCATGCCCACAAAATTTGAGGTCACAAGTAAAAAGTTGGTAATGTAAAGTTGTTCAAATTTGAATCTAAACAGAAATGGTTTTTGGGGTACTCTGATCAAGTTACCCTTCTCCAAAGCTTGTGCCATTTGTTCTAGATGCATTATTAGACTAGTTTAGCATGTGCACCAAGTTTGGGAGCATTTTGACAAGTTTGGCAATGTAAATTTGCTCAAACTTCAAAAATGGACATAATGGTTTTGAGGGGTTTTGATGATGTTTTCTTGCTTCCCAAGGCATGGGGCTTGGCAAGATCATCAAATATGTCATATCTGACATGATAGAATTCCCCTGGAATTTTTAGAGAATATTTCCTTTGTAAATATATCAAAAGCTTGAAATATCCAGAAAGGGTTTCTGAGGGATTTGCCCAATATTTTGAACATGACCAAGTGTTATAACTCTTATAGATTGACAATATATGTCCTCAGAGTCTCTTTGAATTTTGGCAAATATTTTTGAAATATTTAAATAATTTTTTCCTATTAAAGACCATTTCTGGCCTTAAGAAAAAGCTTTTTAAAAAAATAGGAAAAATAACTTTTAAAATTATATTTTTGTGGTTTATGGGAGTCCTATATCTAATAGGTTTCAAATATACTCTTTGGAATATTTTTATCTCCCTAAATCAAGTACTTGCAGTGCAAGTCTCAATTCAGGGGGTTTTGGAAAACTATTTTTTTTAAATACTATTTGGCCAAAATATTTTTATATGAATATACTATACTGTTATGTACACTTTGTATGATCATTGGGCAGAAGTTTGGGGTAAGGATATGAAGTATATAAGATGGAGTAGTTGACTTTAAAGAGCACTTGAAAATCACAAAGAGAAAAACTTAATTCTAAATAAAAGCCATATGATGCCAAAAAAAATGTTGGTCCAAATTTTCATGCTTTATTAATGCAATAACCATGTTACAAAATGCAGGGTGTGACAAGGCATCATGGGAATTTTTTTCTCTGCTATCCTAATTTCCAATTCGAGAGAAGGTACAACTACCTCATCAAGTTCTACTTTCCTCCCACTCACTTCTTTTGAGATAAACTCCTTCTCTAGAAATGACCCATTCTTAGCAACAAATATATTGCCTTCGGATCTGTGGTAGAAGGTATACCCAATAGTTTCTTAGGGTATCCTATGAAGACACACTTCTCCGCTTTGGATTCGAGCTTATGTTTCTTGCCAATATAAGCCTTTTGACATAAGTGTTGCATCCCCAAACTTCAAGAAATGATAGCTTAGGTTTCTTGCAAAACTAAAGTTCATACGGTGTCGTCTCAAGGATTTAGACGGTGTCATATTTAACGTGAATGCAGCTGTCTCTAATGCATAACCCCAAAATGATAGCGGCAAATCGATAAGAGCATCATAGAAGGCACCATATCCAATAAAGTACGGTTACAACTTTTGGACACACCATTATGTTGTGGTGTTCCAGGTGGCACCAGTTGTGAAACAATTTCACATTGTCTTAAATGAAGGCCAAACTCGTAACTCAAATATTCACCTCCACAATCAGATCGTAGAAACTTTATTTTCTTGTTACGATGATTCTACACTTCACTATGAAAATTATTTGAACTTTTCAAATGTTTTAGACTTGTGTTTCATCAAGTAGATATACCCATACCTAGTGAAATCATCTGTGAAGGTTAAAAAATAATGATACCCGTCGCTTGCTTCAACACTCATCGAACCGCATATAACAGTATGAATTATTTCCAATAAGTCATTACCTTGCTCCATTGTTCCGAAGAACGGAGTTCTAGTCATCTTACCCATGAGGCATGGTTCGCAAGTATCAAAGGATTCATAATCAAGTGATTCCAAAAGTCCATCCGCATGGAGTTTCTTCATGCGCTTTACACCAATATGACCTAAATGGCAGTGCCACAAGTATGTTGCACTAGCATTATCAACTTTAAATCTTTTGGCATCAATATTATGAATATGTGTATCACTACGATCGAGATTCAACAAGAATAGACCATTCACTAAGGGTGCATGACCCTAAAATATGTTACTCATATAAATAGAACAACCATTATTCTCTGACTTAAATGAATAACAGTCTTGCAATAAACAAGATCCAGATATAATGTTCATCCTCAAAGCTGGCACCAAATAACAATTATTGAGGTCTAAAACTAATCCCGAAGGTAGATGAAGAGGTAGAGTACCGACGACTCACATCAACCTTGGAATCATTCTCGACGCGCATCATCGCCTCGTCCTTAGCCAATCTTGGTTTATTCCATAGCTCATGTTTTGAGTTACAAAAATGAGCAACCAAACTAGTATCAAATACTCAGGCGCTACTACGAGCACTAGTAAGGAACACATCAATAACATGTATATCAAATATACCTTTGTTCACTTTGCCATCCTTCTTATCTGCCTAGTACTTGGGGCAGTTCCGCTTCCTGTGACCATTTCCCTTGCAGTAGAAGCACTTCGTTTCAGGCTTGGGTCCAGGTTTGGGCTTCTTCACGGGAGCGGCAACTTGCTTTCCTGTCTTCTTGAAGTTCCCTTTCTTTTCCTTGCCCTTTTTCTTGAAACGGGTGGTATTGTTAACCATCAACACTTGATGATCTTTCTTAATTTTTACCTCTGCCAATTTCAGCATCGCGAAAAGCTCGGGAATCGTTTTCGGCATCCCTTGCATTTTATAGTTCATCACAAATCCTTTGTAGCTTGGTGGCAGTTTATACATCTCCAATGTATCTATTATTTTTATTGTTACATGCTATTATATTATCTACTTTGGATTTTTTATATGCATTAATATGCTATTTTATATCATTTTTGGTACTAACCTATTAACCTAGTGCCGAGTGCCAGTTTCTATTTTCTTTTCCCTTATTTTTGTCTTTTACAGAAAATCAATACCAAACAGGGTCCAAATTGAATAAATCTTTACGATGATTTTTCTTGGACCAGAAGACACCCATGAAGCTTCGGGAAGAGCCCAGAAGACCCACAAGGCAGCCACAAGCCGCCAGGGCGCCCTAGGGGGCGCCCTACGGCTTGTGGGCCCCTCGTGGATCTTCTAACACTAATCTGATCTCTATAAATACTCAAATATCCCTCCTACATCATAGGACACACCAAAATACTTTTCCGCCGCCGCAAGCTTCTGTCTTCGTGAGATCCCATCTTGGGACCTTTTCCGGTACTCCGCCGGAGGGGGATTCCATCACGGAGGGCTTCTAAATAAACCTTTATGCCCTACCGATGATGTGTGAGTAGTTTACCACAGACCTACGAGTCCATAGCTAGTAGCTAGATGGCTTCTTCTCTCTCTTTAATCTTCAATACAATGTTCTCCTTGATGTTCCTGGAGATCTATTCGATGTAATCTTCTTTTGCGGTGTGTTTGTTGAGATCCAATGAATTGTGGATTTATGATCAGATTATCTATGAATATTATTTGAGTCTTCTGTGAACTCTTTTATGCGTGATTAAGATAGCTTTGTATTTCTCCTCGATCTATCAATTTGGTTTGGCTAACTAGATTGGTTTTTCTTGCAATGGGAGAGGTGCTTTGTGATGGGTTCAATCTTTGTAGTGTCCTCACCCAGTGACAGAACTGGTAGCGAGGCACGTATTGTATTGTTGCCATTAAGGATAAAAGGATGGGGTTTAAATCATATTTCTTGAGTTTATCCCTCTATATCATGTCATCTTGCTTAAAACATGGTCCCGTTCTTATGAACTTAATACACTAGATGCAGGCAGGAGTCGGTCGATGTGTGGAGTAATAGTAGTAGATGCAGAATCGTTTCGATCTACTTGTCACGGACGTGATGCCTATATTCATGATCATTCCCTTAGATATCGTCATAACTTTGCACTTTTCTATCAATTGCTCAACAGTAATTTGTTTACCCACTGTATGCTTTCTTCGAGAGAGAAGCCTTTAGTGAAACCTATGGCCCCCGGGTCTATTCTCTATCATATATTTTTATATCTATAAAACCAAAAACCCAAAAATACCTTGCTGCAATTTATTTGTGTTTAATTTATTTTACATTTTACTTGTATTTTAAATCTATCTCTATTAGATCTCACTCTTGCTAGTGACCGTGAAGGGATTGACAACCCCTTTTCCATGTTGTGTGCAAGTGATTGTTAGTTTGTGCAGGTGCATATATTGGGACTTGCTTATGCCTCCTACTGGATTGATACCTTGGTTCTTAACTGAGGGAAATACTTATCTCTACTTTTATGCATCACCCTCTTCAAGGGAAAAATCAATGCAAGCTCGAGAAGTAGCAGTAGTGACTGAAGAACTCTATCAACAACACTCTCAACTGGAAGATCAATTCCTGACTGAGTCAAGTGGTTGTGGTACCCAAAATTTCTGAGTATGTGTTCACTGACAGAATTATTCTCCTCCATCTTACAACTAAAGAACGTGTTGGAGACTACATATCTTTCAACCCAGGTATTAGCTTGAAGTATCAACTTGAGCTCTTGGAACATCTCAATATGCTCCATGGCGTTCAAAACGCTTTTGAATTCCCAATTCCCAGACATAAAGCATGACACGCTGAACTATCGAGTAGTCATCAGATCGAGCCTGCTAGACGTTCATAATATCTGCATCACTCCTGTAGCAGGACTGTCACCTAGCGGTGCATCAAGGACATAATTCTTCTGTGCAGCAATGAGGATAATCCTCAAGTTACGGACCCAGTCCGTGTAGTTGCTACCATCATCTTTCAACTTAGCTTTCTCTAGGAACACATTAAAATTCAAGGGAAAGGAAGCACAGGCCATTGATCTACAACATATATTTGCAAAGACTATTTGTACTAAGTTCATGAAATTTTTTGGTTCAATTAATCAAATTACTAAAGAACTCCCACTTAAACCAACATCCCTCAAGTTGTCTAAGTGATACATGATCCAAATCAACTAACCCATGTCCGATGATCACGTGAGATGGGGTAGTCTTTAATGGTGAACATCTCTATGTTGATCATATCTACTATATGACTCATGTTCGACCTTCCGGTCTCCAATGGTCCGAGACCATGTATGTACATGCTAGGCTCATCAAGTTTAACCCAAGTATTTCTGCATGTGCAAAACTATCTTCCACTCGTTGTATGTGAACGTAGAGTCTATCACACCTGATCATTACGAGGTGTTTTGAAACGATGAACTTTAGCAACGGTGCATACTCGGGGAGACCACTTTTATCTTGAAATAAGTGAAGGGATCATCTTATGATGCTATCGTCGTTCTAAGCAAAATAAGATTCATAAAGGATAAACATCACATGCAATCAAAGTATGTGACATGATATGGCCATCATCATCTTGGGCTTTTGATCTCCATCTCTAAAGCAAAGGCATGATCTCCATCGTCACCAGTGCGACACCTTGATCTCCATCGTTGTGGCAGGTCGTCTCGCCAACTATTGCTTCTAAAACTATTGCTAACGCATAACGATAAACTAAAGCAATTACATGGCGCTTAGTGATTGACATGTAGTTCATACAATAAATTAATGACAACCCTAAGGCTCCTGTCGGTTGTCGTACTCATCGACATGCAAGTTGTGAACTTATTACAAAACATGATCAACTCATACATCAACATATATCATATCACGTCTTGACCATATCACAATACAACATACCCTGTAAAAACAAGTTACACGTCCTCTACTTTGTTGTTGCCAGTTTTATGTGGCTGCTACGGGCAACTAGCAAGAACCGTTCTTACCTACGCAAAATCACAACGATGATTATAAACTTTCTATTTAATCTTCTGCAAGGACCGCCGTAGTCAAATTAGATTCAACTAAAATGGGAGAAACAAACACCCGCCAGCCACCTTTATGAAAAACAAGTTGCATGTTAGTTGGTGGAACCAGTCTCATGTACGTGGACATGTATGGTTGGTCCAAGCCGCTTCATCCCACAATACCAACGAATCAAAATAAGAATTGGTGGTAAGCAATATGAACATCGTCGCCCACAACTCCTTTGTGTTCTACTCGCACATATCATCTACGCATAGACCTGGCTCATGATGCCACTGCTGGGGAACGTTGCATGGAAAACAAAAAAAATCTACACACACGCAGGATCTATCCATGGAGATGCATAGCTAAGAGAGGGGGAGATCATCTACATACCCTTGTAGATCGCTAAGCAGAAGCATTTATCAATGCGGTTGATGTAGTCGTACACCTTCACGATTCGTTCTGATCAAGCATTGAACGTACGGTACCTCCGCGTTCAGCACACGTTCAGCTCGATGACGTCCTCGCCTTCTTAATCCAGCAAGAGGGGCGAAGTAGTAGATGAGTTCCAGTGGCACGACGGCCTGGTGATGACGATGGTGGAACTATTTCCGCGCACGATGGATTTAGAGCGAAGGAGGAACTAGAAGGTTAGCCTAGCTCTAATTAGTCAACTAGGACCAACTAGAACTAGAGGAGGCTCCAAAACCTGTGTTCTAGGGGCTAGCCATGCTCCTCTATTTATAGGTTGAGCCTGGGGGTCGCAACTTTCGGAGTGCGCCTCCCCAAAATCGGTTTGGAACGCAAGGAAGAGTCCTTCTCGGATTCCAGCACCAGACGCCACGGTCCTTGTCATCTGGCCTAGACACCATGGCCCTCGTGTTGGGGAACGTAGTATTTTAAAATTTTCCTATGATCACGCAATATCTATCTACCAGATGCATAGCAACGAGAGGGGAGAGTGTGTCTATGTACCCTCGTAGACCGAAGCGTCAAGTGACGCGGTTGATGTAGTCGAACTTCTTCACGATTCAACCGATCAAGCACCGAACGTACGGCACCTCCACGTTCAGCACACGTTCAGTTTGATGACGTCCCATGAGCTCTTGATCCAGTTGAGCTTCACGGGAGAGTTTCATCAGCACGACGGCGTGGTGACGGATATGATGAAGTTACCGGCGCAGGGCTTCGCCTAAGCACTGCAACGGTATGACTGAGGTGTGTTTCTGTGGAGGGGGGCACCGCACACGGCTAAAACAATTCAACTTGTGTGTCTAGAGGTGTCCCCCTGCCCCTGTATATAAAGGAGCAAGGGGGAGGCCGGCCAGCCCCTATGGCATGCCTAGGAGGAGCAATCCTACTAGGAATAGGATTGCAATCCTATTCCTAGTAGGAATCACCAAGAGGGATAAGGGGGGAAGGAAGGAGAGGGAGAGGGAGAAGGAAGGGGGCGCTGGCCCCCCCTCCTTCCTTGTCCAATTCGGACCAAGGGGTGGGGGGCGCGCGGCCCAGCCCTTGCCTTCCTTCTCTCTTTCTCCTATGGCCCACTAAGGCCCATAGCTTCCCCGGTGGGTTCCGGTAACCCCCCGGCACTCCGGTTAATTCCGAAACTTTACGGAACGCTTCCGGTGTCCGAATATAGTCGTCCAATATATCAATATTTACATCTCAGACATTCCGAGACTCTTCGTCATGTCCGTAATCTTATCCGGGACTCCGAACTACCTTCGGTACATCAAAACTCATAAATTCATAATACCGATCGTCATCAAACGTTAAGCGTGCGGACCCTACGGGTTCGAGAACTATGTAGACATGACCGAGACTCATCTCCGGTCAATAACCAATAGCGGAACCTGGATGTTCATATTGGCTCCTACATATTCTACGAAGATCTTTATCGGTCAAACCGCATAACAACATACGTTGTTCCCTTTGTCATCGGTATGTTACTTGCCCGAGATTCGATCGTCGGTATCTCAATACCTAGTTCAATCTCGTTACCGGCAAGTCTCTTTACTCGTTCCGTAATACATCATCCCGTGACTAACTCATTAGTCATTTGCTTGCAAGGCTTATTATGATGTGTATTACCGAGAGGGCCCAGAGATACCTCTCCGACACTCGGAATGACAAATCCTATTCTTGATATATGCCAATACCACGAATACCTTCGGAGACACCTGTAGAGCATCTTTATAATCACCCAGTTACGTTGTGACGTTTGATAGCACACAAGGTGTTCCTCCGGTATACGGGAGTTGCATAATCTCATAGTCATAGGAACATGTATAAGTCATGAAGAAAGCAATAGCGGTAAAACTAAACAATCATAGTGCTAAGCTAACGGATGGGTCTTATCCATCACATAATTCTCCTATTGATGTGATCCCGTTGATCAAATGACAACTCATGTCTATGGCTAGGAAACATAACCATCTTTGATCAATGAGCTAGTCTTAGTAGAGGCATACTAGGGACATATTGTTTTGTCTGTGTATTCACACATGTACTAAGTTTCCGGTTAATACAATTCTAGCATGAATAAAAGACATTTATCATGATATAAGGTAATACAAATAACATCTTTATTATTGCCTCTAGGGCATATTTCCTTCAGTCTCCCACATGAACTAGAGTCAATAATCTAGATTACAAAGTAATGACCCTAACACCCATGGAGTCTTGGTGCTGATCATGTTTTGCCCGTGGAATAGGCTTAGTCAACAGGTCTGCAACATTCAGATCTGTATGTATCTTGCAAATCTCTATGTCTCCCTCCTTGACTAGATCGCGGATAGAATTGAAGCGTCTTTTGATGTACTTTGTTCTCTTATGAAACCTGGATTCCTTCGCCAAGAATATTGATCCAGTGTTATCACAAAAGATTTTCATTGGACCCGATACACTAGGTACTACACCTAGACCGGATATGAACTCCTTCATCCAGACTCCTTCATTTGCTGCTTCCGAAGCAGCTATGTATTCTGCTTCACACATAGATCCCGCCACGACGCTCTGCTTGGAACGGCACCAACTGACAGCTCCACCGTTTAATAAAAATACATATCCGGTTTCTGACTTAGAGCCATCCGGATCAGTGCCAAAGCTTGAATCGACATAACTATTTACGACGAGCTCTTTGTCACCTCCATACACGGGAAACATATCCTTTGTCCTTTTCAGGTACTTTAGGATGTTCTTGACCACTGCCCAGTGATCCACTCCTGGATTACTTTGGTACCTCCCTGCTAGACTTATAGCAAGGCACACATCAGGTCTGGTACACAACATTGCATACATGATAGATCCTATGGCTGAGGCATAGGGAATGACTTTCATTTTCTCTCTATCTTCTGTAGTGGTCGGGCATTGAGTCTTACTCAACTTCACACCTTGTAACACGGGCAAGAACCCTTTCTTTGACTGATCCATTTTGAACTTCTTCAAAACATTATCAAGGTATGTGCTTTGTGAAAGTCCAATTAAGCGTCTTGATCTATCTCTATAGATCTTGATGCCTAATATGTAAGCAGCTTCACCGAGGTCTTTCATTGAAAAACTCTTATTCAAGTATCCTTTTATGCTATCCAGAAATTCTATATCATTTCCAATCAACAATATGTCATCCACATATAATATCAGAAATGCTACAGAGCTCCCACTCACTTTCTTGCAAATACAGGCTTCTCCAAAAGTCTGTATAAAACCATATGCTTTGATCACCTCATCAAAGCGTATATTCCAACTCTGAGATGCTTGCACCAGTCCATCAATGGATCGCTGGAGCTTGCACACTTTGTTAGCACCTTTAGGATCGACAAAACCTTCCGGTTGCATCATATACAACTCTTCTTTGAGATATCCATTCAGGAATGCAGTTCGACATCCATTTGCCAGATTTCATAATCATAAAATGCGGCAATTGCTAACATGATTCGGACAGACTTAAGCATCGCTACGGGTGAGAAAGTCTCATCGTAGTCAACTCCTTGAACTTGTCGAAACCCTTTGCAACAAGTCGAGCTTTATAAACAGTAACATTACCGTCTGCGTCGGTCTTCCTCTTAAAGATCCATTTATTTTCGATGGCTTGCCGATCATCGGGCAAGTCAACCAAAGTCCACACTTTGTTCTCATACATGGATCTCATCTCAGATTTCATGGCCTCAAGCCATTTTGCGGAATCTAGGCTCATCATTGCTTCCTCATAGTTCGTATGTTCATCATGGTCTAGTAACATGACTTCCAGAACTGGGTTGCCGTACCACTCTGGTGCAAAACGAACTCTGGTTGATCTACGAAGTTCAGCAGAAAATTGATCTGAAGTTTCATGATCATCATCATTAGCTTCCTCACTAATTGGTGTAGGAATCACTGGAACTGTTTTCTATGATGTACTACTTTCCAATTCGGGAGAAGGTACAATTACCTCATCAAGTTCTACTTTCCTCCCACTCACTTCTTTTGAGAGAAACTCCTTCTCTAGAAAGGATCCATTCTTAGCAACGAATATCTTGCCTTCGGATCTGTGATAGAAGGTGTACCCAACAGTCTCTTTTGGGTATCCTATGAAGACACATTTCTCCGACTTGGGTTCGAGCTTATCAGGTTGAAGCTTTTTCACATCAGCATCGCAGCCCCAAACTTTAAGAAACGACAACTTTGGCTTCTTGCCAAACCACAGTTCATAAGGCGTCGTCTCAACGAATTTAGATGGTGCCCTATTTAACGTGAATGCAGCTGTCTCTAAAGCATAACCCCAAAATGATAGTGATAAATCGGTACGAGACATCATAGACCGCACCATATCCAATAAAGTAAGGTTACGACATTCGGACACACCATTATGCTGTGGTGTTCCGGGTGGCGTGAGTTGTGAAACTATTCCACATTGTTTCAAATGAAGACCAAACTCGTAACTCAAATATTCACCTCCACGATCAGATCGTAGAAACTTTATTTTCTTGTTACGATGATTCTCTACTTCACTCTGAAATTCTTTGAACTTTTCAAATGTTTCAGACTTGTGTTTCATCAAGTAGATATACCCATATCTTCTCAAATCATCAGTGAAGGTCAGAAAATAACGATACCCGCCGCGAGCTTCAACACTCATTGGTCCACATACATCAGTATGTATGATTTCCAACAAATCTGTTGCTCGTTCCATTGTTCCGGAGAACGGAGTTTTAGTCATCTTGCCCATGAGGCATGGTTCGCAAGCACCAAGTGATTCATAATCAAGTGATTCCAAAAGTCCATCACTATGGAGTTTCTTCATGTGCTTTACACCAATATGACCTAAATGGCAGTGCCACAAATAAGTTGCACTATCATTATTAACCTTGCATCTTTTGGCTTCAATATTATGAATATGTGTATCACTACAATCGAGATCGAACAAGAATAGACCACTCTTCAAGGGTAAATGACCATAAAAGATATTATTCATAAAAATAGAACAACCATTATTCTTTGATTTAAATGAATAACCGTCTCGCAACAATCAAGATCCAGATATAATGTTCATGCTTAACGCTGGCACCAAATAACAATTATTTATGTCTAAAACTAATCCCGAAGGTAGATGTAGAGGTAGCATGCCGACGGCGATCACATCGACTTTGGAACCATTTCCCACGCGCATCGTCACCTCGTCCTTAGCCAATCTTCATTTAATCCGTAGTCCCTGTTTCGAGTTACAAATATTAGCAACCGAACCGGTATCAAATACCCAGGTACTACTACGAGCATTAGTAAGGTACACATCAATAACATGTATATCACATATACCTTTGTTCACCTTGCCATCCTTCTTATCCGCCAAATACTTGGGTCAGTTTCGCTTCCAGTGTCCAGTCCCTTTGTAGTAGAAGCACTCAGTTTCAGGCTTGGCTCCAGACTTGGGTTTCTTCGCGGGAGTAGCAACTGTCTTGCTATTCTTCTTGAAGTTCCCTTTCTTTCCCTTGTCCTTTTTCTTGAAACTAGTGGTCTTGTTAACCATCAACACTTGATGCTCCTTTTTTATTTTTACCTCTGCAGCCTTGAGCATAGCGAAGAGCTCGGGAATTGTCTTTTGCATCCCTTGCATATTATAGTTCATCACGAAGCCTTTATAGCTTGGTGGCAGTGATTGAAGAACTCTATCAATAACACTATCCTCGTCAACTTTGCAACCAAGTTGAGTCATATGATTGTAGTACCCAGACATTCTGAGCAAGTGTTCACTGATAGACTGTTCTCCTCCATCTTGTAGCTATAGAACTTATTGGAAATCTCATATTTCTCAATCCGGGCATTTGCTTGAAATATTACCTTCTACTCCTGGAACATCTCATATGGTCCATGACGTTCAAAACGTCATTGAAATCCCGGTTCTAAGTCGTAGATCATGGCACACTGAACTATCGTGTAGTCATCAGGCCACGTCTGCCAGACGTTCAAAGCATCTACATTAGCGGGAGGGGGCTCGTCACCTAGCGGTACTTCAAGGACATAATTCTTCTGTGCAACAATGAGGATAATCCTCAAGTTACGGACCCAGTCCGTGTAATTGCTACCATCATCTTTCAACTTAGCTTTCTCTAGGAATGCATTAAAATTCAAAGGAACGGTAGCACGGGCCATGGATCGACAACAACATAGATATGCAAAAAACTATCAGGACTAAGTTCATGATAAATTAAAGCTCAATTAATCATATTACTTAAAGAACTCCCACTTAGATAGACATCCCTCTAGTCATCTAAATGATCACGTGATCCAAATCAACTAAACCATGTCCGATCATCATGTGAGATGGAGTAGTTTCAATGGTGAACATCTTATGTTGATCATATCTACTATATGATTCACGCTCGACCTTTCGATCTCCAGTGTTTCGAGGCCATATCTGCATATGCTAGGCTTGTCAAGTTTAACCCGAGTACTCTGCGTGTGCAAAACTGGCTTACACCCGTTGTATTTGAACGTAGAGCTTATCACACCCGATCATCACGTGGTGTCTCGGCACGACGAACTTCCGCAACGGTGCATACTTAGGGAGAACACTTATACCTTGAAATTTTGTAAGGGTTCATCTTATAATGCTACTGCCGTACTAAGAAAAATAAGAAGCATAATAAGATAAACATCACATGCAATCAAAATATGTGACATGATATGGCCATCATCATCTTGGGCTTTTGATCTCCATCTCCAAAGCACCGTCATGATCACCTTCGCCACGGGCGCGACACCTTGATCTCCATCGTAGCATCATTGTCGTCTCGCCAACTATTGCTTCCACGACTATCGCTGCCGCTTAGTGATAAAGTAAAGCAATTGCATAGCGACTGTATTTCATACAATAAAGCAACAAACATATGGCTCCTTCCAGTTGCCGGTAACTTTACAAAACATGATCATCTCATACAAAACCGTATAACTCATCATGTCTTGACCATATCACATCACAACATGCCCTGCAAAAACAAGTTAGACATCCTCTACTTTGTTGTTGCAAGTTTTACGTGGCTGCTATGGGCTTAGCAAGAACCGTTCTTACCTACGTATACAAAACCACAACGATGTTTCGTAAAGTATGTGTTGTTTTAATCTTCACAAGGGCCGGGCGTAGCCACACTTGATTCAGCTAAAGTGAGAGAGACAGACACCCGCCAATCACCTTTAAGCAACGAGTGCTCATAACGGTGAAACCAGTCTCGCGTAAGCGTACGCGTAATGTCGGTCCGGGCCGCTTCATCTCACAATACCGCCAAACCAAAGTATGAGATGCCGGTAAGCAGTATGACTAGTATCGTCCACAACTCACTTGTGTTCTACTCGTGCATATCATCTACGCATAGACCTGGCTCATAATGCCACTGTTGGATAACGTAGTATTTTAAAATTTTCCTATGATCACGCAAGATCTATCTACCAGATGCATAGCAACGAGAGGGGAGAGTGTGTCTACATACCCTCGTAGACCAGAAGCGGAAGCGTCAAGTGACGCAGTTGATGTAGTCGAACTTCTTCACGATTCAACCGATCAAGCACCGAACGTACGGCACCTCCGCGTTCAGCACACGTTCAGTTTGATGACGTCCCACGAGCTCTTGATCCAGTTGAGCTTCACGGGAGAGTTTCGTCAACACGATGGCGTGGTGAAGGATATGATGAAGTTACCGGCACAGGGTTTCGCCTAAGCACTGCAACGGTATGACCGAGGTGTGTTTCTATGGAAGGGGGCACCGCACACGGCTAAAACAATTCAACTTGTGTGTCAAGAGGTGCCCCCTGCCCCCGTATAAAAAGGAGCAAGGGGGGAGGCCGGCCAGCCCCTATGGCGTGCCTAGGAGGAGCAATCCTACTAGGAATAGGATTGCAATCCTATTCCTAGTAGGAATCACCAAGAGGGAGAAGGGGGGAAGGAAGGAGAGGGAGAGGGAGAAGGAAAGGGGCGCCACCCC
>LR738714.1:197865436-197881835 GCA_902687465.1 Secale cereale
CCTTGTCCAATTCGGACCAAGGGGTGGGGGGCACGCGGCCCAGCCCTGGCCTTCCTTCTCTCTTTCGCCTATGGCCCATTAAGGCCCATAGCTTCCCCGGGGGGTTCCGGTAACCCCCCCCCCCCGGCACTCCGGTTAATTCCGAAACTTTACGGAACGCTTCCGGTGTCCGAATATAGTCGTCCAATATTCAATATTTATGTCTCAGACATTCCGAGACTCCTCGTCATGTCCGTGATCTTATTCGGGACTCTGAGTTATCTTCGGTACATCAAAACTCATAAAATCATAATACCGATCGTCATTAAACGTTAAGCGTGCGGACCCTACGGGTTCGAGAACTATGTAGACATGACCGAGACTCATCTCCGGTCAATAACCAATAGCGGAACCGGGATGTTCATATTGGCTCCTACATATTCTACGAAGATCTTTATCGGTCAAACCGCATAACAACATATGTTGTTTCCATTGTCATCGGTATGTTACTTGCCCAAGATTCGTTCGTTGGTATATCAATACCTAGTTCAATCTCGTTACCGGCAAGTCTCTTTACTGGTTCTGTAATACATCATCCCATGACTAACTCATTAATCATTTGCTTGCAAGGCTTATTATGATGTGTATTACTGAGAGGGCCCGGAGATACCTCTCCGACACTCGGAGTGACAAATCCTATTCTTGATATATGCCAATACCACGAATACCTTCGGAAACACTTGTAGAGCATCTTTATACTAACCCAGTTACATTGTGACGTTTGATAGCACACAAGATGTTCCTCCGGTATACGGGAGTTGCATAATCTCATAGTCATAGGAACATATATAAGTCATGAAGAAAGCAATAGCAGTAAAACTAAACGGTCATAATGCTAAGCTAACGGATGGGTCTTGTCCATCACATCATTCTCCTAATGATGTGATCCCGTTGATCAAATGATAACTCATGTCTATGGCTAGGAAACATAACCATCTTTGATCAATGAGCTAGTCTTAGTAGAGGCATACTAGGGACATACCGTTTTGTCTATGTATTCACACATGTACTAAGTTCCCGGTTAATACAATTCTAGCATGAATAAAAGACATTTATCATGATATAAGGAAATACAAATAACATCTTTATTATTGCCTCTAGGGCATATTTCCTTCACCTCGGTGTCTGGTCCTTGACTTCCGCAAAACTTCCTTTTGCACCGACCTAAAGTCTCGGGGCCTTACCCCTTGGCCCAACCAACCTTTTAGTGATCCGATAATTATCTCGTGTATGTTGGAACTCTTCTGGAGACTGGATACTATCGTCTTTTATATCAATATTTACCTCCGGACCATTCTGGAGCTCCTCATTATATATGTGTGTCATCCAGGACTCCGAACATCATTCGTTCACCAACATACATAACTCATATAATACTATATCATCAACAAACGTTAGTGTGCGGACCCTACGGGTTCGAGAATGATGTAGATGATGGAAATATGCCCTAGAGGAAATAATAAAGTTGTTATTATTTTATATTTCCTTATTAATGATAAAGGTTTATTATTCATGCTAGAATTGTATTGACTGGAAACTTAAATACATGTGTGAATACATAAACAAATACTATGTCCCTAGTAGGCATCTACTAGACTAGCTCGTTTATCAAAGATGGTTGAGATTTCCTAACCATGGACATGAGTTGTCATTTGGTAACAGGATCACATCATTGTGAGAATGATGTGATGGACAAGACCCATCTGTTAGCTTAGCACTTGATCCTATTGTCGGATTTTGGGTTCCGGCAAAACCATTAAGGTTCGAACTCTAGGGTGCGCACGAAGATCTCTCCTTCCGCCCTAGCTCGTCTACTCAACAGCCTTAAGCCTAGCTCGTCAGATTCAATGAACAAGAGCACAAGATTTATATAGGTTCGAGCCATAGTTGTGGTGTGGTGGATGGCCTTGTAGGCAGAGGAAGAACTAGTACATGGATAAACTGCCTCCTAGGGAGAGGTGTTCTTGAGCTCGGGTGAGCTTGTGGTGTGTGGCCCTCTATCCGATCAACTCGAGATGAGATCAACTCTGTCTCCCTCTCTCCCTCCTCCCTATGATGGTGGCTAGGCCCTGTTTATAGTGGCCAGGGTCCTCTTCCCAAATATTGAGTGGGAAGGAATCCCACAACGGCCAAATTTGAAGGGGGGCAGCTAGTACAAGCTATACTGACAAAAGGTGGTCTTCGCTGCCAAAAGCTCTCGTGGTGACGCCGCCATGGGCTCCGCGATGACCTCCGTCCTGCCATCCTGCTGGTCTTAATCTTCTTGCACCGATATGGAAACCTTTGCCTGATGTCTCGAGACTCCTCGTCAGCACCTGCTCCTTTGACACCGAAGAGGAAACTGGCACTCTGAGCCCGCTGGCGCCCGCCTGGCTTTGGTCGTCACTTCTCACGTCACGAGGACCTCGTGAGGTGTCCCTCGCCTAGATATCCCCGATCCTCATGAGCTGGCCTGGCGAGGCCGCCCCAGGGGATGTCATGTGTCGTCCGCCTCGCGAGGGTCTTGAGTGTTGCTGAAGATGCTGGGCCATACTAGGCCGCCTTGCGAGCCACGCTCTGGGCCGCAGACAGACAAGTCTGGGTACCCCCATTCCCAGAATGCCGACAGTAGCCCCCGGGCCTAAGGCGCGCTCAGGCTTGGCTTCGCGGGGAAGCCAAGGGCCAAGTGCGGAGCGCAGCGGGCCCCAAAGCCTGCGGCCTTGCTTGACACATGGCGCTCGATGGGACGTGGGCGTCTACACTTCCCCACGCAGCCTCGGTGACTGCGGGACCCGTCAAGTCTCTGCGTGCACAGCGGACCATCATTACCTGCATATATGGGGCCGACAGTTGGCCTTCCTCTGGCTATAAATAGGGCGGCAGGCTAAGCCCTTGCTGCCCATCTTCTTCCTTCGTCCCCCTTGATCCCTCGCTTGACCGAACCGCCCATGGTGCCGCCCAGGAAGTACTCGTCCGTGGAGAAGGGGAAGGCTCAGCAGGAGGGACTTGGCCCACCACCAGCTAAGATAGGGCGAGGTCGTCCTCGTAAGGGTGCCGTGACCCTCGTCGAGGCCGCGAGCGGGTGTGGGCGGACTCCCACAGCACCCGCAGCCGCCCTTGGTAGCCGCGGCGGTGGTCCTTTGAGTGGCAGGGGCCGTCGTGGCGTTGGTGATCCGGTGAATGGGGGGAGGCGCCCTGGGGTTGTCAAACCTCCCCAGCCGCATTCCCACCTGGCGGAGGCGATGGTGGAATTCATCATGTGGTCGGAGAGCCCGGTCGGCACTAGGCTCCAACTCCCGCACTCCTTGGTCGGCGAACTCCTTGATGCGAGCTCCGACAGCTTTTGGTTGTAGGCGGACGGCTGTTGCAGCAGGGCTTCAGGGGTCATGGTGGAGGTCTCCACCTCGGGCGCTGTTGCTTTGGCCCAAGGCTGGCAGACGTTCGCCCGTGCACGCGGTTTGGGCAGCCGATGCACCCTTCACTTCAAGTCCGGCGACGACTCGATCCTCTTCGTGAGGGTGTTGGGAGAAGACGGGCGTCGCGATGAGTGCTGCCCCGAGGATAACGGCGGCGGCGAGGTGCTTGGCCTGGGCGATGGCCGCAGCTCGTCCAGCTACGGCGGCTCCTCCTTCAGCGGCAGCTCCAGCAGCGGTGGCTATGACCAGCCACCACGCCTCCGCGCCCGCCTGGAGGGCGGCGTTCGGTCGTCTCATCGTCATGCTCGGGTGAAGCGTGAAGAGGGCTCTGCCTGAGCCCGGGGCATAGGTCCTCACGAGCAACCGCGCCTCGAGGGTCACTGTTAGCCATCCTTAGTATCTCTTCTTTTGTCCTGCATCGTTTGATCAACCAAGCATGGAGCCCTAGGGGGCGTGTAATGAACTGTGGCTTCAAGACATTTAGCACCATGCATAGTGTTCCTGCCTATTGGCGTGCGATCCGTGTTTTACATGTCCTTAGGTTGAGAGGACTTATCTTGATGCGTTCGGGATTGCTCTCATCTCGTGTCATTTGACTCCTCGTGAGGCTACAAAAAATCGTTAGGTTATTATCCTTTACTGCTCGAGGCCTTCGATGCGGGCCGAGCGTGATCGGCCACCCCTTGTCGCGGTACCCGTGGGGCACGGATGTAAGAATTGGGGGCGCGCCAGCTACGAGCCCCTGTTCGGGCGCCTCGTGAAGGCTAAAGAGGAGGGCGCGCCGGGGAGAGCGCCATGCAACTGCAGCTCTCCCTGGGCTAGCCCGAAAGCCGGGGGAAGAACCATAGGGAATCTGAGAGAAGAACCGCAGAGGAAAATCAAAACCAAGAAATCAAGGAACACCAGAACCTTTAGCATCCATTAAAAGGGAGAAGATAGGAACAAGCCAACTCCAGAAAGCAAATGAACGGCCACGCCCGGCACCTAATCTAGTCTTCTCACCAGTGCGAAGCTAAGTGCTGCCACTAGGACGTGGGAGGGAGTCCCCGAGGCCTGAGGGCGGCTCTCCGGAGACTCTGGGGCGTGTACAGCCCCACTCATTATTACGTGAGAGTATCACAAGCGGAGATCTTCACAGGCCGGATCCTTGCTTTACAGGCACCGGGCCTTGGCTTCTCAGGCGCAAGGGTCTTGTTCCTCGCAGGCACGGAGCCTAGTCTTCTCAGACGCAAGGGCCTTGTTCCTCGCAGGCATGGAGCCTAGTCTTCTTAGGTGCAAGGGCCTTGTTCCTCGCAGGCACGGAGCCTAGTCTTCTCAGTCGCAAGGGCCTTGTTCCTCGCAGGCATGGAGCCTAGTCTTCTCAGACGCAAGGGCCTTGTTCCTTGCTGACATGGAGCCTAGTCTTCTTAGGCGCAAGGGCCTTGTTTCACGGGTAGAACCTCCTGAGGCGCCGGATATTCCATGCATTCAGGACGAGGATGCCGTCTCCTGTTTCCAGGCGCATAGCGCCGGGTCTGGAGATGTGGGTGATCTTGAATGGCCCTTTCCACATGGGCGAGAGCTTGTGCAGTCCTTCTCTGGAGAGGACCCTCCTTAAAACGAGGTCACCTACCTCAAGAGTCCCGGGGCGAATGTTGCGGCAATGGTACCGCCGCAGTGCCTGCTGGTATCTTGCCGCTCGGAGTGAAGCGGCATGTCGGTGCTCCTCCCCTAGCACGTGGTCTGTCCCCAGCGCGGCACCTTGTTGCATTTCGTCAAATGCCAAGACCCACGGCGACTGGTGCCTGATCTCGTGAGGGAGGACTGCCTGATCTCCGTAGACGAGGAAGAATGGGGTCTCGCCAGTCGGCTTGGTGGCGATGGTGCGGATTGACCACAGCACGGACTGGAGCTTGTCGTGCCAACCCCTTCTGTAGGCTTCGAGCTTCTTCTTGAAGGTTCGGGTCTTCAGGCCCCTCAGGACCTCTGCGTTGGCGCGCTCGGCCTGGCCGTTGCTCCTCAGGTGTGCTACTGAGGCGTAGCAAATCTGTGTTCCGAGGTTAGCACAGTATGTCTTGAACAGGTTACTAGTGAACTGCGAACCGTTGTCGGTGATGAAGCCGTTAGGGACCCCGAACCGGTTTACGAGGCCCTTGATGAACTTGACTACAAAGCCGACTGGGATGGTTCGGACTGCTTCCACGTCAGCCCATTTGGTAAACTTGTCGACGGCGACGTAGAGGTAGCGGTAGCCCCCGGGCGCTCGTGGGAAAGGGCCCAAGATGTCAAGCCCCCAGACCGCGAATGGCCAGGAGAGCGAGATAGTCTGCATGCCCTGAGCCGGCTGATGGATTTGTTTGGCATGGAACTGGCAGGCCTCGCAAGACTTCACTAGCTCGGCCACATCATTGAGTGTCGTGGGCCAGTAAAAGCCGCTGCGGAACGCCTTGCCGACCAGGGTGCGCGATGATGAGTGATGTCCGCAGTCTCCGGCATGGATGTCGGCTAGCAGCTCGCCTCCCTTCTCCCTCTAGATGCATCGTAAAGAAACGCCATTTGGTCGCCTCCTGTAGAGCTCACCGTCTTGGATGCAGTATGCTGTAGCATGTCGGGTCACGCATTCGGCATCCTCCTCCTGCTCTGGTAACACCCCTCGCACTAGGTATGACTTGAATTCTTCGGTCCAGCAGCCCTCTTGAGGCTCGAGCGCCAGGAGAAAGCGAGCTCCTGTGGCCGGGCCGCAGGTGGGAGCTCCCGATGCTGGTGGCTGGGGGAGTTCTTCCTGAGGATTCACCGGTCCTTCTGTAACATCCCAAATTTTCAATTTGGAATGTTATACATAGATCATATTGCATTTCATGCTTTTTGCATTTTTGTTTGTGGCGTTCCTCGAAATTCTAAGCAACTCAAGGACCTACGCAGAGAGTTGGGAATTTTACCGTTTTCGTATTTGAGTTCACTCGAATACCGGTACGAGGACAGTGTGATTCTAATTATTTTTCTCTCCTAAAAATATTTCTAAATAAAATATATGAGCGGAGATAATATGACTTCTCCAAAATAACAGAAATACTGGAGGAAAAATATTAAAAATCACTTTTGGTATTTTTCTGGATTTATTTGCGGATTTATTTGCATAGGAAAAATATGCGTTTTTCAAAATTGCATTTAGGTCCGGGAAAAATGTTCACTTTGTCCTAAATATTATTAGAGGACGGTGAAAATTTATTTCGGGAATTTTGGAGTCCGTTTGGTATTTCTTTCGTTAGTTTTTCTACGCCAGGACTCTATTTAAAAAAAATAGGAAACCGACTTGGAGTCGTGAAGGCCCAGGACTCTGGGCTTTATAAGCGCAGCGCCCGGCCCGACCGCCCCAGCCCGCCTCGCCTCGCCTGCCCTAACCCTAGCGCCGCCGCCGCCCGAGCCCGCGCCGCACCGCCGCCGCCCGCTCGCGCCGCCGCCGCTCGCCGCCCGCGCACCGCCGCAGCGCCGCCGCCACCCGACGCCGCCGCACCGCCGCCTCGCCGCGCCGGAGTGCCCCGTCGCCGGAGTTCGTCGTCGAGGTATATTGGTTTTTTTATTAGATTAGATCGGCTCGGTTTTTCGGTTTAGTTATTTAGCGGACGTTCGTCCGTACGTTCGTTTTAACGAACGGTTTTCGTTAGTTAACCGCAAACAGCGAACGTTCATTCGTTAGCCTGTTCGTCCGTTTTCTTTTTCGGGGTATTTATCCGCGGTTATTCCGATCGCGATTTCTGCCCTGGTCTTGTTTCACGTTTTTCTTTTCGCTCGAGAGTTGGAATCAGGTGATTCAAAATCCTAGATCTTCGTCTCGATGCCCTCTTTACGTTTAATCAACTTGAACAAAGTTTTGGCTGCTGTAAAATTTGACTTTAGGCAAACTAGTAAACCGGAGCTCGTTTCTTTTGCAGTTTGAGTTTCGTTGCTTCTTTCGAGTTGATTCTTTTTGCAAACCGGAGTTCTTAAGTTGAACTTTCTGGTTAGATCTCTTATTTGAGTTTTATCCATGCATTAGTTAAGTACTTATTGTATGCTTGTTTGTTTGCGATAGAGTACCCGGAGTGCGCCGCTTGCTACTTTGAGTCTCTAGGTTTCGCGGATCATCAGCAAGGCAAGTAACACTTTGATCATGCTTTCCAATTACCCAGTTTTCATTGCATTAGTCCAACCCTCACACATTGCATGAGTAGGATCAATTAAACTTGTGGGATTGGGAAGTAGATTGAGGTAGTACCTATTACCTGCATTACATTCAAACCCTTGGGAGTTACTTCTACGTTTGCTGATAGGACATGCTATGCTCGTAGACGTGGTTTGGGTTTGACTGAAATCCATGACAGATGTGAGTTTGATAATTAATGGTTCAACTTAAGGTGGGAACATTAATACACATCTGGGTGGATTGAGGCATCTGGGTATTCCAGTGATTGCCTGTTTTTCTTTTGGACCGCCACCCAGGCTCAAAGGGATCATGAGATTTTTCATGCTAGAAACTTCCGTGTGCAGCCACATGCCAATATGGGCTCTGGCATAGTTGAGTAAGTTGTGGGAAACCTTTCCATGATGGGCTAGCAGATGTAGTGGGTTTTGTAGGTGTACCGGCCTATCTATCTGGTTAAGGGGACCTCTTCGGAAAGACTGTATCTCGGTGATCCATTTCTCAAACACCATGTAGTGCGAGAAAACAAACGGAGGAGATCGAGTCTTGTGGGGAAAAGTGCACAAACCTCTGCAGAATGTACAAACTGATCATGATTAGCCGTGTCCCCGGTTATGGACGTCTTGAGTATCTAGTACTTGGATTATCATGTGAATCTCATCATGTTACTTTAATTAATTTTGTTGGGTTAATGATTATTTTAATTGGGGTTGAGAGGATGTCTATCTTCTCAACGATGTTTCAACTACCATGATAGTTAATTAAAATCTATTCCTTTGAAGTAGGGAAAAATTGGCTTTACGCAAAAACTTAACCATAGAGCTTTTCACCAGCCAAATATTGCATATAGTATAGTTTTACTTTCATTGCATTTTCTTGTGTTACCTTGCCAGCATATTCCATGTGTTGACCCGTTTTCGGGCTGCAATGTTTCATGTTGCAGACTTTTCAGACGACGAGTAAGATGCCCCTTTTTAGGTCGTGGTTCTATACTCAGTGATGCCGCTGGAGTTGATGGACTCACTTATCTTCCAAGCCTTCCGCTGTTATCGTGTTAGATGGCCTTCAGCCATATTATTTGTAATAAGTTCATCGTTGGACTATCGATGTAATAAGTGTGTGATTGCTACTCTGTTATAAATCCTTCAAGTACTGTGCGTGTCAGCATTACTGATCCAGGGATGGCACTGATGCACAGAGATCAGACTGTTTGAGGTCTGGTTGCTACAAGATTGTATCAGAGCACACGCTGACTGTAGGACACGGCCACTAAGACAAGCCCTAGAGCACAATTCACTCTTCTCTTTTTTGACTCCTCATCTTTTCTACTCTTTAGGATGGTGGAAGCAAAGCACAAGTTCATGCAACCGGATGAAGAAACACCTTTTGGACGACACTTGATGGAAGTCACAAGATATCTCAATATTGGATTACCAAGTTTCACCGGAACCTACAATGCCACTCTACCTGAGGAGGAGCGTTGGTTGATTCAAGCTCAAGTTCCAGGAAGGACATTCGCACCTGTCACCTCACTCATAGCATTTTCCTTTAATGCACCTACATGGAGCCTAGGAAGGAGTATGGCAGCCCACATTGCTATGTGAAGGATTGGAGAAGTCTACAAGCAGGAGCTAAAGGACACTGTCTACCAGATTTGTGGACGCCGAGATGAGAATTGGGATATGATTAGCACTCGGAAGGGTAGATCCATTGCAGCATTCATCCAGGAGTTGAACCACCACATTTGTTGCCAGGAGCACCAGATGTGTGCAGGGATGATAGATTTGAAGAAGGCCCTAAATAGGAATTTGGAGCTAGAAGAAGAACTCAAGTCTACACGCGACGGATATGAGGAGGAGATGAAGATAGTTGCAGAGAAGAATGATGATTTGACCCGGAAGTTAGGGATACTCATGGGAGAAGAAGACAAGGAAGAAGAACCCAAGGAGATACCACCGGAAGACTATATCATCATAGATGACACTGATTCGGAAGCTGAGGATAGCAAGGATGAAGACTATGAAGATGAAGCTCGAGCAGATATTATGGAATCCTCTGCCGATCAATATTTTTAGATGACCACCCTGTGACTAGTAGTTACTACCATATATTAGTATTAGAGCACTTCTGTAAAACGATCGTTAGATTTGTAAGACCTTGTTTGAAATTTATTGGTGTGATATGATTGTGTGTTTGTCTCATGTGCATATGGGTAATGATTTTCCCTTAGACCTCTTTTCTATTCTAATCTCTTCCCTCTACACCCATCAGATGCCTCCAAGACGTGAATTCGAGTTTCCCCCTGAGCTCACCCAGCTGATCCAGCAGCAGAAACCCTGATGCAACTTCTTGTCCAGAACACCCAGAACAACCAGAACAACAACAACAACAACAACAACAACCCTCCACCACCACCACCCGTGGACAACCTGACACGTTTCTTAAGGTTGCTACCACCCGTGTTTGCTAGCAACATCAAACCAATTGTGGCTGATGACTGGCTACGCAAGATTGGAAGGGATTTGACCACCGCCAATTGCTCGGATGCTGAGAAGGTGCGATTTTCCGCACACCAGTTGTCTGGACCAGCCGCAGCATGGTGGGAGAATTACAAAGCAACTTACCCCGTAGCCAATGTGACTTGGGATCAGTTCCAGCAAGCTTTTCGTACCGCCCATGTCTCGACTGGAGCCATGAGTATGAAGAAGCAGGAGTTTCGCAATTTGCGCCAAGGGAATCGTACTATGGCCCAGTACGTGGATGAGTTTAGTACCCTATCTCGTTATGCCCCAGATGATGTGGCCCCAGATGCCGCTAAGCAGGAGAGATTCATGGAAGGGCTGAATGATGAGATGAGCGTACAGTTGATGGTGGCAACTTTCAATAACTACCAGGAGTTGGTTGACCGCGCCCTAATGATTGAAAGGAAGCACCAGCAGATTGAGAGTCGCAAGAGGAAGTATGGGCAAGGGAAGTATAATTCTGGAGCTCAGCAGAAGCCCCGCTTTACCCCTAAAGCGGTAGGACAGTTTCAACATACCCATGGAGGAGGTAGCTCGCACAATCACAATGGCACCAAGAATGGCAATGGGAATGGGAATGGAGCCAATGGAAACCAGAGCCGCCCTACACCGTCTACACCCACCAAGAGGGATTTTAGCCATGTCACTTGTTACAAGTGCGGGAAGAATGGACATTATGCCAATGAATGCCCTGAAGTTAAGAATGGGAACGGCAATGGAAGCGCCGGGAAGAAGCCCAACCCGTTCAACAAAGGACAAGTGAACCACGTGACCGTGGAGGAGGTAGAAAAGCAACCAGATGTTGTTGTCGGTAAGTTTTTGGTTAAGACATTTACCGCAATAGTTCTTTTCGATAAAGGTGCATCGCATTCATATATTTCAAGGGGATTCGTAAATAGACATAGGATGTCCACCCGAGTTCTTAAGACCCCCATGTTAGTAAGTTCCCCTGGAGCAGATTATATGGCACACCAAGGATGTTTTCAGACGCCATTGATCATAGGACGCCATACTTTCCCCTCTGACCTAATAGTTCTGGAGTCACAAGGATTGGATGTGATATTAGGTATGGATTGGCTATCGAAGTATGGAGGTAATATTGACTGTGCCAGTAAGTCTATTTTGCTCACCACCCCGGAGGGAAAAAGGATTAAGTATGTATCTAGGCATTCGCCTATAAGAACTCAAGTACATTCTCTCACGGGAGTTGTTCAGGGGGAAGTGCCAGTAGTGAAGGATTATCCGCATGTGTTTCCAGAGGAGTTACCTGGCATGCCACCGGATAGAGATATAGAATTTTTGATTGAACTTTTGCCAGGCACCGGGCCAATTTCTAAGAGACTATATAGGATGCCCGCAAAGGATTTGGAGGAGATAAAAAGCAGATTAAGGAGTTACTGGATAAAGGATTTATACGCCCAAGTTCTTCGCCTTGGGGTTCGCCAGTACTTCTAGTGGAGAAGAAGGATGGATCGTTAAGAATGGTTGTTGATTACCGAGGACTGAATGAAGTAACGATCAAGAATAAGTACCCATTACCAATGATCAATGATCTGTTCGATAGATTGCAAGGAGCTAAGATATTTTCCAAGATTGACCTGCGATCAGGGTACCACCAATTGAAGATCCGAGAGCAAGATATACCTAAGACGGCCTTTACCACTAGGGTTGTACGAGTATACCATTATGTCGTTTGGTCTGACAAACGCACCGGCATACTTTATGAACCTGATGAACAAAGTGTTTATGGAGTATGTGGATAAGTTCGTCGTAGTGTTCATAGATGATATTTTGATCTTCTCGAAGGATGAAGAGGAGCATGCAGAGCATTTGCGTTTGCTATTAGAGAAGCTCAGAGAACATCAGTTATATGCCAAGTTTAGCAAATGCGAGTTTTGGTTGAAGGAAGTCGGATTTCTCGGACACATTATATCTGGAGATGGAATAGCAGTAGATCCCGCTAAGGTGGACACTGTGACCCATTGGGAAGCAACAACAACAGTTGGAGAGAACCGGAGTTTTCTGGGACTGGCAGGATACTACAGGAGATTCATCGAGAATTTCTCGAAATTGCAAAGCCAATGACGGAGTTGTTGAAGAAGGACACCAAGTTCAGTTGGACAGAAGAATGTGAGGCCAGTTTTCAGGAATTAAAGAAGCGATTGGTCTCGTCCCCTGTGTTGATTCTGCCAGATCAACATAAGGATTATGAGGTGTACTGCGACGCTTCGCGTCGAGGACTTGGAGCTGTTCTTATGCAGGAAGGAAGAGTTGTTTCGTATGCTTCACGACAACTAAAGCCTCATGAGATGAACTATGCCACCCACGATTTGGAGTTAGCAGCCGTAGTGCATGCATTGAAGACGTGGAGACATTTTCTTATTGGAAACCATTGTGAAGTATACACGGATCACAAGAGTTTGAAGTATATATTCACTCAGAAGGAGCTGAATCTTAGGCAAAGGAGATGGCTGGAACTCATTAAGGATTATGACATGAGATTGCATTATCATCTCGGAAAGGCTAACGTAGTAGCTGATGCGCTAAGCCGCAAGATCCATGTCAATACCCTAGTGATGGAGGAATTTCCGAAGGAGTTAGCCTAGGACCTACGAGAACTACATATGGAGATAGTTCCGAGAGGCTACGTAGCAACATTAGAAATCCAGTCTACCCTGATGGATAAAATCAGAGAAGCTCAGAAAGCTGACAAGGAGGTTGTCGCTATAAAGGAGAGGATGAGTGAAGCAAAAGCTAAAGGTTTTCGTGAGGATGAGCACGACACCCTATGGTTTGAGGATCGAATCTATGTGCCTAATGACCCGGAGATCGGGAAGTTGATTTTATAGGAGGCCCATGATTCACCATACTCGATTCACCCAGGAAATACTAAGATGTATTTGGATTTGAAGGATATTTTCTGGTGGACCGGTATGAAGAAGGATATTGCGGAGTATGTAGCAGTTTGTGATGTATGCCAGAGAGTAAAGGCAGAACATCAGAAGCCGGCAGGATTGTTACAACCTATGCCAATACCCGAATGGAAGTGGGAGAAGCTTGGCATGGATTTTATCACCGGATTGCCCAGGACCAAAGCAGGATATGATTCAATCTGGGTAGTAGTAGACCGATTGACGAAGGTAGCTCACTTTATCCCTGTGAAAACCACTTATACCAATGCAAAGTTGGCAAAGATATACATGACCAGAATTGTATGTCTGCATAGAGTTCCGAGGAGCATCGTATCAGATAGAGGAACCCAGTTTACCTCAAAGTTCTGGAATCAGTTACATGAAACTTTGGGTACCAGGCTAGAGTTTAACACAGCGTTTCATCCGCAGACAGATGGACAGACTGAAAGAGTCAATCAGATTTTGGAGGATATGCTGAGAGCCTGTGCATTAGATTATGGATCTAGTTGGGATGAAAATTTTCCCTACGCGGAGTTCTCATACAACAATAGTTACCAAGCCTGTTTGAAGATGGCACCGTTCGAGGCATTGTATGGAAGAATATGCCGAACACCGTTGTCATGGGACAAAGTTGGAGACCGACAGTTGTTTGGACCAGACTTAATCAAAGAGTCTGAGGAGAAGGTAAAGTTGATCCGAGATAGACTGAAGGTAGCTCAGTCCAGGTAGAAGAGTTATGCAGACACGAAGCGTAAGGAGATAACCTATGAGATCGGAGATAGAGCATACTTGAGAGTATCGCCTCTACGAGGAGTTAAACGTTTTGGAGTTAAAGGGAAGTTAGCCCCGAGATTTGTGGGACCTTACCGTGTTTTGGAACGCATGGAGAGGTTGCCTATAAGTTGGAGTTGCCCGAGGGATTGTCAGGAGTGCACGACGTGTTTCAGTTTCACAGCTTAAGAAGTGCCACGCGGAGATGGCCGATATACCACTTAGAGACACAGTACCCCTGGAAGCAATTCAGTTGGACAGTGATCTGACTTATGAGGAGAACCGGTTAAGATTCTCGAATTTTCGAGCAGAGTTACTCGCAGTAAGGTTATCAAGTTTTGCAAAGTTCAGTGGAGTCACCACACCAAGGAAGAAGCCACCTGCGAACGAGAAGATGATCTACGCAAGGACCACCCACACCTGTTCTCTAGCCAAGTCGAATCTCGAGGGCGAGATTCATTCTACGGGGGGTAGGTATGTAACATCCCAAATTTTCAATTTGGAATGTTATACATAGATCATATTGCATTTCATGATTTTTGCATGTTTGTTTGTGGCGTTCCTCGAAAGTCTAAGCAACTCAAGGACCTACAGAGAGAGTTGGAAATTTTACCGTTTTCGTATTTGAGTTCACTCGAATACCGGTACGAGGACAGTGTGATTCTAATTATTTTTCTCTCCAAAAATTATTTCTAAATAAAATATATGAGCGGAGATAATATGACTTCTCCAAAATAACAGAAATACTGGAGGAAAAATATTAAAAATCACTTTTGGTATTTTTCTGGATTTATTTGCGGATTTATTTGCATAGGAAAAATATGCGTTTTTCAAACTTGCATTTAGGTCCGGGAAAAATGTTCACTTTGTCCTAAATATTATTAGAGGACGGTGAAAATTTATTTCGGGAATTTTGGAGTCTGTTTGGTATTTCTTTCGTTAGTTTTTCTGCGCCAGGACTCTATTTAAAAAAAAGGAAACCGACTTGGAGTCGTGAAGGCCCAGGACTCTGGGCTTTATAAGCGCAGCGCCCGGCCCGACCGCCCCAGCCCGCCTCGCCTCACCTGCCCTAACCCAAGCGCCGCCGCGCCGCCGCCGCTCGCGGCCCGCGCACCGCCCCGCGCCGCCGCCTGCCGCCCCACGCCGCGGCAGCGCCGCCGCCACCCGACGCCGCCGCACCGCCGCCTCGCCCCGCCGGAGTGCCCCACCGCCGGACCGCCGTCGCCGGAGTTCGTCGTCGAGGTATATCGGTTTTTTTAGAAACGATCGATTTAGTAAGAAAACCGTAGATTCGTTTTTTTATTAGATTAGATCGGTTCGGTTTTTTGATTTAGTTATTTAGCGGACGTTCGTCCGTACGTTCGTTTTAACGAACGGTTTTCGTTAGTTAACCGCAGACAGCGAACGTTCGTTCGTTAGCCTGTTCGTCCGTTTTCTTTTTCGGGGTATTTATCCGCGGTTATTCCGATCGCGATTTCTGCCCTGATCTTGTTTTGCGTTTTTCTTTTCGCTCGAGAGTCGGAATCAGGTGATTCAAAATCCCAGATCTTCGCCTCAATGCCCTCTTTACGTTTAATCAACTTGAACAAAGTTTTGGCTACTGTAAAATTTGAATTTAGGCCAACTAGTAAACCGGAGCTCGTTTCTTTTGCAGTTTGAGTTTCGTTGCTTCTTTCGAGTTGATTCTTTTTGCAAACCGGAGTTCTTAAGTTGAACTTTCTGGTTAGTTCTCTTATTTGAGTTTTACCCGTGCATTAGTTAAGTACTTATTGTATGCTTGTTTGTTTGCGATAGAGTACCCGGAGTGCGCCGCTTGCTACTTTGAGTCTCTAGGTTTTGCGGATCATCAGCAAGGCAAGTAACACTTTGATCATGCTTTCCAATTACCCAGTTTTCATTGCATTAGTCCAACCCTCACACATTGCATGAGTAGGATCAATTAAACTTGTGGGATTGGGAAGTAGATTGAGGTAGTACCTATTACCTGCATTACATTCAAACCCTTGGGAGTTACTTCTACGTTTGCTGATATGAAATGCTATGCTCGTAGACGTGGTTTGGGTTTGAGTGAAATCCATGACATATGTGAGTTTTATAATTAATGGTTCAACTTAAGGTGGCAACATTAATACACATCTGGGTGGATTGAGGCATCTGGGTATTCCAGTGATTGCCTGTTTTTCTTTTGGACCGCCACCCAGGCTCAAAGGGATCATGAGATTTTTCATGCTAGAAACTTTCGTGTGCAGCCACATGCCAATATGGGCTCTGGCATAGTTGAGTAAGTTGTGGGAAACCTTTCCATGATGGGCTAGCAGATGTAGTGGGTTTTGTAGGTGTATGATACGTCCAAAACGTATCTATAATTTCTGCTTGCTCCATGCCTCTTTTGGGTGATATTGCTATGATATTTATACACTTCCATACACTTTTGATCATATTTGGACTAACCTATTAACTCAGTGCACCCCAGTGCCAGTTTCTGTTTTCGGCTGTTTTTGTATTTCAGGTTTTCACATTACGAGAACTACCAGGAAAAATCCAGAAAAATTATATAAAAAATCAGCGTTCCAGAAACTACCGTGCGCCCGAAGGACAGCC
>LR738714.1:197881906-197900269 GCA_902687465.1 Secale cereale
CCGCGCCGGGGGGGCGCCTGGGCCCCCCGAGGCTCCTCCGATGCCCCCCTTTGGCATATATTTAAAGCGTATCCCGAAACCCTCGAAACAAGAACTCTTTTTCGCGATATCATCTCTGTTCCGTCGCCGCCGCCGCTTCCAAGATCGGGAGCACCAGGAGAACCCTTCCCGGCACCCTGCCGGAGGGGATGATCACCACCGGGAGCTTCTCCACCACCATGGACGCCTTCCGGATGAGTTGTGAGTAGTCTCCCTTGGACCATGAGTCCATGACCAGTAGCTATGTGATGTTCTCCTCCCATTCTTGTGCTTCACTAATTAGTCCTCGTGAGCTGCCCTACATGATCGAGGCACATATGTAATCCTTATGCTGATGCTATGATGAGTTTGCTGGGATCCGATGGATTATGAGATTATGTTCAGATTCTTTTTGAGTAATATATTTGATCTACCTCTTTTATAATTATGTTCGTAAGTAATTCTTGCATGTTCTCCATTGTTATTTATTGCTTTGGCCAAGTAATAGGTAGTGACTCCAAGAGGGAACGTTATGCTTGATTGTGGGTTCATGCCCCTCGATGACTAGCTTGAGTGACAGAAACATGAGTCTAGGGGATGTGCTGTTGCCACAAGGGGGAAAACAACGGTGCTTGTGCCCGCGGGTGCAAGGATTGTTTACTTTAGGCAAAGTTCTTTTAATGCAGTTGTATGTTGCTTTGAGTTTACACTATGGGTGGGGCTCGCAACTTAATACCAGCGAGATGTTCTGGATAGATATCTCAAGGTGGATGATTACTAGTAGATATTGATGGATTTCGGTCTACTTACTTTGGCGTACCGCCCATGCTTTGAACCTCTACCTTTCTTGCAATGTAGTCAGCATTGGTTTGCGCACATGGTCCTGTCAATTGCCCAGCTGTAATTCGTTTACCTCACATAGTTGTTTTATCGTCTTTTGGGAGAGAGACATCACTAGTGAACATCATGAGACTCCGATCCATATTACCATCATTGATCACATCCGCTATTTACTTTTCCGTTATTTACTTACTATTGCAATTATACCTATCACTATTATCACTTGCGTTTGATCCTTTGTAAACTACAAGGCCGGAGGGATTGAAAACC
Source organism: Secale cereale (assembly GCA_902687465.1). Classification (NCBI taxonomy): domain Eukaryota; kingdom Viridiplantae; phylum Streptophyta; class Magnoliopsida; order Poales; family Poaceae; genus Secale; species Secale cereale. Next base: position 197,883,035 of record LR738714.1, read on the forward strand.
TCTCTGTACTCGTTGGGAGCAAAGTTATTTGTATCTGTGTGCAGGTCCACGTTGATTGCTAATATCCGGCGCCGTTAGCAGTTGACACCTTCTTGTTGAAACTGGGAGTCTCTGGGAAATCGATCCTTGGTATTACCAAGGGAAAACTTCTGCTACACTGCATCTCAAACCTTCCACTTGGGGTAACCAACGAGGGGTGAGAAGCCACCTAGCAAAGCAATTTCTGGTGACGTTGTCGGGGACTCCACTCTTCAAGATAGGGGAGTTGCATGCTATCTTTTACCTTTGCTTTTAGTCTTGTTAGTTTACCTTTCAGTTTTGCTTTAGTATCTTTTATCGAAAATCACAAAAATAGTTATCTTGCTTGCTTGCTACAATGGGTTCCACCGAGAACACCAAGTTGTGTGACTTCACTAGTCACAACAACGATGACTTTATCAGCACACCTATCACTACACCTGCCACTTCAGCACCTTCATATGAAATTAAACCTGCTTTACTGAATCTAGTTATGAAAGATCAATTCTCCGGTGCTGGAGATGATGCTGCTTTACACTTGAACAACTTTGTTGAACTTTGTGATATGCAAAAGTACCGAGAAGTAGACGGTGACATTGTTAAGCTTAAGCTTTTTCCTTTCTCCTTGAGAGGAGGAGCTAAAATTTGGTTTCAGTCTTTGCCTAGAAATAGCATAGATTCATGGGACAAGTGCAAAGATGCTTTTATTGGAAAATACTATCCACCTGCTAAAATTATCCAACTGAAAAGTAACATAATGAATTTTAAACAATTGGATAATTAACACGTTGCCCAAGCTTGGGAACGTATGAAATCTCTTATCAAGAACTGCCCTACTCACGGTTTGACTACTTGGATGGTTATCCAAACTTTTTATGCAGGCTTGAACTTTACCTCGCGGAACTTGTTAGATTCGGCCGCGGGAGGAACTTTTATGTCAACTACACTTGGTGCTGCCACAAAGCTTCTCGATGAGATGATGACCAATTATTCCCAATGGCACACCGAACGCGCTCCAACAGGTAGAAAGGTAAACTATGTCGAGGAGATTTCCTCCCTAAATGAAAAAGCTGACTTAATTATGTCCCTACTTTCCAAGCAATCTTCTATTGATCCTAGTTATGATCCTTTAGATTCTGTGATTGCTCATGCTTATAGGAGTAACTTTGGTAGCAATCCTAGACCGTTCCCCTCTAATTCCTTTGGGAACAACAATGCTTATCCTATCACCAAGAACTACACCCAAAAAGATAGAGACTTGCCTGACTATGAGAAACTTCTAGAAATAGAGAAGGCCACTAAGAATTACATGCACACCCAATATGAACAAAACAAAACCTTCTCGAGGCAATTAAATGAGCATACTGCTATCTTCCAAGACATTAGTAGACAATTAGAGAGCATAAATATTGAGATTTCTAACCTCCAGACTAGGCTCACTATCACTGAGACCCAAGTTTCCAACATGTCCCACACACAAGCCACTTTGATAAACCAAATGGCAGCTAAACCCGAAGTGGTTGCACCCCTAAGGGTGGAAGAGGATAGAATTAAGAGCCTTCCTACCCACCACACTGTTGCTACTATCCAAGTTGTTGAGGATATCCAAACTCTTAGCACCCAATGTACTCCTGGTCCCGATGGACCTATTAATGGTGATGCTATGACTATAGAAACTACCAAACATGTGAACCTAAAGGACACCACTACCACTTTACTTGATGCTAGTGACCTTGATTTTGATAATTGCACTCTTACCAAAGTTATTGATTTCCTTCACAAGATGTCTAGAGACCCCCGCACTAGCACACTTAATCTTGCCTTCACAGAGCATGTCACTAATGCTCTCATCAAAGCTAGGGAGTAGAAACTTAGAGTAGAAGCCTCCATACCTAGAAAGCTAGAAGATGGTTGGGATCCTACGATTAAAATTAAGATAAACAACTTCTCATGCTATGCTTTATGTGATAATGTAGCTAGTACTTCCATTATGCCCAAAAGACTATATGATATGCTTAAATTGAAACCTTATGATTCTTGTTCTTTTGGTGTTCGTCTCGTTGATTCTTCCATAAAGAAACCTTTGGGGAGGATCGATGATGTTCTTATCGTTGTCAATGATAATTATGTTCCCGTTGATTTTACTATTATGGATATTGAATGTGATCCTTCTTGTCCAATTATTTTGGGACGTCCTTTTTTGCGCACCGTTGGTGCTATCATTGACATGAAAGAGGGTAATATAAAATTTCAGTTTCCTCTCAAGAAAGGGATGGAACACTTCCCTCGAAAAAAGATCAAGTTACCTTTTGAGTCTGTTGTATGGGCTAGCTATTCTTTTACTCTTGATAAAACTTGACCTATATGCATTATGCCTAGCTTAAAGGCATAAAAGAAAGCGCTTTTGGGAGGCAGCCCAATGAATAAATTTACTTTGCTTTTGTTGTGTCTTGATGTTGTTTACTACTGTAGCATCATCATTGTATCTTTACTTTTCAATTTTGTGCCAAGTATAGCCTCTGATTGCTAGAAAGTTCAAAAGTTGTGAGGTGCTGTTCAGAAAACAGATTATGTCCTTGGATAGAAAAATTCGTATAAAATCACAGTATCATATTTTTGGTCTGAATTTTTTCGACAGCGTTCTCTATATAATTGTCTTTCGTGCGTATGTTCTGAGTTTTTTGATTTGAGTTGCAGAAGTGCACCGAACAAATCAATTACTACCTGTTGTTCTGTTTTTCACAGATTCTGTCATATTTTGCCTTTCCTTCATTTTGCAAACCAAGAGCTTGTTTTTTCTTTGCAAAAACCTTTTGGAAATCTTGAGAAATAGTAGACCTTCAAGAATATCATTATTTCCAGCAAGGTATAATTATTTTATTATGGGTACTAACCTCGCTAATCAGATTATGATGAGTTATGTATGAAGGGAGTTTTCAAGTGTGCGAGGGAAGATGATAAAAAGATTCAGGAGTGTCAAGCGCTCAAGCTTGGGGATGCCCCCATGCACCCCCAAGAAATATTCAAGGAGACTCAAGTGTCTAAGCTTGGGGATGCCCCCGTGCATCCCCTTCTCCATCAACATTATCCGTTCGTCTTTCGTTCCACTATATTTTAATCACTTCATGTGTTATGTGCTATGCTTGAAGCGTCTTGCTTTTAGTTTTCTTTAGTTTTTCATAACGAGTCGGAACCCAGCTTTCTTTATGTGGGAGAGAAACACGCTCCACTTCTACCTAGAACCTAACATAGAATTTTCATGACTATCTTTGATGTGTGTGTTCTTTGTCTTTTAAATAGCTACTATCATGCTCTGCTCTTAGTATTCATGCTTATCTTTTTAAAGAGCTTGTGTTTAGTTGGTTGCTTGAACTCTCTTTAATTATCATGCTTATCTTATTAAGAGAGTTTGCTTCCGTTGCATTGGTTAATATGTCTATGATAAAGATGCTACGCGCATAATGGCGCTTAGTAGTTCAGGTTTTCTTATGGTTAGTCTCAAATAGCTGGGGGATTCCCAATGTGTTATTGGAGTACCAACATGATTTGTTTGCCAATGATGTGGTATGGTTTAGTAATATCTTCCCTCAAGAATTTATTTTGATTGACTTGGCGTATGCTCACGCATATTTAAGACTGTAAAGAAAGTCTGTCAAGCCTTGATGATCTTTTGTTTCTGAGTAGCGATATAACTTCCATGCCTGATTCAATGTTGCTTTGTCACTCTGCATGATTATGACCGTCATTGCTCTCTTAGTTGGTCGCTCCCAGTCTTTTGCTAACCTCCACCTGTACTAAGCGGACTGACTGCTTGTGCATCCACATCCTTTTAAACCAGTTATGCCATATGAGTCCACCATACCTACCTATATGTGGTATTTCACCGCCACTCCAAGTAAATTTACATGTTCTACCTTTAAAACCTTCAGTTTTTGCAATACATAGCTCATGGGAAAGTAGCTTAAAAACTATTGTGGTAAAGAATATGTTGCTTATGTATCTTATTTTCTTATAAGTTGCTTGCTGAGCGGTAACCATGTTTCTGGGGACGCCATCAACTGTTACACTTTTGTTGAATATCATGTGAGTTGCTATGCATGTTCGTCTTGTCTAAAGTAAGGGTGATTTGCCATGGGTTGAATGGTTTGAGTATGCATATTGTTAGAGAAGAACATTGGGCCGCCAACCAAAGCCATGTATCATGGTGGAAGTTTTAGCTTGGACATTAATCCTCAATATCTTATGAGAATATGCTTAAGCATTAAAGAGGAGTCCATTATCTATTTTCTATGTTGTCCCGGTATGGATGTCCTCAAGTTGAGATCTATCAAAAACGAGAAATCAAATGCGATCTATCTCCTTGGACCTTTGTACAGGTGACATAGAGGTACCCCTTTGTGACACTTGGTTGAAACGTATGTAATGCAATGACAATCCATGGAAATCCGAGCTAATTAGGACAAGGTGCGAGCACTATTGGTATTCGATGCATGAGGCTTGCAACTTATAGGATGTCTTATGCATAACACATATGAAGTACTACTACCGTTGACAAAATTGTTTCTATGTTTTCAAAATAAAAAGCTCTAGCACATGAGTAATCCCTGCTTCCCTCTGCGAAGTGCCATTCTTTTACTTTTATGTTGAGTCTCCACCTTCTTTTAAAAGCACCAACTACTGAGAGCATGATTGTCATTCTGAGTGTAATGTGCATTGTCCCAAAGTAGCATTGTCTTTTGCATGATTGTGATATCGTTTATTTTGAAATCATTGTATCTAGTCATCACTTAAACCTTGAAGGTGCCCCTGCATGTTATGCTTCACTAAAGGGGGCAAGCTAGATATCACTTTATCATATTTGCACATCATATTCAATGCAATCTATTTGATGTTTCAGTATCATATTGTAAAACTTTCAGTCCTTTGTGATTTTCTCATGAGGCAACTTAATTACTACAGATTCATTGTCTCAGTAAGCTTTTGTCATATGACTATGAAAAAGTCCTATATGGTTAATAGCATGTCACCACAGAAATTATTCTTGTTATCATCTACCTACTCGAGGACGAGCAGGAATTAAGCTTGGGGATGTTGATACGTCCAAAACGTATCTATAATTTCTGCTTGCTCCATGCCTCTTTTGGGTGATATTGCTATGATATTTATACACTTCCATACACTTTTGATCATATTTGGACTAACCTATTAACTCAGTGCACCCCAGTGCCAGTTTCTGTTTTCGGCTGTTTTTGTATTTCAGGTTTTCACATTACGAGAACTGCCAGGAAAATTCCAGAAAAATTATATAAAAAATCAGCGTTCCAGAAACTACCATGCGCCTGAAGGACAGCCGGGGGGGCCACCAGGGCTCCAGGCGCCCTGGCGGCGCCCCCCCCCCCTGGGCCGCGCCGGGGGGCGCCTGGGCCCCCCGAGGCTCCTCCGATGCCCCCCTTTGGCATATATTTAAAGCGTCTCCCGAAACCCTCGAAACAAGAACTCTTTTTCACGATCTCATCTCTGTTCCGCCGCCGCCACCGCTTCCAAGATCGGGAGGACCAGGAGAACCCTTCCCGGCACCCTGCCGGAGGGGAGGATCACCACCGGGAGCTTCTCCACCACCATGGACGCCTCCCAGATGAGTTGTGAGTAGTCTCCCTTGGACCATGAGTCCATGACCAGTAGCTATGTGATGTTCTCCTCCCGTTCTTGTGCTTCACTAATTAGTCCTCCTGAGCTGCCCTAGATGATCGAGGCACATATGTAATCATTATGTTGATGCTATGATGAGTTTGCTGGGATCCGATGGATTATGAGATTATGTTCAGATTGTGTTTGAGTAATATATTTGATCTATCTCTTTTATATTTATGTTCGTAAGTAATTCTTGCATGTTCTCCGTTGTTATTTATTGCTTTGGCCAAGTAATAGGTAGTGACTCCAAGAGGGAACGTTATGCTTGATTGTGGGTTCATGCCCCTCGATGACTAGCTTGAGTGACAGAAACATGAGTCTAGGGGATGTGCTGTTGCCACAAGGGGGAAAACAACGGTGCTTGTGCCCGCGGGTGCAAGGACTTTTTACTTTACGCAAAGTTCTTTTAATGCAGTTGTATGTTGCTTTGAGTTTACACTATGGGTGGGGCTCGCAACTTAATACCAGCGAGATGTTCTAAATAGATATCTCAAGGTGGATGATTAGTAGTAGATATTGATGGATTTCGGTCTACTTACTTTGGCGTACCGCCCATGCTTTGAACCTCTACCTTTCTTGCAATGTAGTCAGCATTGGTTTGTGCACATGGTCCTGTCAATTGCCCAGCTGTAATTCGTTTACCTCACATAGCTGTTTTATCGTCTTTTGGGAGAGAGACATCACTAGTGAACATCATGAGACTCCGGTCCATATTACCATCATTGATCACATCCGCTATTTACTTTTCTGCTATTTACTTACTATTGCAATTATACCTATCACTATTATCACTTGCGTTTGATCCTTTGTAAACTACAAGGCCGGAGGGATTGACAACCTCTCTGTACTCGTTGGGAGCAAAGTTATTTGTATCTGTGTGCAGGTCCACGTTGATTGCTAATATCCGGCGCCGTTAGCAGTTGACACCTTCTTGTTGAAACTGGGAGTCTCTGGGAAATCGATCCTTGGTATTACCAAGGGAAAACTTCTGCTACACTGCATCTCAAACCTTCCACTTGGGGTAACCAACGAGGGATGTTGATACGTCCAAAACGTATCTATAATTTTTGCTTGCTCCATGCCTCTTTTGGGTGATATTGCTATGTTATTTATACACTTCCATACACTTTTGATCATATTTGGACTAACCTATTAACTCAGTGCACCCCAGTGCCAGTTTCTGTTTTCGGCTGTTTTTGTATTTCAGGTTTTCACATTACGAGAACTGCCAGAAAAAATCCAGAAAAATTATATAAAAAATCAGCGTTCCGGAAGCTTCCATGCGGCCAAAGGGCGCCTGGGCACCCCTGACCCCCTCTGATGCCCCCTTTGGCATATATTTACACCGTGTCGTGGAAACCCTGATTCCAGACCTCTTTTCTCCAGACGCGATTCCGATCTCCGCCGCCATCGCCATCAAGCTTCGGGGGACCAGAATTCCTGCGTCGGCACCCTGCCGGGACGGGGAAGTGCCCCCGGATTCATCTCCATCGACGTTGCTTCCTCCCTCCATGAAGCGGGAGTAGTTCCTCCTCGGGGCTGAGGTTCTTACCAGTAGCTATGTGGTCAATTCTCTCTCCCATGATGTGATCTTCGTTGTGATCATAGGCTATGTTAATCTAGGGTGATCCCATGATATTTCTCCTTCCTCTATGTATTGGATTGATGTACTCACTTGTCTTTATCTAGTATAATCCCCGAGACCAAGGTGACAGCGGTCTATTGGACATGGATTAGAACAATATTTTCATGAGTGATTTCCTCTCTTGTGTGTTGATTGAAGATTGAGAGTCTCTTGGTGCTTGTCTTTGACTATCCTTTAGATATGTTGTGGTGATTGTGGGACTCTCTTTGGATGGCCGCGGTGACATTGGGAAATCCTTAGATTGAGAACTACGAACTTTGAGGTGTGCTTTTGTAGCCCTACATAATTCTCGTCCTCTCTTGACCATGAAGGAATGACCTCCGAGTGCGTCCCCTTTGCATGTTTTATGGGAAATATCATGTGATTCGATTATGTTAATGTTGTTGGGAGTTGCCACTAGTGAAAGTATGAAGCCTAGGCCTTGTTTCCACCATTTCAATACCATTTGTGCTCACGTTTACCACTTGTTTGCTTGCTGCACTTTTTATTACAGATTTATATTACTTTGTTTTGCCATCCATATCACTTGCCATTTAACATCTCTTCGCCGAACTAGTGCACCTATACATCTAAGAAGTGTATTAGGTGTGTTGGGGACACAAGAGACTTCTTGTATCTTAGTTGCAGGGTTGCTTGAGAGAGACCATCTTCAACCTCTACTTCCCTGAGTTCGATGAACCTTAGGTCATCCACTTGAGGGAAATTGCTGCTGTCCTACAAACCTCTGCGCTTGGAGGCCCAACATAGTCTACAAGAGTAGAAGCGTGTGTAGACATCAAGCTATTTCTGGCGCCGTTGCCGGGGAGGTGAGCGCTTGAAGGTATATCTTTAGATCTCGCAATTAAATCTTTTTGTTTCTTGTTTTTATTTCACTAGTTATGCTTATGGACAACCTTGCTATTGGATCGTTGCTTGCGGGAAGACGCCCCACACCTGTGGTGGTTGCTCCTCCCCCTACTGAAATTGTGCCCTATAAAATACCAGCTGGTATTATCGATTATGTTTTGGTTGATCGTTATGCAGGAGACAGACATCCCGGTGAACACTTGCTATATCTGTCACAACTATGTTCATTATTTAAGCTTGCAGGTGTATCAAGGGAGTTTGTCATGAGGAAATTATTTGCCTTGTCACTGAAAGGAAAAGCATTGGAATGGTATAGGCTACTAAATGACTCTCACCTGCTGGAGTGGGAACAGATCCAGTCTCTCTTTTACTCCAAGTTTTATCCTCTTCATGAAGTCCATGAGAATAGGAATTATGTTTATAATTTTTATCCTCATGACGGAGAGAGCATAGCTCAAGCTTGGGGGAGACTGAAAACGTTAATGCTAAAATGTCCTAACTATGGGCTCCCCAAAGATATGATTATTACTAATTTCTATGTGAGGCTCTCTCGACAGGATAAAGATTTGCTCGATGCTTCCTCTATGGGTTCTTTCACAAACGAAAAGATTGATGCTAAATGGGAACTCCTTGAAAGAATTCAACGCAACACTGAAGATTGGGAGATCGACAAAGGTAAAGAGTCAGGTATAATTCATGAGTATGATTGCATTAAGTCCTTTGTTGAAACTACAAGTTTTAATAAGTTTAGTGCTAAGTTTGGGCTTGATTCTCAACTCCTTGTTGATTTCCTCAAATCTTTTGCTTCACATCTTAATATGCCTAAGGAGGATTGGATCAAGTATCATAAACCTTTTAAAGAGACTTGCAAAGAAAATGAAAATGTTCATGATGATTGCAACATGCATGATCCAATTCCTAAAAATGAAGTTTTATATAAGCATGTTAATTTTTGTGGAGTGGATAGACCTTGTGAAAGGCCTATGATTGAAGAAGAGAAGTATTGTAAGCAACATAAGCATGAAAGAACAATCACTTGGGTCAGAGATTTAAATGAAATTGCTAGAGAATTGTGTGACCTTTATCCTTTTACTTGTGAACTCTGCCGTATAGAGGGTCACTTTAATTTTCAATGCATGAACTTTCAAAACATAACTATTAACCGGTTGTGTGATAACATGATCACCTCTGATCGTTATGATGAGCTTATGTTATTTTTGATGTGTGAAGAGTTATCAGAAAAGACTTCTTGGCTAGATGTTAATGCCATAGGAATAAAAAACACTTTGCAAAATTGCCATCTCTATTGTGTTGTTAATTGCCATGAAAATGATTACATAAGTAAGATTAGAAAGGAGGGAACTTTACCAAAGTATAAAAATGTCTCTTATATTTCTGCTAATAAAAAGGAGAGTTTCTCCCAAGTTTCCCCTATTGTTTCTAATGATAAACCAGGATATGTGGAGAAGCTTCATCTCCAACCACTCCCTCCTAAGGTGAAGAAGAAGAAAAAGAAAAAGAGGAGGAAGAGGAGCAAGAAGGAAGAAGAATGGGTATCTACCTGGCCTGAGCATATTCCTCCCATCAACTTTTATCCTAACGATTGTAAGTTTAAAGAAGAAGGTGAAGTTTATTGCCTTAATTATCATCTTGATGATACGTCCGTAGGTACTATTGAAGATGATTTAGATTATGATATGCATGTTACTTATTGTGATTGGGAAAATGATGATAATGCTACTTATGATCTTGAAAATCTTTTTGGTACCAACTCTGAAAGTGATGATATGGGAAGCTCTAAGCTTGGGGATGATAGGATTGCAAACCCTTTACCCACTAGTGATGTGATAATTGATAATTCTTTTGCTAGTAAGAATAAAGACAACATGATTACAAATATAGTTGCTAGCAATGATAATGCTCTTCTCTACTATGATGATGTCATAACTCCAACCTATAGTGATTATAAAGGTACCTATGACATAAGGAGAAATTATCCTTATGAAACTTGTCATAATCATGGAGGGAATTACTCCCTTGTTGAACACCACCCTCCTAATACACAAGTAATCTATAGTGTTCAAGTTGTTTATGATAGTCCTACTCCCACTATTACCAATGAGAAAGATTATGCTTATGTGGAGAGTAAGAGTACCTTTTTGCATGTGGATCATGGTAACAATGCTTTACATGATGCTTATATTGTTGAGTTCATCCATTATGCCACTGAAATTTATAATGAGAGAGGGAGACTTAGTTCTAAATATCTTAATAATAAGAAGTTTCCTCTCTTTATGGTGAATATTTTGAAGTTATGCTTGTTTTGCCTTCCTATGCTAGTTGCTTTGTGCTTCAATGAATTATTATATTGCAATATTCCTATGCATAGGAAGCATGTTAGGCTTAAATGTGTTTGGTATTTGCTTCTTGATGCTCTCTTTTGTTCTTCAGCTCTTATTCCTACGAGAGCATCATTAAAGTCTTAAGCCTATCTTTATGGCTATAAAGAAAGAGCTCTAGGGAGACAACCCTTGTTATGTTTACTTTCAGTTTTAGTGGTCTTGATGTTTGTTACTACTGTAGCAACATCATTGTATCTTTATTTTTCAGCTTTGTGCCAAGTTTAGCCTCTGATTGCAAGAAAGTTCAAAAGTTGTGACGTGCTGTCCAGGAAACAGATTCTGTCCTTGGATAGAAAAATTCGTATAAAATCACCAGATCAACTTTTTGGTCTGAATTTTTTCGACAGCGTGCTCTATATAATTGTCTTTCGTGCGTCTATTTTGAGTTTTTTTATTAGAGTTGCAGAAGTGCCCCGAAAAAATCATTTACTACCTGCTGTTCTGTTTTTCACAGATTCTGTCCTGTTTTGCCTTTCCTTCATTTTACAAACCTAGAGCTTGCTTTTTCTTTGCAAAAACCTTTTGGCAATCTTGAGAAATAGTAGAACTTCAAGAATATCTTTATTTCCAGCAAGGAACAATTATTTTATTATGGGTACTAACCTCGCTAATCAGATTATGATGAGTTATGTATGATGGGAGTTTTCAAGTGTGCGAGGGAAGATGATAAAAAGATTCAGGAGTGTCAAACGCTCAAGCTTGGGGATGCCCCCATGCACCCCCAAGAAATATTCAAGGAGACTCAAGCGTCTAAGCTTGGGGATGCCCCCGTGCATCCCCTTCTCCATCAACATTATCAGTTCGTCCTTCGTTCCACTATATTTTAATCACTTCATGTGTTATGTGCTATGCTTGGAGCGTCTTGTTTTAGTTTTCCTTTTAGTTTTCTTTAGCTTTTCATAACGAGTTGGAACTCAGCTTTCTTTATGTGGGAGAGAAACACGCTCCACTTCTACCTAGAACATAACATAGAATTTGCATGTCTATCTTTGCTGTGTGTGTTCTTTGTCTTTTAATAACTACTATCATGCTTAGCTCTTAACTTTCATGCTTATCTTTTTAAAGAGCTTTTGTTAATTGGTTGCTTGAACTCTCTTTAGTTATCATGTTTATCTTATTAAGAGAGTTTGCTTCCGTTGCATTGGTTGATATGTCTATGATAAAGATGCTACGTGCATAATGGCGCTTAGTAGTTCATGTTTTCTTATGGTTAGTCTCAAATAGCTGGGGGGTTCCCAATGTGTTATTGGAGTACCAACATGATTTGTTCGCCTATGATGTGGTATGGTTTAGTAATATCTTCCTTCAAAGAATTTATTTTGATTGACTTGGCGTATGCTCACGCATATTTAAGACTGTAAAGAAAGTCTGTCAAGCCTTGATGATCTTTTGTTTCTGAGTAGCGATATAACTTCCTTGCCTGATTCAATGTTGCTTTGTCGCTCTGCATGATTATGACTGTCATTGCTCTCTTAGTTGGTCGCTCCCCGTCTTTTGCTAACCTTCGCCTGTACTAAGCGGACTGACTGCTTGTGCATCCACATCCTTTTAATCCAGTTATGCCATATGAGTCCACCATATCTTCCTACATGGTATTTACCTGCCATTCCTAACGGAGACTTGCATGTACCATCTCGAAATTATTCGAAGAGAAAGCATTCCTATTTTGTGCCTCTGTTTTAAGTTCATGAGGAAGTAGTAGTTAATTCATGATCTTTTTAAAGTTGGACAAGCTTCACCCCGGGATTGCATGTATAATGTGCAAACCCATAATACGAGAAGGAACTGGCATTGAGTGCGCCCGGCTCAAAAAGATAATATAACAAACAAACCCTCCTTCACGCTTTGTTCATGAGTAATCAGAAAACTTTGGCAGTGATAAACAAAGGAGATTAAGAGGATGTGATCGTCCTCATTCGGGAGCCGTTCCTCGAAACTTGTCCATCTCAAGAAGTGATTGAGTTGTCTGCTAGCATTCGTTGACGAAACATGCATGATCTAAAAAAATTATTATTACCTCTGTTTTAAAACCAAAAGCTCTGGTACATGTTTTGTCTTTGTTTCCGACTACGGATTTTCAACCTTGCCAACAAAAGCCACGGTTCGAGCGTCTCCACCTTCTTTTAAAAGCACCAACTACTGAGAGCATGATTGTCATTCTGAGTGTAATGTGCATTGTCCCAAAGTAGCATTGTCTTTTGCATGATTGTGATATCGTTTATTTTGAAATCATTGTATCTAGTCATCACTTAAACCTTGGAGGTGCCCCTACATTTATGTTTTGCTTCACTAAAGGGGGCAAGCTAGATATCACTTTATCATATTTGCACATCATGTTCATTACAAATCTATTTGATGTTTCAATATCATATTGTAAAACTTTCAGTTCTTTGTGATTTTCTCATGAGGCAATTTAATTACTATAGATTCATTGTCTCAGTAAGCTTTTGTCATATGACTATGAAAAAGTCCTATATGGTTAATAGCATGTCACCACAGAAATTATTCTTGTTATCATTTACCTACTCGAGGACGAGCAGGAATTAAGCTTGGGGATGTTGATACGTCCAAAACGTATCTATAATTTCCGCTTGCTCCATGCCTCTTTTGGGTGATATTGCTATGTTATTTATACACTTCCATACACTTTTGATCATATTTGGACTAACCTATTAACTCAGTGCACCCCAGTGCCAGTTTCTGTTTTCGGCTGTTTTTGTATTTCAGGTTTTCACATTACGAGAACTGCCAGAAAAAATCCAGAAAAATTATATAAAAAATCAGCGTTCCGGAAGCTTCCATGCGGCCAAAGTAGGGCCGGAGGGGACCCACAGGGGCTCCAGGCGGCCTGCCCACGCCCCCCCTGGCCGCGCCGGGGGGGCGCCTGGGCACCCCTGACCCCCTCTGATGCCCCACTTTGGCATATATTTACACCGTGTCGCGGAAACCCTGATTCCAGACCCCTTTTCTCCAGACGCGATTCCGATCTCCGCCGCCATCGCCATCAAGCTTCGGGGGACCAGAATTCCTGCGCCGGCACCCTGCCGGGACGGGGAAGTGCCCCCGGATTCATCTCCATCGACGTTGCTTCCTCCCTCCATGATGCGGGAGTAGTCCCTCCTCGGGGCTGAGGTTCTTACCAGTAGCTATGTGGTCAATTCTCTCTCCCATGATGTGATCTTCGTTGTGATCATAGGCTATGTTAATCTAGGGTGATCCCATGATATTTCCCCTTCCTCTATGTACTGGATTGGTGTACTCACTTGTCTTTATCTAGTATAATCCCCGAGACCAAGGTGACAGCGGTCTATTGGACATGGATTAGAACAATATTTTCATGAGTGATTTCCTCTCTTGTGTGTTGATTGAAGATTGAGAGTCTCTTGGTGCTTGTCTTTGACTATCCTTTAGATATGTTGTGGTGATTGTGGGACTCTCTTTGGATGGCCGCGGTGACATTGGGAAATCCTTAGATTGAGAACTACGAACTTTGAGGTGTGCTTTTGTAGCCCTACATAATTCTCGGCCTCTCTTGACCACGAAGGAATGACCTCCGAGTGTGTCCCATTTGCATGTTTTATGGGAAATATCATGTGATTCGATTATGTTAATGTTGTTGGGAGTTGCCACTAGTGAAAGTATGATCCCTAGGCCTTGTTTCCACCATTGCAATACCATTTGTGCTCACGTTTACCACTTGTTTGCTTGCTGCACTTTTTATTACAGATTTATATTACTTTGCTTTGCCACTCCTATCATCCATATTTTACCATCTCTTCACCGAACTAGTGCACCTATACAACTCCTAGTTGTATTAGGTGTGTTGGGGACACAAGAGACTTCTTGTATCTTAGTTGCAGGGTTGCTTGAGAGAGAGCATCTTCAACCTCTACTTCCCTGAGTTCGATAAACCTTAGGTCATCCACTTGAGGGAAATTGCTGCTGTCCTACAAACCTCTGCGCTTGGAGGCCCAACATAGTCTACAAGAGTAGAAGCGTGTGTAGACATCAGTGTACCGGCCTATCTATCTGGTTAAGGGGGCCTCTTCAGAAAGACTATGTCTCGGTCATCCGTTTCTCAAACACCATGTAGTGCGAGAAAACAAACGGATGAGATCGAGTCTTGTGGGGGAAAGTGCACAAACCTCTGCAGAGTGTACAAACTGATCATGATTAGCCGTGTCCCCGGTTATGGACGTCTTGAGTATCTAGTACTTGGATTATCATGTGAATCTCATCTTGTTACTTTAATTAATTTTGTTGGGTTAATGATTATTTTAATTGGGGTTGAGAGGATGTCTATCTTCTCAACGATGTTTCAACTACCATGATAGTTAATTAAAATCTATTCCACCACCACACCAATGGCGATCTCTAGCCTACACTCTCCATGGAAAGCCTTCTACATTGGGATTTCAACCCGGGTTTGGCCCTTGCAGATCAGGTGAGACGAAGGTTTGGTTCCACGGTGCATTTCTCTCCCTCTAGAGATACCAAGGAGTTCTTCTTGGTGGTCTCTTTCTCCTCTGCATCCTTCCCTCTCTCGGTGGAATCTGTTGGTCTCGCTCTTCAGTGCTGCATTGGTGGTATTTGCAATGGATTCAAGGTGGTTCAAATCACCGATCGTTCTTTTCGGTTCTCGGTGGCTAATAATAAAGTTGGGCATTTTATTTATGGTCTCAAAGATAGAGTGTGGCCCGACTTTGTTTGTCACTTTCATCTATACAAGGGACGTTTTGCCAGCTCTCCTCTCTTTGAGACACATTGGCACGCTGATAAGGAGATTTTGGGTTTATCTGGTCACAATTCGTTGGCTATTCGTTCATCCTTGGACTTCTTGAAAAATAATGATCATTTGCCACCCATGCCTTCTTGCAAGTCTAGCTTGGTTCCGCTGAAAGGTTTCCCTTTCTCTAACTGCAATGGCGATGAGGCCTCTTCGTCAAGAAATTTGCCCATCATCCAGAAGGATGCGAACCAGTTGAGTTCTTCGGATTGCTTGATCTTGAACCAGGATCATATTTTGGAATCAATCACGGAGGGAATTTCAAATGAGCATTCAATGCATAATAATCTCATGGATAAATATTTATTGCGGGCGCACCAAGAGGCTGTGTCTGGGCCGGAATTCTTACTATTGGGGAAATTTAAGTGTGTGCTTAATGCCCATTATCCTACCCCACCGCAATGCTTCCTAACCTCAGCATTCAGGTATGCCCCTCCACACTCAATGTGGCCACCTCAATTAGGGGCCAGACATGTGGCTGACTTAGCTCAAGCTCAATATTCGGAGGCCGAAATTCACTCTCTGGAAATTAATTGGCCATATTTATGCTCTAAATGTCTGCAATGGGGGCACAAACATCTCTCTTGCCAGACGCGTCTCATTTGCCTTAAATGTTCGACCCCTGGCCATAAAGCAAAGGATTGCCCTTTAAAGATTATATCTGGAAATAATGGTAACTACCGGCAGCCAATGGGTATTTCTAAAACTATCAACACCCATCGTCCGGCTCACACGAAAAAACAGGTGATCAGATGTGGTGCTTGTGACAATTACGGTCACAAAGATAGAAACTGCCTTCATCTACGCAGGAAAAAAAGATGGCGCTGGGTCCCCAAATCCCCAACTTCCAACTCTACCCCTCACGTTCCGCCTTCTACCTCGATAACCCAAACGACTACCTCACCGCCAGCCTCTCCAATCCAGCTTCAACCCCTGCCACCTTCCTCCACCTCTGCCCCCCCCCCCTCTACCATGGCGAACTATCCCCTCAACCCAGTTCCCTTCCTCCCTCCAGGCTTCGCCGTCGAGCCCGGACCGGTGGATCGGGTCGTCCGCAGTGGCATGGTGGTGCACCCGGTCCCTCCTCTCAACCACGACTTCTTGGCGATTGCGGAGACAAGCCACTATGTTCCTCTTCATCGTCGAGCAGCCATCCGCAACACGATTCGAGGTCTGCTCCATGAATCCCAACTCTTTACAACAGAGTCTAGTGACCATCCCTTTGGTGTGGGCCTGTTTGGATTCATTGATGAGCTTGCTAGAGATACTGCTGTTGCAACTCCCCTAGAACTTGAAGATGAGGATCTGCTGATCACCTTTGTGCCTCATAATGCCGCTCTTAATCGACGCACCACTACATATGGGCCTGAAATTTGGTTAATGTACTTTGGATTTCCATATGACTATCAGAATGAGCACTACATCAACAAGTCCTTAGGAGGTTTTGGAGCTCTGATTTCCTGGCACAATCCTAGACAAGATAGAAGATACACTCTGATTCGTGCTAGGGTAATCCACTTGAGGCTAATCCCTAAAAGCTTTGTGGTCTATCAGTTAGGAGGAGCCAGGGATTGTTGGACTGTGCAGGTAACCATTCTCCGTAGTAATGACTGGAATGCTCTGCTCCCAGAAGTTCCGCCAGCTGGGGAAGAACCCCCTCCGCCTGATGGTAACCCTCATCCTCAGTTTGGTCCTGACCTAACAGCCGAGCAACTCTATCAGCAGCAGGTTCATAATTGGTTTGCACAAAACGCTGCACCTCCTAATGCTGCTGCTGGACCTCAACCCATGGATGAGGATGATGTGCAAGTTGTGGATGGCTGGGGAACCTGGCCTGCGCCGCCCCC